>CM040824.1:29227510-29345010 GCA_022828995.1 Vimba vimba
GACGTCTGCTTCTAGGGGCCGTCACATATCGCGTCTTTTCCGCGCTCAAGGTCGTTATTTCAAATGTAGGCGCACGGCGCGGCGAGTGCGCTCATAATGAAAGCAACATGGTGCTTTAGTTTTTCCAGGCGGGTTTTTCCTTCTCATCTCCAGAAATATATCTAGTAGTAAAGCTAATGCAAGGGCTAGAAATAAATTAATCCTTTGCTGAATGATACTTCTTCGTCGTCATCATGGAGAGCGCAGTTTGGTTGCATAGCAACGACAGACGCCACGGGAGCGCAAGCGCTTGTAGCAGACAGCGGCACGGCCGCGCGCGCTTTCCACAAGTTTTTAGACACACACAATATTGAACGGCCTCTTGCAGAGTTGGCCAATTACAATATTTTTCCCATCCTTGATGAAATACTTCCACACATCTGACGTGTGGCGTCTGTTGGTGACGTTCGCCATTTTTAATTCATTTATGGTTAATGGACGCTCGAGTAGTCGATTGTTTCCGACAGCGTCGACTAGTGGTTGAAGTAGTCGATCTATCGACTACTCGACTAGTCTATGCAAGCCCTAGTATAAGCATTTAATTCATATCTAATTTGAATCAGCAGTGACCAATTCATAATTTAAAGTCTGTCCAACACAGTGAGACCAACACAGTATAACACCTTCCACAGAACCAATCAAGATTTTCCAAACATTTCATCTTAAAGTCATTATAAAATAATGATTCAGTAAGAGCAATACCTCCCCCACCCCATCCTTTTTTTGCTTTATTTTACAAATCTGGTGCCTATTGCATTAAAAAAAAAAGCAGCAACTTTAATAAACGTGAGGCAAAAATAAGTTAATTCAATTGTATTTTTTTTTATTAATAACAAAAACAGCAAAACCATACAATGCCAACATCAAAATCCAAAACGTATATACACGGCAAACCCAGAGCACAATGATTAGAAGCAGCTCTCAGACTATAGCACAATAGAAACCACAACTCCCATGAGGCCATGGGAACTGAGGAAATAAAACTGAAATGTCAATACAAGTCAGTTAGAGTTCGCTTTAAAAAAATGTGATGAATCTGCTACAGCTATTAAATCAGCCCCCCCCCCCTAAAAAAAACAAGTGTTGTAACAATAGGTATAAAATGACAGTGCTTTGTGTTCAAAAATACCCATAAATCTTTGCAAACTTTAAAAAACAAAACTCAAATGAACAAAGGGAACTGGTGCGAAATAGTGCTGGAAAAATAGAAAAAGGCAGCCTGACTGTGTTCACACAGTGATATCAATATTCCGTTATCGCTTTATTTTAAAACAAGTCAACTGTCCCGTGACCTGCTGTGACTTACAGGGCTGAGAATAAAATTTTATTGTAATTTCTGAATTAATGCAATGATTTTATTTACACCTTTTAACCGCACTAACAAGAAAGAAAACCAGCATCAAGGAAAAAAATTAATGGAAGTACAGTGATAACTACTGATGAATGAAAGTAGATTCGTAGAGTAAAAAAAGGGGAAGGGGAGCCACTGTTCCCTGGTGCTCAATAACCAAATAGAGAAAATCTGAACTTGTGCCCTGAATGTGAAAACCCCAAAACAAAACGATTTTAACAGTGAACACTCGCCAGCTTGAATCAGTAAACAAATGAACATTGGTTTAAAATAACACAGAACATGTCAGAACAGCTACCTAAATACATACGGTGCATCACCAACAGTGAGTCAAATTTTAAAATAAGCAAACATAAATAAAATATAAATATGTATTTGTGAGCTTAAAAGTGTCTTTAAAGTTAGTTGGCCATGAAGAAAAAAGAAAAACAGACGATACAAATAAATGGGTGGAATAGGCTAAAGCGAACAAAGCTTGTCAAAGGTTTCAGTGAGTGGATGTGAGGCCTTTTAGATTACAGTATGATCATATGATCATATCAATGTTGTCCCCTCAAAATACACCTCCACATCACATCCAGGATCACCCTATCTGCAACTGTTTGAAAACACAGACAATGAAGTGCACTGCTTGATTCTCCATTAAGTTGTTCTCCTCTGCTTCTATGGGAGTCTACCCTAAGAAAAAGAAACAGTGACTAGTTAAAAGTGACTCAAGAAAACCTGTATCTTCATATTAGGTGCACAAAAACTTACCAAAAAAAAAAAGGAGTGAAGGTTTAGCTACAGAAGGGTTAGCAAAGTCTGGACTCCACAATCCACATAGTTCTGAAAGACAAAGTCACACATTCACTCTTCTTATATTAATGAGCCTTTCAATGTTGGCCCACTTTACTTCCCTGCAGGTGTTTGCAGCTTTTATACCCAGTCAGCACTGCCATCTAAAGGCTAACCACAGCACAACAATCAAATATAATCCTCATTAACTATTGGCCAGTGCACTGTATGGTATTAATGTCTTAAAGCTTAAAACTTTCAAAACCCATTGCATACATATATAGAAGCATTTTCTTATCACAACATTGCACTGCTTATCCTTCATCTACATTTATAAGTTGTCTTATTTAATACAGTTCGATTAATGAAAAGCAAGATAAGTTAGGAATTTACACATTGTAGATTCACTAGACTTTCTCTCAAACGCAACCCAATTTTGATACTATGTTTTGATTTAGCTTGCCAGTGCTTATTGATACACTGCACTGACAGCTTTTCAAGTATTATTAAAACGCAAGAGGCAGCGGTTTCAGACTAGCTTACGCACACTCTTCTCAATTTAATTTACAGGGCAAAGCAATGTGGCTAATATCTCTGTTCGGTTATATCCTAAGCAATTACATTACCGCATCAATTCAAATTAAGTTTCATACGAGCTACAACAAATATCGGCGCACCTCCAAAATACAAGAAAAAAAATGACTACAATATTACTCGTTTGATATGGATGAAAGCATCTGTAAAATGAATAAATGAAAAAAGTTTTAGAATGGACCCAGAAAAAGTGAACTGAAGCTCCTCAATTGACCGCAAAAGTTTGTGCATTTTTAGAAAATGCGCCGGGCGTTTCCATCCTGTTTTTTATGTGACATCCAAAAATGTTAGATGGAAATAGCTAATGTTGAAAACTGTTGAGCAGCTTTATGTTTGTGTGAAAACTGCTACTTTTTTTTTTAGGATTCTTTGATGAATAGAAAGTTTAAAAGAACAGCAATTATTTGAAATATAAATCTCTTGTAACAGTGTCTTTACTTTCACTTTAGATCAATTTGATTTAAAAATATTTATAGGAATGGCATTTTGAGATACAATTACAACAATCCAGTTCAACCTCTTATGCTCAATCCCTCATTTACCAACCCCCCAAAAATGGAAGTGGAGCTGACCTGGTTGACAAGCCTCGTCCTCTGCTCTCCACACCACTGTGGCAGGGGATACTAATAAATACACACAAAAACAAAAACAATGGTTGACTTTTTTTTTTTTACCTGAAAAAGATAACATGTATAAAGAGTTTACACAAGATATCCAAGTATGCTTATCTGAGTGATGAAAGCAATGTGACCATATGTTTGCATGTACCTGGTAGGCATACGTGGTCTGTGCGTAGTTCATGGGCACCGGTGGGACCATAAATCCTGGAGGACTGGAGTAAGAATAAGGCTATAAAGAAAGACACAGGGAAAATCTTAGGAACGTGCAAAATTTTTAGGAAGCACAATGTTAAAAGGCCCATTCACACCAAGTTAAGATAACTATAAAAGACAACTATAATGATAAGTACATTAGTCCACTCCAATGCACAATATTGTTCCATTTATAAGCGAGTGCTGCAGTTGTGTTGTCTGCTGCTTAAAATGCTTGAGCTCTTCAAAGCGGGGTGGATTTCCTCTATTTCAGAAGTCAATATTTTTTGCGTTGATCAGCTGGAACAAAATATAGTTGTGAAAGTGATCAACAATATTGTTCCTCTGTGCCATTATCATTATAGCTGTGGTGTGAACTCTGCTATAGCCCTTAGGTTAGACGCCATTTTGAACTTAATGCAGTTGAAAAACGAGGCTGTGAGCGATATAACGCACTCTATAAATGAACGCACTCACAATGTGTTTTACAACTCAACTTTTAAAACCGAAAAACTTTGACAACTCCATAAAACAAAGACATTTTGTCAGCTGAACAAGCAGTATGTTGTTAAATAATAGTACAGCTAGGGGTGTGCGATATCATGATTTTTGATCGTGGATGATAAAAATGTCTCCACGACCCTCTTTTGAAGAAGCATTTTATCAGTTGCAGTTCTGGCGCCTCCGTCTCAACATACTGTACAACGCGATGTACTACACATCACATGTTAACAGTTTCAACAGAACAAAGAAACTAACTCGAGTTTAAAACATGAGTAAATTACAATTTTCATTTTTGGTGGCACCATTCCTTTAAATTAATGTAACAAAACACAAGGAGAAAATCACTCACTGCTCTTGAATGAGAACTTTAATAGTAGCATTCATAAGAAGTAATGTATTTATACAGTGGTCTATGTAGTGTTTTATTTTTATATTTGCTCATTTAGAATTAGAAAATAATTATTTCATTTGTATATTGTGTTATGTATATGTAATGTATATCTTTGTTCTTATTTTTTAATAAAGAAAATGGCAAAGATTTTTTTATCTTCGCCACTTTGGCTTAAATGTCTGCCATTCTTTTTCATTTTATATTTTGTTACCTTGTAAGGCTTTGTTTTTAAAATGGGGACATTAGTTTGGCTGTAATGCTCAGTTCACTTGCAAAATAATAAAAACCGACATGAAAGAATAGTGATAAAATCGAGAATCATGATTTTTCTGAAATAAAAATCGTACTATATTTGCCATATCGCCCACCCCCAAGTATAATCCATTAGAGCCCGATAGATATGGATTTTTGTGGGCCGATACCGATACTAGAGAGTAAAAGAAAAGTCTGATATCGATATATCGGGCGATATTCTTTGTGTGTATATTATAGTACAGTCAAAAGTTTGGACACACTTTCCCATTCGTGTGTCCAAACTTTTGACTGGTATAGAATACTGTATATACATAAACAGAATGCATGCATACATTTTTTGCAATGATCACTCAAATGTGGCGATCAAACATTTATAATGATGTGACAAAGATATGTAATGGAGGCAGGGTATTTAACAATTTAACAAACTTTATTATCCAAAATGAGTCTGACATCAGTGCACTGAACAGTAAACTTAAAATAACTTTAAAACACAAATAGAACAAAAAATATATAACTTGAATTAAGAAAATAAACAAGGTAACTGTAGAGGCAAGCAAGCTACTGCCAATCCAACGGGGGCAGGTTTATGCAGGAAGCACATTTTTAAATGTTTTAAACAATTCTAAAATGAATAAATATTAATTATAGGTAGAATGGGCGAACACCATGTCTACACCGGACGTGACCATTGTCGCTCGCGTCACAACAGCTAAAAGCTGCCTACACTGGACGCGACAAAGCACCTGCTGCAAAGCATTTGTCCTTCATATCAGCACGTCATAAATAGAACGAGGCATCAGTTTACTGTCGGAGATTTGTCGCTCGCGTCGCATCCAGTGTAGACATCACTGATTATAATGGGTTCCATGATCTTTTTTCGCATCACGCCGCTCGCGTCCGGTGTAGACATGGTGTGAGATGCACACACATTAGCTTCCACTCCGGTGACAAGGTATGAAACGTAGCTAGCTAGCTAATGTAGCAAACGAGTAAGATAAGCTCGTAGTGAGAGTAAAAGGCTGGGACATTGTTTATTTAATTTATAGCATTGTGTCTCACCAACTATTGTGAAGATACTGCTTATCTGCTGCTGCCTGAACAAAAGACCTCCTTACTGAAGTAGGCAGGGTTCACGCGTGATTCATGAAACATTTGTATGCTGCCAATCCCATCATTCAAATGATCTTACGTTGATAAATGTGACGGTTCAAAACAATCTTAATTCAAGAACCTCATGAAAGAGTGATTCATCTTGCACCAAAAACATGTTAACCTAGTAAATGCAAACAATTAAATTAATTTATACAAATATTAAATACAGATAAATAAAACAAAATATTTACAAACATTATAAACATGTAGCCTAGGCAATTTTAGTTCCCCTCACTCCAGAACAAATCCTTTAAATTTATCGGTAGGTTATTCAGAACAAAACAAGAATGAAAATCTCATTTGGCACAAATCCACATATTTCCATATTCACAATCTAACATTTGGTGTATTAGTGTATAACGTTAATTATGATGTAAACAAGGCTTAGTACTTTACACATTTTCAAGGATGATGTTTTACATGGTTATTGGAACATGAGTGATTCATCCAAAATGTGTGTTTGGTGGGGCTGTGGGCACGCTGACCGGCACATATTGTACAGCGGACCATTTAATTTGAACAGTGTAACTTATGTTTGGTTCACTGCATTTTAGTTTGATGAACTTGCTGAAATGTTAAGTTAGCAACGGTACAAACTGATATGTTGTTTGTGTGTGCGTGCGGCACCTGCGCGATCAGTTGGACTTAATAAAAATTAAGAAAACAAATGCAATGCGCTTTCTGCGGTCTCATTTTCTGTGAACTTGTTCGTGGAGTGTCGTTTATTCTGCAATTTGCACATGTAAAACATTTGTATTTTTAATGGGTCACAGAAACCCATCTATTCTAATTTCAATTTGACATTCTAATCTTGTCATTTAACAGATAATGATCAGTTAAAAAGCGTCGGTTGTGGTCAGAAAAATAATCTAAATCGAACAAAATGCTCTCATAATAATTTTCCACCAGATTTGCTATGCTGCTCGCAAGTTCACGCTAACTCCAAAACTTGTGGACACGAGCTGAAATCTTACGTGAGATTTGATCGTAGCCACCGCTCATGTCCATATTGATAAATCAGATCAGTTTTGTGTCATATGTTTGTTTCGTAAATGAGGGCCATTATGTTTATACACAGGGTGTCATGATGCGTTACCTGCATGTATTGATTCCCTCCATTGAAGACAGGTGAGGGCGGGGCCAGGCCTGGGGGACAACAGCTGCAATACACATATGGGGTGGGGCTAACCCACTGTGATGGACCAATTATTGGAGATGACACTGAACCTGGGATAAGAAAGATCCCAAAATATTTTAACCAATTTTAACCATGACATTTTCAGTCAATAAGATTACATTTATGATTTCAAAATTAATTTAAAAAGATGTGTTCCCAATTTTTATATCCACTACCAATCCTTGAAATTACTAAAAACAAGCAATTACAAATTACAAGCAATACAAATGTCTCCAATGACACCATTTAAAATGTGTAGTTGATCTAGACATTTCCATGACATTTTGCACAAGACCAAATAGAAAGCGAAGCACATGGACTCACGAGAATTTCGCTCTTTCATGATGGCAGGTCCCAGTTTGAGTTTTTTTCCTTTAAAACTGATCTGCTGCTGTAAAAGAATTAAAATGTACAATACATCACCCTGCCCTCATAACACTAACACCCAGAAAGAAAAGAGAAGAAAGTCATGAAGAAAGGTAAAAGTGACCTTACATCAACAATATTCTGGATATCAACGTCCTCGCTGAAATAAACGAAACCATACCTGTGAAGGTGAGCAACAAATCAGAGGTGAGACAGCAATGAATATTTTCTGAAAACAATTTCCAAGTAATATTCTATAAAAGCATAGTTTACCCACAAAAAAAATTACAATCTCAGTCATTTTGGAGCACCATGTGGATCAGTAAATTCTATTGTAAATGACAACTTAAACATTTGGATGGCTTAATAGGGTGCACAAGTGTGACAAAACACTATAGCAGGGATTGACAAGGACAGCCCGATGGCAGCAACAACATCCGGGACAGTTAACAGGACAGTTAATGGAACCGTCACTTGTCCGCTCAGGCCAGGGCTGCATCTTCAAGAAAGTTTATTACTTGCACGTGTTTTATGCCAACTAATTTAAATATTCAAGCACAAGACACAAGAGAAATCAATCGCAAAACATCTGAAGCACGTGCTCAGAAAGCACAAATACTGAATTAGGGTTGCACGGTATACCGGTACTGGGAAAATCTCGGTATATTTGTTTCAAAATGTATGATATGATATTGCTCATTTCGGTCCTTGGTACGCTGCTGACCCCGGAGTTCACTGCTAGGGATGCAACGATTATAGATTTTTTTTTGGTACAATTATAGTCTGAGGAATAATCACGGTTTCATGATTATCACGATAATTATGTAAGAATAGTGCATAAAAATCACATGAACAGTCTTTAGATTTTCAAGTGTTAATTATTGCTGCCTTTTGAAACAGAAATAACACAGTAATCAAGTTTTACAGCACAAAATAAGATAAAAGCCCATCTCTCCCCAAGGAATTAAAGAAAGGTGACCTGACTGACATCTGTTCCATAAACATCCATGTCAGTATAAGGGGAATAAACTGAACTGTTATTGTCATCAACTGTCATCCATACGTTTTCATTTTAATAATCTTTTTAATAACTCATCTAATTTTACATGTGGCCTGAAAAAAACATGTCTATTTTGGTTTGTTTTAAGTTTTACTAAAAATGATAGAAAGAAATTGAAAACCTCTCCAATGCAGTTAACAGGGCTGGCGCCAAAAAAGGGGCATTGCCCACTCAGATCTAATTTGTCCTCCCTCCATGCGATTGATTTTAACCCATACGATCACACCGGTGCAATTAGAATGTTTAGTGTCACTGATAAATTTAAGCATGCTTTCACTTGAGCCAGAGAAAGATGTGCTCGGTGCTTTTCATACATCACAACTATTCAGTGTTTTCAACCACACTGGGCCCTATTTTAATGATCTAAGCGCATGGTCTAAAGCACACTGCGCAAGTGCACTTAGGGCATGTCCGAATCCACTTTTGCTAGTTTAACGACTGGAAAAAAGGGTTGTCCCTATTCTCTTAATGAGTACTAGGTGTGTTTTGGGTGTAATGTGCAATAAATTTCGCATTCCCTTTAAAAGCCAGTTGCGCTTGCATCATGGCTTTTTTTTTTTTTTTTTTACAAATCAAAAAGTGGACACATACAATGACGGAGTAATTTAAGTTTATTGTGCTACTATGTGAAGAAAATCCAGCAAAACGCCGGCGTGTTTGCCGACCCCAGAGGGTTCAAATACTACATTTTCGGTCATACAGATAAGAGTAATACACATTGTAAAGGGTTTACTTTTGTGTAAACTCACAATAACAAGAAAATGCGCTTTTGTAAAATAAAGAAAACAGGACACGCTTTCTGTGAACTGAAAACAAACAAAAATGTCAATCAGTTCAAATGGAAATAGAATTAAAATATTCTCAGATTATGTAATCCGTATGAAACATGCATATAGACGCATCCACTACTGCGGAGATGACGAGTCAGCATTGTCCACTTAATCTCTGCAGCCAAAAATACAGAAAACAATCAAATTATTAAAATATTTAGACAGTCTACTTTTTTCATGACATTCATAATCATTACTTTTGCCGATGCCCTATGGCAATCTTTACGTGTGTGCTTCAATGTATTATTTATAGCAATTAAAGGCTCATTATTATGATTTATATGGCTCATTAATATACACGTGATTAGTCAACTAATCGCTTAAATGAACTAGTCAACTAGAAAAATCTTTAGTCGAGGGTAGCCCTGGTAAAAGTACTTGATTTTTAATGTGCAAACCGATGTGTATATTTACACATTTATTGCAGTGCACATGTGGGAACTTTATCATTAACCAGGATTTTTCCTGCATAGAGAATTATGAGACGGTCACCTCCGTCAAATTTGGTGATGCCTCCGGCTCTTGACAAAACTCAGGTAGGCAGTCACTGTCACATGCTGTGAGAGATACCCACCGTGAAAGTTCTGTTGCCGGTTTCCGGCCTGTGTCCACTATCATACCGTATAGTTTGCCGATAGTGATGTGCGGATTGCGGTTATATCAGACGGGCCAAGTAATAATAATAATAAAAAAAAAATTATATTATATTATATTATATTATATAATATATATATATATATATATATATATATATATATATATATATATATATATATATATATATATATATATATATATATATATATATATATATATATATATATATCAATCATTCCAATTAATCGAGGGTGGATGAGAGATGAATCATAATGTGTTGAGTTTAGGGTTGTAACGGTATACCGGTATGGCAGTTTATCACGATATTGACATGTACGATTATCATATCGTGAACATTTGCTTATCCACGGTTTTGAAAAAAAATAATAATAAAAAATAAACCAGGGCTGGACCCGAATATTCGTTCGGTGGGTTGGTATTCGATTTGAAAATTTGACATTTGAATATTGTGATTTTCTTTTTTTTCACACCTGGCATCCCCCTCGAAACGGATCTCATTCGTGCTTGAATATGTTCAACACTATAAAATCTGACGAAATACAATACTCTTTTTTACAATTATCTTATATAGCCTAGCCATTTTTAATAGGATGGACAGTTGAAGGAACCCAACGTCGTTATACTTAAATATATTTGTTGCTTCTTGGCCTACTAAAGTGTTCCTGCAACGGGAGCAGAGGCGGACAGAGTACACAGCTACATTACTTGAGTAAAAGTACAGATACACCTTGCTAAATTTTACTCAAGTACAAGTAAAAGTACTACAGTCAGATGTCTACTTAAGTAAAAGTACTAAAGTACTTGTTTTTAAAAGTACTTGAGTATCAAGAGTACAAGAGTACATTTTCTAAATATTGCATTACTACTGCCACAGTGCTTACATTGGTAAACACAGCAAACACTTGAAGCGAAAACTATCATTAACTTGTTCAGAAAATTTAAATAGTCTGGCGAGGTGGGGCTACGGGTTGGCACATTTCCGGGATGCCCCTAAACCTACCCCTAAACCTACCCATCACTGGGGGTCTTATGACCTCCCTAACCCCACCCCTAAACCTACCAGTCACTGGGGTTAAGACCAATCAGGGATGACTTCCCTAATGAATATTCATGAGTCTTCCCCTACCATCCTGGGAAAAAAAAAATATCGCTCCCGGGATGGACCTGCTGCGTCTTCATCCATTGTTTCATCCATGGTTTCGTCTCTTATCTAAATCTGACCATGGAGTTGACTTTGGCGGAAAGCTGAAGGTGATTGCTGACAGGCTGTCCCAATCAGTGGCGCCTGCACAATCCAATCACATTTGAGAGGGAAACAACAAATTGAGGGTTTCCAAGATGTTTCTTTTTTCCTTTTTTTTTTTTTTTTAGAAAAAGTTGTAACGGGTACTCTAGGCTTGGGCGATATGCTCCATTTTCATATGGTCTTATTGTCAGCCTGTGAGATCGGCGATACACGATATTATTGTGAGGGGGGCGGGGCTTACTTATTTGATTATTAACTTGCTTATTTACTCATCAATTTGTTTGTTTTATTACTTCATATTAAATATGAGAATTTTTTTCTATTTTGCTAGCAAAGGTGGAGTGTTTATTAATAGGCTAAATCAGGTTATTTCCCGGTATAGTGAGGTAAAAAAAGATCCTAATCATTCTTGTATCTGACTCAGAGTATTTCAACATGTCAGCGGGAAATTTACGGACACACATTATCCTCTCATGCCGTTACAGATGCAGCATTTTACCTTTAGGCTAGGCCTACTTCTGCACGAGATGAGAACACGTTTTAATTTCTTGGGTCAAAAAAAAGTGTTGGAGTCTGCGATATCCTCCTACCAGTGCTCTCTCTGTCTGGATGCACTTCACTTATGCGCTTATTGTAACGGTATACCGGTATGGCAGTTTATCACGATATTGACATGTACGATTATCATATCGTGAACATTTGCTTATCCACGGTTTTGAAAAAAAAAAAAAATAATAATAAAAAATAAACTAGGGCTGGACCCGAATATTCGTTCGGTGGGTTAAAAGTAGTAACATTAATGGGAAATGCACTTCAATAAGCCCAAATAACGCGGGTTTTAAATGCCGGGAGAAATCAGAGGCAAAAATGTAAAAGTCGATCGGTTATACTTAAACCTATGACTTGACTCTGATAAAGGAAAACGGGTGAATGCGTTTACATGACCACATGCATTGTCTGTTTATTCAGCATAATCGAGTTAATAACGTGCATGTAAACGCGCTCATTCCCTGAAAATGAAAGCAGAAACGGACTGAGCTTTCACTGCATTAACGGCGCGTTCTCTCAGAGACGACGGTGGATATAACGGTACAGCAACTATCAATTTACTGGCTTAATATTTCTCTTGTGGACTTACATTATTGACAGTGAAAAAAATTGAAGAATATTTCTTGTTAAACAAGTTTGAAGTTGCTTGTGATTTTCACAGATGGCATAATTTTACAGATATGCTTCGTGAACTAAAGACTTTTATTAGGCCTAGGCGGCCTATATAATTTTATTGATATTATTATAATTAATATTTTGTAATTGTATTGTTTTTAGTGTTATTAGTGTCATTAAATATTTTGTTAATGTGCTATGGAAACAAAATACTGACGAACAACGATGCCGCGTCTTCATCTTGGCTCTGTATAAGAATGATGCGTCTGTTAAAACAAGCACTCTTGACAATTTGTGAATGGATCACCTTGCAATTAAATTTCGTTGTGGGATGTAGTTTTTTTAGTGTGTTTTAAAAACATTTTCTTTGAGGAGTCCTCATCCGCGCGTCGGTGATGTCGCAAGTGTGGTTATGTGGTGATGTCGTTATGAATTTAGGCAAGGCAAATATAATTGTAGTTCCTAATTAATTTAATAACTATACTAGCTTCATAATAATAATAATAATAATAATAATAATAATGATGATTTAATATGGGAAAACGAGCCAATTATCGTATTGATATCGTCAAAGGCATCTGCCATCGGCGATATCTCTGTCTATCGCCGATACACGATACTATCGTCTATCGGCACAACCCTAGGGTACTCACAGTTATGGATAGAAATGTAGTGGAGTAAAGAGTACAATATTTGCCTCTCAAATGTACTTGAGTAAAGTCATGAGTACTCCCCAAAAATGATACTCGAGTAAAGTACAGATCCCTCAAAATTGTACTTAACCCTCTGAGGTCGGCAAACGCGCTGGCGTTTACTTGTCACACATTTATGAGCCATATACCTTTATAAACATTTAAGTGTGTACTTTTAAATGATCGGATTCAAACTGAAAACAAATATTCTGTTAAAAACCAACAAGATGTCCAGCTTCTCAAACGCTTCCTAATTATTTTTAATTTGACCACGCCCACGAGCGCAAAAGAGATGCACATGCAAATCTCCACATGGAACGCGATCTCGCTCATTACCTCAAAAACAAAACACCAAAACACTTCTCTGCTTTTCGTCGAGTTCGAAAGACGCGCCTGAGCTTACATTGGATTTACCTCAGAAGAAGAACGCGATTTGAAGACAAGAAAGATGTAAGGTAAGAAACTCTTGCATATTAGTTTGTTATTGTTGCATAAATTTCACATTGCAGTTGAACTGTTGCTAGATATATGGTGAATATTATAATATTTAGACCCGTGTTTACTGTGTTTGTGGATATCTGCTCAAACGTAGATATGTATATGGTAACCATAATGTTTTATATTTGAGCGCGATCGCGTTTGAATGTATCATATTTTGGATCGTGATCGCGTTTGAATGCATCATATTTTGGATCGCGATCGCGTTTGAAAAGCAAAACGCACCAAACGGCTTCACGTTTTTACTATTATATCATTTCATATCATCATAACGAATGGAAACATTTGAAGTAACAATCAATATATTTTTCTCTAGCTTAGTTGTTACTGAAATCTTTTGGAAGATTTATACTGCTATAGGTTATTGTTATTTTATCCAGCACTGCGCATAGCCTATGCCTACAAGGCACAACAAACCTGGTGTTCATTATATTATATATTGTTGGAAACATTTGTGTGTGTGTGTGTGTGTGTGTGTGTGTGTGTGTGTGTGTGTGTGTGTGTGTGTGTGTGTGTGTGTGTGTTTTCTGTGAATTTTAAAAAGCAATTTTAACCAGAAAAATGAACACAAAAGTATTTTTTTAGTTCCTTCATCCAAGCCTCTGAAGAACCAGTGGGTTATGTGAATTTCTGATGTGTAATTGTTCAAGTTCAGACAGATAATCTTTCTCTCAAAGTCGTTCAATACCGTTTATGCATCAGTAAATCAAGCCAGTGACTAAACGATCAACTTCACGTCATTTCTCTTAGTAGGATGAAAATAATCTTACTTAAACTGTGATTTTTATATAGAAAGTGATCAAAGAACAATCCCTTTCCAATCGCCCAAGCTGTCAATCACACAGCGCAAGTTTATCTGGACACTTGCCAAAACTCGTTATGAAATTAATGACGCTGTTACACTGCACAACGAAGCTCTTACTGTACTTACCTCATGTTTGCATTGGTGAAATCATTAGTGAGAGTGCAGAAACTGCGTTGCAATAAGATCTTCATTCACGCGAACAACAGGCTGTCATCTGCTCAATGCTCATCACTGCAACCTTTTATGTGATGGGAATAGATCTAAATACTTAAACTTCTCACGATTTGTTAATCCCGATAGCTGTAATAGTAAAAACGTATAATAGCTGTAATAGTAAAAGTCTGAGAGAGTTCCACATGTAATGCTAGATATTTCATATGCAAGCATGTCAGTCAATCACAGCAGTGGGCGTTTACACTGAAGTTTCACAGCAGACACGCCCCTTCAAACAGAGCGTTCAAATCAGAGGCTAAAATCAGGCTAGGAAATATGCCTTTTATTTCTAAATTATAACAACTTTTGATCTAAAAAACATACTAACATTATAAGGGCACCCCAGGAAACATTCTAAAATAATAAAATAATCCATGCAATGGGACCTTTAAATCTACCCTTTACTGTGTCAGTAATTTGTTAGTCAGAAAAATAGACTACCTTATTATTATTATTCATGGGGAAGATGTGTTTAATATCACTAGTGCAGTGTCCGTTCTCGGAGCATATAAGTCCTGCCCGTGTGAGGTGCGCCGCTTCCCGCTTGCGTTGTTCTGTAGTTTATTAAAAGTTTATTAATTCTGAGCGCGTTGCATCTCGCGTGTCTATCTATATTGCACCAAATGCGACACTGCATTTTTTCAGAATCGATCCGATCCCAAAAATGTATCGTATCGGCTGATATCGATCCAATAACAGTCCAGTTTTTTTTTTAAATCAAGTAGAATTTCTATAACTCTGTGTTGAACTGATAATCACTATTTTGTGTGTTAAACAATCTAATTAATACAGAACTTCATTATAAAGAAAAACAACAACAAAAATATGATCATAATCTGACAAATGCTATTATAAACTGAATTCAGCAGTAAAATTAGGTCTAGAAAAATCACGAGTGCACAATAACTGTATAAAATCTGAACATTTTGTGAAAAAAATTTTAGTGGGGAACAGAGACAATAAGTGTAACGCTAAATCTGGTAAAACGTTACACATTGCTCTTTATATTGTTGTAAAAAATATCAATTATTTTATATATAGCCTACTATAAAATTGAGACATTTTTTAAATGTATAGCACAGCTGTTTAATGAGGTAGCGACATATGATAGATAGGACAGAACAAGAACGGCTATTAATAATCTTTCATTGCGTCACTGTATTATGTATGATATGAAAGGCTCAAATACAGAGCGACACAAAGCGCATATGCGCATCCTGAGCGCAGAATAATGCGCTTGAAGCTAGGTTTATACTTGACGCGTCTGCACGAGCTCGAAGGTGCGTGCGGCAATAATGGCGTCATTGTGGTGTGGGCGGTCGTGCGCATTGGGTGTGCAAGACCCCATTTCGCTTGGCTGTGTGCATGGCTTTTTTTTGTAATGGCGCGCGGCTCCGCATCCGAAGATGAATGACTTCGAGCCGAACCTGGCCGAACTCGAACTTCTCACCACACCGGCACCTAGTTTGCACAACTAAATTAGTTGCTTACATAAAAAAAAACAAAAAAAAACAATAGCATAAAAAGTATTTTTAATGAACATAAAGGTCCATGTTTAATAAAAATGTTCACAAAACTTATGAAATGTTTAGTGAAATTAGAAAATATGTAAGAGATCGTTAATTTAGTAATATTGTATACACATTCTCATATCCATATATTGTTTTATTGTCACGAGTAATAATCTCAGGGTTTACTGGGTTTTACACAATTCTTTTTGTAGTGTGGTATTGATGGTGGTGGTGTACTAAAATAAACATTGTCAAGTGTGTAGCTTTCTTCTCACCGCTGATTCCTGATGGTTTAGAGGACAATTACTCGAGTCACCCCCTATCGTTTCAAAGAATACAACAGTGAGCACGTCAAACACCTCGTCCGTTTGGGGAGGTGTGCGCGCAGTGTGCGGAGACTCGCACTGCGGAGCCAGGCGAATTAAAGGCTTGAAGCAACATGAGTCAGCGCGCAGCGCGTCGAGTCCGCATTGAAAAGTTCAAAGCACAAAGAAAAGACATAGATGCGTAGTTTATTATACAGTATCTATCTATGCAATAGTTTATTCAGCATTTTCTTTTAACAGTTTTAAATTTCAGTAACTGTGCGCGTGAAGAACAAAAAGTGCTCTGACTTTACTTCAGTGTTGTGATCTAACAGACACCCGGTAAAAAGTAACATGATTAAGTTACAGCAAAAAAGTCCAGCAAGATAAAGCTGTTTTATGCGAAACCACAGACCTTTATCTACAGATCAAGTATAATAATACAGGGTTTTTCCTGCATAGAGAATTATGAGGCTGCCGCCTCCGGCTCTCGACAAAATTCGGACAGTCACATGGTCAGATACAGTTTTTCCACCGTGATGGTTCTGTTGCGGTTACCGGCTTGTGTCCATTCTCAACCCGTATAGTGCTGCGCGGATCGCGGATAATCCGCAGGTCGGGCGGGCCAAGTAATACAAACATTCCATTCCAATTAATCGAGGGTGGATGACCGATAAATTATAATGTTTTGAGTTTAATAAAGACACGAAACTCTCATCACGGTAAAACGAAATGAACGTGTGTCACTTTTACTTTCGTTTTCAACAACGTAACGTTAATTCTCTTCAGGGAAAACCCATCAAGGAAAACATCAAGGCTTGACAATAACGCTTGTCTGGGACACGTGTTTTTTTTCTTTTTTTTGAAGGGAAAAGTGAGAGAGAATTGTACTACTTGTCCAACCGAACAAATACCCTAATTAAAACAATTTTTTATTTAAAAATAAAAAATATCTAGGGAATCACCGAAAATGTGAGGATGATTCTGTTTTATTTAATTTAATGTAAGTGGCGATTGATAGCCTATAGTTGATAATAATAGGCCTACCTAATGTACTGACGGTAACAATGTTGCAACAATGTTGTTAAGAAACAATAGCCTAGGCTACACACAACAAGAGTGCTGTTTTCCTGAATGCCATCAAGACTGAAACCGAGACTGATTTCATAACAGTTCATTAAACAGTTAAAATTAAGTCACTTACATTTTAGACGCAATGACAGTTTTTGTTCTGTTTCTGCAGCGAAAATAGTTCCAAACAAATATCACAGCAGAACCATCGCGCATCTCACAGCAACGAACACTTGTAGCATTACTGAATGATTCAGCGTTTCGAACGAATCGGTTGAGTCAAAAATTCAATGACCCATTCATAAACTGCCTCACTCTGAATAAATCAGCCGTTTGAACGAATCGTTTGAATGAATGACTCAATGACTCGCTCATTAAGACGGTCGCCTGCTGCCTCCTACTGGTGGTTTAGTTTCATAAAGTATCATTCTTTTCAACATTCCTTATTTGTATATTCAAAAATATTTCAATTAATCTCATTTAATACAGTTATAATTTTTCAATGTAAATTATTTAATTTAATTGGTAACAGCCTGTGTCTTATTATTTTAATTGAATATATTGATCAAATTTAAGAATTTGAAATGAAAAATGGAGCATGCATTTAATAAAATTAGGGGGGGAAATGCCCTTTATATAAGGTACAAAAAATTAAAAAAATGTAAAAACAGGAAATGTAATTTTGCCAAAGGAAGAACTTTTATTTTAAATAAATGTTCATTTTAAATCAGCCTACTTCAGTGTGATATGTTATCATCATGCTTAACACTGAGAATTTGAATAATTGTAATATGATGATCAGATGCAGATATCTAAATCAAAGAATATGGGCGGTTTGCGGGTGGATTATTTATTTTTAACAGTGGATTCGGGTGACTCAAAGTGCACCAGATTAATGAATTTATCTTTAAAATGTACAAAATTCTCTTCCGGGGGGGGCATGCCCCCAGACCCCCCTAGAGGTACCGAGCTACACCCACAAAAATGAATGTGGGAAACACATTAGGCTATATGATGCCCAAAAAAAAATACCTTATTATTAAAATACATTATTAGGATTTTACCACCTCCGCCTCATTTTGAGCCAGGAAAAACCCTGTAATAGTAACATTGAATCATCTTGGAGAGTTTCATCGTGTTAACTGTCGTAACCGAACGCGACGCGCTGTTTGAATGCTGAATTAAGAATGATTGACAGCCACAGCTGAGGGAAACGTTTACGTGATGTTGAATTTAACTAGGCTTGGGTATCGAGTATCGATTGGAACCGGAACTAGCGTCGCGATTTTCACGGAATCGTTCAAAAGTTTAAATTTCGATTTCTAGTTTCGATTCACAGTCCGCCGCCAGGAAGAAGAAACCGCTGTCTAAGTTACCAATTTGATAATTTCTAGCCCTATTCTGAACTGAAGTAACTACCTAATCGATTTCAAACTGCTAAATGTTAACTCGCTGAACACTGACAGCTGTAGCCTACTTCCCCACATTAGTTAAACATTTGTAAACTGTAACGTACACACTGCATGGTAAATGCGTGTATTACTAGCACAGGTGTAAGCGTATATGGATTGTTATGCTAAACTGCGAACCTATACATTATGAGACGCTGTGCGAGTTGCCTTATTAACTCACACAGCGTCTCAAAATTTATTCAGAGCAAACAACCCTGACGTGCTTATATAATGTTTTCTTATTGTTCGGTATCTTGCAAGTTGCAACCATATTCTCTCGTCCATTTGAAAACTGCACGCGATGCAGGCGAACGAAAAAAAAAATCATGAAAACACATTTACACATGCAGAGCTGCCAACTCTCACGCATTCACCGTGAGACACACGCAATTGACACTTTTCACACGCTCTCACGCCACACATCCATTTTCTCACGCACAGAAAAATCGCGAAGCAAAGAGGACACGGAGACCGACAGACTAGACAGAGCAGTTACTTTATACAAAAAAAAAAAATCTCAGCTCTCAGATTCTGTCAATTTTATTACGAAATTCAAACAATAAATACCGTTTTGGCGCTTGTGAATGTGACGTGACAGATCCCTAGCGCACGTGAACCGATCATCTCTAGCTAATAGTAAAAAAAAAAAAAAAAAAAAAACACGAACACTGTTGAAAGATACAGTAGGCTACAACTTACCGAAATGTATATTCCTCATACATAATATCGATCAATCAGTGTTTTTTATCAGCTTGAAGAGATCAATAACATAGCTGGAGAACAATTATGTCATATTTACCTCAGGAAAGTCATTTAATGAACATATAGGCTATAGCACATAGTTGGCAAGAAAAAAAAGAGCTAAAGAGAGTATTTTGCTAAATATGTGTACTATTACATATTTATTATATTTTTACTTATATCATTAAATAAAGTTGTTATTATAATATAAAAATGCATTATAAGAGTAGCTTGCCAGAAATTGTACCATGTAAACATTGTAACATGTCACTAAACCTAATAAAATTCAGTTTAGTTACTAAAATGTTAGTGACAATAACAATAAACTTATTGTGATGCAAATTTTTTTATATTTCAATTGATGGAGAAGGTCAGACCATTTCCTTCAGAAAGAATGTTGGTTAGCTAGCTCATTTAAAATGTCCTAAAAAAATTTGTTTACAATAGATTTGATATTTATATTGTAGTTGAAAACAGCCCTGTGAGAAATTCATAGTAAAGTTCATAAAAAGTAAAAAGTTCATAGAATTAAAATTGATCTAAACTTTTTTTGACCCTGCCTACTAAAAGAATCTGAATCGAGAATCGTTAGGAACCGGAATCGAAACAAGGAATCGGAATCGTTCAAATTCAAACGATACCCAACCCTAAATTTAACGACTTAAATATTCATTTCTTTCTCACATTATACTATATAATGGCTTCAGAACACTTATAATATTGTGCACGAAAACTTTATGGTTCTTTATAATGTTTGTGTGCCTTTTGTGGGGCTTAACAGTAACACAATAGTATACGCACAATATCGGGATTTAGATCGGCCTCGTCTGACCGATACCCGATCCGGCAAAAATGGCAGTATCGGAGTAGATACCGATACTGAGTATTGGATCGATGCATCCCTAGTTAAAATAAACTTTTTAATGGTACTTTTTTTATTTTACTTTTTGAAATTGATGATTATATACCAAAATAATTATTAGGTCTAGCAAAGAAGGATTTTATCATACAAACCTATGAAATCCAGTGGTACAAATCACAGCTTTAAAAAAAGGGCCCAGGAAAAACAATTTTGACCCCTTAGCAAACAAGCGATTGCGCCTTCTTTAGAAAGTTAACTAGTCGCAAGTTTGTGGTAAAATGCAGTTGGGTTGTCGATGTCAAAACACTATATAAGCTGTGAATCAATTTAAACCTCTATTAGATAAAACAGCGCTTATGTGGAAACCAGGCGAAACATTGTGCCATGAATGCATTTACAGCATTTACCATGGATTTAATGTAGTAACACCAACTGTAACCATGGAAGTATTGCAGGAATAGTAAAATGCTTTCAAGTACGTCTTTTCCAGCATTTCAAAACTCAAAAGTTATATTTAAAATGTTATTTTTAATGTGATGACCAAAACATTATTTGTTCATCCTTCAAAGATTACCCCCATTTATAAAACAAAAAGTTTCAAGATGTAGGAAAACACACTTATTTAAAAATAAAAAAGACAGTAGGTAACCAGTAGGTGGCTGCCATTTCCACTACCAAATATAAATGTTTTAATAATTTTTGTTTTATATTCTGCTAAGACGAAACCCTAGAACAGTGGTTCCCAAACCTGTCCTGAAGGACCCCCAACACTGCACGTTTTCTTTGTCTCCCTCATCAAACACACCTGATTCAACTCATCAGCTCATTAACCCATGTGATAATGAGCTGATGAGTTGAATCAGGTGTGTTTGATTAGGGAGACAAAGAAAACGTGCAGTGTTGGGGGTCCTTCAGGACAGGTTTGGGAACCACTGCCCTAGAAGATAGGTCAAGTACATACTGTAAAAAAAATATGGACACTACGTCCTGTCCGTGACGTCACCCGTAGGTTTCTGAAGAGCATTTTTGAAGCCTTGAGCGAGTGGAGCCTGCCGTCGCCATCTTGGCGAAATGGCGATAAAGTGACAGTTGATGATAGCCAATTGTTAAAGTTACTGTTTTTGCCCTTCAAAATATTATAATAGTTAAAAGAAATAGCTACAAGTGAGACTGTATCGTGATTCTGTACTATTCTGCTAGTTAAATGTACAATGCAGTAACTTACAATATTACTCTGAGCATGTGTGAGACAGTGATTTATGCGCATACGTTAGGGGTGGTTAATTGTCTGATTTCCCGATTCGATTACGATTATTGAAGTCCCGATTGGATTACAGTCGATTTTTGATTATTAACGATTCTCGGTTAGCGATTATTGATTTTCCATTTCAACGAAGATACACTACAAAGTGATTGCAGTATTAAAAAAAATTCAGCTGCTGAATTACTTAACTCTTTTATTGAGTAACAACAACTCAAAGCACTTTCTGTGTCGTGTAGTTATAACTTCAGAATTATTTATGTAGCTTATGTTCTGTAGAACACAGAAATGAATACATCACATTGTGTTGTATTGTGATGATTGACTCATCAAGTTGAACTAAACAATAAATAAATGAAAGGCTTATTTCCTTTAGGAAGTAGATCAGAACCAACATACTGTAG
Organism: Vimba vimba; assembly: GCA_022828995.1. NCBI lineage: Eukaryota > Metazoa > Chordata > Actinopteri > Cypriniformes > Leuciscidae > Vimba > Vimba vimba. Next base: position 29,249,664 of record CM040824.1, read on the forward strand.
AAATTGGACAATTTTCTTCTATAAAGACAAGGTGTTCAGGTGGAGGAAGACTGCAGGTTGCAGTCGAAACATGTCAAGGTAAAGAAAAAGTTCTCTCTCCACATGAACACCTTGTCTTTCTAGAAGAAAATTGTCCAATTTAATCATTAAGACAAAATGAACATTTTTGAACAACTTACTGTAGCTTCAATTAGTAACATACAAAGCCACTCTTTACACAACTAAATAATAAAGAGTTATGACTTGAAATGTTTGCTGTATACTACAATCAAAAACATCTGCAGAGAGCACAGTCAAAATGTAACTTTTTGCGACTGAAATTGCACATATTGCAGTATAATGTACGTATAACAGATCTGTTTACACAGTGTACTGATGTGAAAACTAAACAATACAGAAAGCAGCTCTCATACAAAAATACTAAATAGGTAACAATGAAATTGCCAATTTTACATACGTTAGCTTTTAACGAAGAAGGTGCCGTTCGAATTTGGCGCTCAGCCATCATGAGTCTGTTATGTGCGCGTCTCTGTTATGTGCACGCCACAGACTGTCCGCACACTGCACGTCCGCTTATAGTTCCGCCTTTCGCGTTCCGTCAATATTACGTTATTAGAAAAAAAAAATATATTTTTTTTAGAAAATCGATTTGACATTTGTGAATCGATTCAGAATCGCCCACGTCCGCATCGCGATGCATCGAAGAATCGATTTTTCCCCCACCCCTAGCATACGTGAGAGTGATTTATGCGCATACATGTCAGTCAGCGCAGCACTGCACGTCAAGTTTGCAGATAGCTTTATTCAGTCAATTTTAAATTCTGATTTTGTCCGCCTCTCAAATGGGTCAAACCATAGATATTACTTAAGTTTAAGTAAATTCGCTAGAAATCCACGATCATTTTTCCGGTGGCTGGAATTTTGTCAGTCAAAAGTAGTCGCACTCCTATACTTGATCTCACATACAGCACACAGTGGGCAACTGGATATAGCACAGCACATTTTTAAATGAAGGATTTAAAGTTTTTCAATCACGTCTCCTGTGAAGCTGATCTTCTGTTCGCATTCACTCACTTCGCACAGACCGACCGGCGTTATTCGCAGTAACATTTATGCAGGCTACAAAAGCACACTTCACAACAGGGTTTCCCCAGGTTTGATCACCCCAAATTTAAGACTTTAAGACCTTTTTAAGACCACTTATTGAAAATTAAGACCTACATAGTACCCATTATGCAGTCGTAAAACACCAGATCAAATCCCAATAATGACTATTACTAACAAATGTTTTAATTAAAAATACATTTATTATAAAAAAACTCATTCAACAATACACTGCAAAGTGATGTTTTTGGTAAATATTAGGGCTGTCAAAGTTAGCGTGTTAACGCGTTAACGCAAAATCATATTAACGGCACTATTTTTTTTAACGCTCGATTAACGCAACGCGTATTTTCTGTTTGACCCGTGGCCCAAAACCTAGTTGGAGAAATGGAGATACACAGTGTTGCCAACTTAGCGACATTGCAGACCCATTTAGCGATTTTTTTCCCTTCAACAAAGCGCCCAAACCTTATTTAGTTTCTGAGAATCTACCAGTACCGCCGGTACTGCTCTCCCAGCACGCGCGCCTCTCTCTTTCGCTCTCTCTCTGCGTCTCACGCTGGAGAGAGGAGCAGCGCTTTAATTCAGTTAAACACAGATATGATGTTGCTTCTCTAATTTTACATGCAAGTATAGCCAAAATCACAAAACAGATAGTGTGTTTATCTTATGTGTATTTGATTTCATCAGACGACGGCTCGATTATCAGGATTATTGTGCAGATTAACATCTTGGAAGGGAGAGCTGGTTATGTCTTAATGGGTTGCGTTTCAGTCACCATTTCATATTCATTGCGTTGTTTGACAACAGAAACAGTAAAATATACCAATGAAAACAGTTTTATTGAGAATTTAGCTTCATCAAAATGGGCACAGAGAGAGACAAACTATAATGTAGCCTAATAATAAATAATAAATGTACATTTAGCATTTTCAGAAGAGCTGCCGTGTCATGCAAAAATCTAAACATGTTTGTGTTAATTGCTCAGTGCAAAGAAAGAGGTAATGGGAACCTGGTATTTCTTTGTTCTTTCTACATGTCTAATAGACATGAACAAGTTCTTTGAAAAACATCTATGACCTATGAAACATGTCTCGTCTTCATGCTCTATGTTGACTATGGTTTCAATAATAAACATACATTTGCATAAAGCATCCATATTTATCCATGCCCACGTTGATTAGAGTATTACAAACTTGAAAAGTATTAATTTAAAGATACATTTAGAACAAATAAAAAAAATGTGCGATTAATCACGAGTTAACTCATGACAATCATGCGATTAATCGATTACAATTTTTAATCGATTGACAGCCCTAGTAAATATCAAACATTCATAAACAGATAAACTAACTTTTCAAATCGTCTTAGTAAAGTTTCTCAGTGTTCAAATTGCTTCAACCATTGCTTCAACCATTTTACATTTTCAAGAATAAAAAGAAATGTAAATACACCTTAAAAACAAGGGAGGGAGGGATGGAGAGAGACAGAGAGAGGTAGATAGATAAAAAGACACAATGAGAGATAGATAAGAGAGATAAAATTTTTACGTTGTTTTTTCCCCCCCATTTCACCTTGCGTTGCAGTCTGGTTGACTTTGAATAAATAGGCTAGTAGTGTTGTCACGGTACCAAAATTTCAGTATTTGGTACCAATACCAGTGAACATCCACGGTTCTCGGTACCAATTTCGGTACCAAAGGGCTAGAAATCAATTAATTCTTTGCTGATACTTCCTCGTCTTCATGGAGAGTGCAGTTCGCACAGTTTCAAAAACAGTCGTTCTCCGAATGCGAATGAACTGACTCTGAATTTTAGTATTGTTTCTTATATGAGGATCCTTTTTCAAATACAAGGTCAATATTGATTCACTAACAACAAAAATTATCCGTGAATTTATATGGAACTAATCTTTAAGAGTTTTCCATCTTTACTCTCCTCATGTTACGTTGCATTTGGAGATCGACAAGTTTCTCCTTTCCACAAGCACTTGCTCTCCCGTGGCGTCTGTCGTTGCTATGCAACCATGAACATAGGTGAGCCTGGAAAATGCCGCGCGCCTACATTTGTAATAACCAATCTGCACGCGCAAAAAAAACGCGCTGTGAACGGCGCTTCGGACATGCTATCCATCAAGTACCGACTCTACTGACTCTAACCATCTATCCAGTATATTGTCTCTATTGTTTTGTGGTGCAGACGAGCCCCATTCAGTCTCAGTCTCCCCCTGCACACATTCACACCTCTCCAGCCTGGTTATGGCTCTAAATATGCATTTCTTTTGTCTGCATTATAGTTACTAATGACTGGCTATTCACAGGCTATTCATAGGGTTTCAGTCCCTAATTTCTTTTCTCAAAGTTCACCTCACATTTTAAACTATCAAATACATTTCTTGAATAAAGAAACTTTCAGTAAGCATTCAAAAAATCATAAAAGTATAAATTTCTAGGTTGCAGGTGCACCTAGGGCTAGCTAGCATGTTAGCTTAGCACACCATCAATACACAACAATTTATGAGATTAAAACCATGTTTGTGTTCCAAACTTACATCATAACGCAAGACGAGTGTTTTAAATAATCTTCTGTGATCTAATTTGGCTTCAGATAAAAAAAATCAGACAGAAAATATACCATTGTATGGTATTCTGCACAATGACAGTCTATAGATTAGCATTACATTATAAATATAATCTATTATTATGGAAATACCTGGCATGGCTTGAAAAACATAGGTAACTCAAATATCTTTGCAAACATGTTTATTGTCTTCAAAACGTCTGTATCTGCATGTTATAGCGCGATCTCGTTAGCTTTGTGTGTATCAGTGACGTCCTGGAATGTCACATGATCATGGCTTTTCTTCATGTTCCATATATGGACTATTATTGTGCATATAGCGCCCTCAGGCTATTGGTATGAATTGAAAACACAACACATCTCAGTAAGAAGCGCTCATAATGATTACATCGACGCATTTGGGTATAAATTCAATAAATATTATTCCTGTCTATAGAAATCTGATGTAAATCTATGAGAATCTATCAATATTTCTCCAAATATGCACACTTTTGAGCTAAAGCCCTGAAGGACGTTGTTTTGTGTATCGCTGTCATGACGACAGCACGGGAGTTTTTTATGAATGAAAGCGGCTGACGCGCATAATTCATATTAAAGGTAACGACTCATTTTTTAATTTCATAACTCCTGACACAAATTAAGAAATAACTGTCGCTATAAGTTTCTCAGAATACAATAGTGGTCAAATACTGAAACTTGAGTCTTATATCTTTTTAATGATGTATAGTTTGTCAAGGTATAACATTAAATCTGATAGTAACTTTGAACTATATATATAAAAAAACGCTTCAGTGCGCCCGCGCACTGGCAACGGTTAACAGGTTAAGACTCAAGACCCCGCGGCTACCCTGCACAAGATATCACAACTGGATTTGATTAAATTTGGATTTGACCTATTTAACCACATTAGTTAACATTTACTATTAATAAACTGCACTTTGTTAATTTGTTAACCATTGTTAATGTCAACATTTAGGCTACTAATAGCCTACATTATTGAAATACATATAACATGAACAGACAATGAACAGCTGTATTTTTATTAACTAATATTAACAAAGATTAATACAGCATATTAATAGCAAAAGAGGGCCAAGTGCCAAGCAAAAAATGCAGGGACAGGTGTGTGGCAAACAAATCAGGTTCATCAGGTTCGATTATTAAGGCTTTTAAACGGCAGGATGCTGCTGGTCGTTCCGCTCTACTGGCAGAGCTAATTATACGTCAAAATTAACACCGCATACACCATTGCCAAAGAACAGCTTGCCTTCACTAAATTTAAACCTATGTTGCAGCTCATGGAAAAAGAATGGAGTTGTGATTAACATGACGTATGCAAATGACAAATCATGTTCCAATATCATCGGGGTGAGATGATATAGAGCCAGAAGATCAAATTTCAAATCCTGACCACAGGATGTGTAAAGCCCCAGTGATTGTTGGTGTGTTTTTTAAATAAATGAAATCTTAATATATAATTTTTAGTTGTGGTGCTCCTAAATGTTTGGTGGTGCTCCTAACTTTTTGAAGTTGGGAGCACCAGTGCTACCAAGTAAAAAAGTTAATTTCGAGCCCTGACCCCTTACGGCATTGGTCCTGGCTTTTGTTCACACAGGGTGCGTTCCGGGACTGATTCCGGTAATGTTACTAGCGTTGATCCTGGCATCAATCCCGGGATGTGTTTGCGTTCACACAGAAGGCACTTTAGCAATTTTACAGCAATTTCCCAGATCAACGGACTGTGTGATCAGTGATTTTAAAGCGTGAAGATGTCACACCTACTGGAGGGTTATGGGCCAATAAGAAGCTGTTCCCTTTGGAGGGAATTTCTTTACCACCTTTTGTTCAAGCAGGCCTTTGAACATGTAATTTGATTGGGTGTTTAACAAAATCTTCAAGATTCTGATGTGGCAAAATCAATAACTAACAAAACAGCATCAGGCATAAGAAACATTCAAAGTCAATTTGTATTAAAGAGAATTTTTATTCTCTTTAAGAGGTTTGTTCACAAAAAAGTACCACGACAGCTACCTCGTGATAGGAACAAGACCTAATCACACAGAAACCAGACAGTCTTTTATACAGTCTCTTCTCTTGTAATTTTCCTGCTCCCCCCCGTAAAACCAGATCGAGCTAGTTTATTTTCCTGCTCCCCCCGTAAAACCAGATCGAGACAATGGTTCTTCAACCCTCTCTGTCTTTCCTGAATAGGAACTCGTTCATGCCAGGTGACATACATGCACACTGAGAGAGAATCACAAGCTAAATCAAAGGAAAACCCACACAATATCTGAGAAGTAAATGGGAAAGAGTAAAATATAAAATTTCCATAACAATTCTTATAATACTAGTGTGTCACAAAGTTATCAAAATGTAATGTAAATTAACAAATGGGGACGAAGATTGGAGTTTATAGAGACTAAACATGCTACACATGATTTTGGTTAACCATAGTATGCAAGTCTGAAACAATCCAAAAGACTTGAATGAATGCATAGGCCAAACCACATAAAAGGAAAATCATGAGATGGGAAAATTAGATACATGTTTATACATTTCTCAAGTGGTTATATAGAATATATAGGATTAAAAGGGTTTCTTAAGTGAGTCACAATTCTCTGCAAATTCCTTTTGGGGTCGTAAGAAGTCTTATCAGTCTTAACCATCTGGGGTCTGAGGTCTGAGGTGTTTTCTCGGCCCTGGAGGTGTTCTGACATGCGCTGACATTTGTTCTTATTTCTGTTACTTGTGACATTTTCATGGCTAAAGTCTGATTACACTGTATTTAGCACAAACTCTGCTACAATAATATCAGCAGCATGTATGTAAAAGTTTGTAGTTTTGAGATAATGACATTTGTGTAGTCTGTGAAAAAAAACAAAAACAATTGTCACTGAAATAAGGCCATGAAACCCATACTGATTATTCCTTCACACGACTTTTGAAAATTGTATCACGTAGCCTAGAATATTTGCTCCAAAACTATGTGAAAATCATCCTGACAACTCATTCAGATAAAACAATATCGATTTTAAATTTGTAAGACATGTTTTGTGTAAGAAAGCTTTATGCGAGGAGGCGTGAACACATCATTAATATTGATGGCTTTTCACACCTGAGAAAGACAAAGACCTTCCCCTAATGGCCCTATTAGGTGCTGTCAGGCCCTATCATTCTGAGAAACTTTTCCTTCATCAAAGCAGAGACCAGGAGACTTGGTTCTTTCTTCAGCAGGATTCTTTATTGAGAACACGAGCTGTCGTAGCTGCAGTCATCAAGTCTGACCAATGCAGTAGACATTGCAGTCTATATACATCGCAAGGGGGAGGGATTCACACAGAGGTGGCATGCAAATGAATTACAGGAGTCAGACAATTTCCCCAGTCCTGATCTCATCAGCATAAGTGTCATTCAAATGCATTGATGCTAATCCAATCAGCCCAACTATTCAACGACTGGGCCAGGGGCTTCAAGAGCCAAAGACAAAGGGTGTGAGTCTCAGTAATCTGACTCATTTAACTTACAATAGAGAGAACAGGACTGGCAGGAAATCTCTTGCTGTAACTCTGCATAACCTTAAAATGCTAAATTCAATGTACTCAACTTTCTCAGTTTATACACTATTGTATTGGAACCGAAATTAAACGTTTAATAAATTTGTAATACAACACCTTGCACAAAGAATGAGATATAAAAAATAATGGCTTTTTGATTGTTTGGATTTATTTACAACAACATAATCCAAAGATACACAACAAATGACAAAAAAGCACATTAACACACTGATCTAAAGACACAGACTTGAACAGTCACACACCTTTGTGCCATTCCTGAAACGTACATACCTGTCATTTCCAAGGTGTTTGATTTTTCACTTTACCATGTTCATGTACAGAGACTCATGTGAATGTTGAAGTCAGCAGGACTCAAGTGGCATCAGGTCCTTGTAAAAAACAACAACATCATACTGATATCAAGAGAAACTATAGGGCTGCATAATTTTGGGAATACATTAGATTTTTCTGGTTAAAATTGCTTTAAAAACAAAACAAAATACACACACACACATTATATTATATTATACATTATATATATATATAAATAAAATGAACACCAGGTTTGTTGTGCATCGTAGGCATAGGCTGCAGTGCTGCATAAAATAATAACAACCTATAGCAGGCAGCCTATAAATCGTTAAAAAGGAACACTTCAGTAACACTACACTAGAGAAAAATATATTGATTATGTCACTTCAAATGTTTCCATTCATTATGACGTTATGAAATGAGATTGGAGTAAAAACATGAAGCCTAATGTTTGGTGCGTTTTGCTTTTCAAACGCACAGCGCGTTATTTACTGAAGCGATCAAGCCGCTCCAAACTATGAAACATTATTGTTACCATATACATCTACGTTTGAGCAGATATCCACAAACACAGTATTTAACAGTGAATACGGGTCTAAACATTATAATATTCAGCATATATCTAGCAACAGTTCAACTGCAATGTGAAGTTTATGCAACAATAACATTAATATAATTCAGAATACATTTCTTACCTTACATCTTTCTTGTCTTGAAATCGCGTTCTTCTTCTGAGGTAAATCCAATGTAAGCTGACTAAGCTCACAGCGTGTCTTCCAAACTCGACGAAAAGCAGAGACTGATGAAGTTTGGCTCTTTGTTTTTGAGGTAATGAGCGTGTTCGCTCCTTAACGTGGAGATTTGCATGTCAATCTCTTTTGCGCGCGTGGGTGTGGTCACATTAAAAATAATGAGCAAGGGTTTGAGAAACTGGACATCTTGTTGGTTTTATACAAATTACTTAGAGAATATTTGTTTTCATTTTGAATCCGATCATTTAAAAGTAAACACTTAAATGTTTATAAAGATATATGGCTCATAAATGTGTGACAGATACAGGTCCTTCTCATAAATTAGCATATTGTGATAAAGTTCATTATTTTCCATAATGTAATGATAAAAATTAAACTTTCATATATTTTAGATTCATTGCACACCAACTGAAATATTTCAGGTCTTTTATTGTTTTAATACTGATGATTTTGGCATACAGCTCATGAAAACCCAAAATTCCCATCTCAATAAATTAGCATATTTCATCCGACCAATAAAAGAAAAGTGTTTTTAATACAAAAAAAGTCAACCTTCAAATAATTATGTTCAGTTATGCACTCAATACTTGGTCGGGAATCCTTTTGCAGAAATGACTGCTTCAATGCGGCGTGGCATGGAGGCAATCAGCCTGTGGCACTGCTGAGGTGTTATGGAGGCCCAGGATGCTTCGATAGCGGCCTTAAGCTCATCCAGAGTGTTGGGTCTTGCGTCTCTCAACTTTCTCTTCACAATATCCCACAGATTCTCTATGGGGTTCAGGTCAGGAGAGTTGGCAGGCCAATTGAGCACAGTAATACCATGGTCAGTAAACCATTTACCAGTGGTTTTGGCACTGTGAGCAGGTGCCAGGTCGTGCTGAAAAATGAAATCATCTCCATAAAGCTTTTCAGCAGATGGAAGCATGAAGTGTTTCAAATCTCCTGATAGCTAGCTGCATTGACCCTGCCCTTGATAAAACACAGTGGACCAACACCAGCAGCTGACATGGCACCCCAGACCATCACTGACTGTGGGTACTTGACACTGGACTTCAGGCATTTTGGCATTTCCTTCTCCCCAGTCTTCCTCCAGACTCTGGCACCTTGATTTCCGAATGACATGCAAAATTTGTCCAAAAGTCCAGTGCTGCTTCTTTGTAGCCCAGGTCAGGCGCTTCTGCCCCTGTTTCTGGTTCAAAAGTGGCTTGACCTGGGGAATGCGGCACCTGTATCCCATTTCCTGCACACGCCTGTGCACGGTGGCTCTGGATGTTTCTACTCCAGACTCAGTCCACTGCTTCCGCAGGTCCCCCAAGGTCTGGAATCGGTCCTTCTCCACAATCTTCCTCAGGGTCCGGTCACCTCTTCTCGTTGTGCAGCGTTTTTTGCCACACTTTTTCCTTCCCACAGACTTCCCACTGAGGTGCCTTGATACAGCACTCTGGGAACAGCCTATTCGTTCAGAAATTTCTTTCTGTGTCTTACCCTCTTGCTTGAGGGTGTCAATGATGGCCTTCTGGTCAGCAGTCTTACCCATGATTGCGGTTTTGAGATATGAACCAGGCTGGGAGTTTTTAAAAGCCTCAGGAATCTTTTGCAGGTGTTTAGAGTTAATTAGTTGATTCAGATGATTAGGTTAATAGCTTGTTTAGAGAACCTTTTCATGATATGCTAATTTATTGAGATATGAATTTTGGGTTTTCATGAGCTGTATGCCAAAATCATCAGTATTAAAACAATAAAAGACCTGAAATATTTCAGTTGGTGTGCAATGAACCTAAAATATATGAAAGTTTAATTTTTATCATTACATTATGGAAAATAATGAACTTCATCACAATATGCTAATTTATTGAGAAGGACCTGTATATGGCTCATAAATGTGTGACAGATATATGGCTCATAAATGTGTGACAAGTATTCGCTGAGTTTTGTTTCAGTTTATAGACGTGCTCAAGAAAAAAAAAACGTGACGTACATACACATCACGTTAACGCAGAGATAGTGTTACACTCACGGGACACTGCAATTCACAAAAGTTCATTATTTGCATGTGCTTTAAAGCCTTGCCGGGTTAACATTTCATTCGCATGCTGATGCGCCGTTTTAACTTTTCTGAGCGCGTACACGCGAAGCTCACAGGCACTAAAAGCCTGTCAAACAGCATCTGGATTCTGTTCCATTTGAGTCTTATTGCACTAATACTGTTAAATATGTACTCATTTACATAAACAGTTGGTTATGTCTAAAGTGAAAGCAAATGTTTGAGGAAATTGGGTGCGCTTCATATGCGTGTATAGGCCAATTAGATATGTCGCTGGTGGTCTTAAAGTGAAGGCAGGCAGCCTAATAGTAAATATGTTGCCGCTTCTCCTTAAAGATATAGTTCAACCAAAAATTTAAATTATGTTATTTACTCTCTAATGTTGTTCCAAACCTGTATTACCGTAAAACTTCAAATAATAGCCCGGGCTTTTATTTTCCCAAATCGCCTAACTGCACCGGCTTGTATTTGAGACAGGCGTCTATATGAGACAGGCCTTTAATTTAGTGTTGAGACTTCACCCTGTGCTGCAATATACATTTAGTTTTACATTCATTTACAGAAATCAGCTGGTTGAATGAAAATTGCTGATGTTATCAGATTTTCAGGTGATATTCTCAATTCATTCAGTTAACGGACGCTCTGAGGTAAAGTGAATTCAGACTGCAGACTAGCAACGATTGTATTTAATTGTACAGTACAACATGGTACAGACTAGGGGTGACCCCAAATAGTCGAAGATTCGATGCTTCGATTGGAGGAGCCTGATTCGACTACTGATCTCACGGTCGAATCTTCGCAGAGGTGTTATGAAACGAGGATCATGCCACTTTGGCTATATGAGGGCGCTCAATGTCTGGTTTTCTGTCAATGTTAATATTCAGCCTATTATGATAATGCTGTATATAAAAATGTGCAAAGAAATAAGCTTTTAATAAATATTTTTTAACGTGCGTGAATAAATCCAAACACCCCGCGTCCGCGTGGCAGATTAAAGTTTCACTTTCAATCCGTAACCGTCAGAGGAGCGTCTTGGCGGCAAGGATTTAAATCTTTAAAATAACAATGTCTGGGATAAGAAAATATAAAGTGTGGATGTACACTGGCATCAGAAAGGATATTCTCCAAGGCTGGATTTAGCATCAAACCATGATCTCATTTCTGCCGGCCAACATTAACAAGTTTCACGTTAGAATGTATTTTATCCGCGCGCACAATTTGAAAAGACTCCAACGGACACAGACAGAGTGAAAGATTGGATTTGTTCTCTCGATCAGGTAGGGTACAAGTGATTTCAATTTTTTTTAGACGGTTCTAATTTGATTTTTGGATGCTGTGAGTGTGAACATTTTTAGCTAAAAAGACTGCCACTCCAGTTTAGCATTTATTGTTGTTTCTGCAGTTAAAAAGACAAAGTTGAAAATTCTGGCTAGCCTACTATCGTTATTTTAATAATTTCTTTATTTTTATTTTATTTATTGATCTGTCAGGGTTATCTAATCTAACTATTTGTGGCTTGTGTTTTGAATATATGTTCCCCTGCACTTTAGGCATTTTGCACACATTTGCTCATCTTGTGACTTGATTCTGATTTATTTTGTTTTGTATTTTTATTTATTAGAAAGGTATATTCTGTTCTAATTTAATTTAGTAAATTAATTGTTTATTTTTTCGGTTTATCGATGTTGTGCTGTATAGAGCCTGCTCGCACAGGTAGGCCTAATTTAGCCGATTTAATTTGATTTGTATGTGAAATGCAAATCCTGTCTGTGGCCTTTCTGGAGTTATGTTATTTCTTAGTTTTATTGATCCAAAATGTTTTTATACATTTTCCTCTATATCTTTGTGTGATTTTCTGTACATTGCGGCTTTGAAATGTTAAAGCCCCGCCCCCAGCCCCACCCCCATACACATGATTCGACTATTAGTCGACTATAAGCAAGACATGACGATTCTGATTCGACTATGAAAATCCATAGTCGGGGACACCCCTAGTACAGACATGATCTTAATTCCATAATGTCCTTAAACATAACAATATTGCTGGCCATAAACTGACAAAGTGCGCGTTCGGTGTGCGATACCTCGAGTTGTCATAAACGCGGCGCTAACTCTCTCTGCCTGCCTTGCTTGCGCTAACAGCTCCTGTACAGATGCGCAGGGCTCTCTTGCGTGCGCAATCTGCTCCATAGAACTGGCTTAAACAGACGATCTGACGGGTTTTAGAAGATTAGATACAACCCGAAACTAAAAAACAGACCAGGCCTCTATTTGAGACCGGCCTTTATTTATCCAAACCTGTAGCCACACCAGGCGTGTAAAAGAGACAGGCGTCTATTTGGGACTCGGCTATTATTTGAAGTTTTACGGTAATTTCTTTTCTTGTGCTAAACACAAAAGACGACATTTTGAAGAATGTGGTTAACCAGACAGTTGCTGTTCCCCATTGACTTTCATAGTATGAAAATATATTCTATAGAAGTCACAGGGGAATGTAACTGTTTGGATACGCATTCATCAAAATAACTTTTTCAACAGAAGAAATTTCAATTTTATACATTTTGTGGGATCTGGGATGACAATATGCATTTCATTTCAGTATGTTCAATGACACTGTGTGCAATGCAAATAGCTTTGCTAATAAATTGGAATGGAAGTTTTTATTTTTCTACTGAGTTATCAATATAATGTGATGCATATACCACACAGCAAGTTGTAAATATTGTTTTTTAAATAGTAATATATCGCAATATGTATTGTATTCGATTGTATGTATTGTATTTTTATTCAGAATATTCACACGTGTTAGCTATGGCATGAAATATCTGATATTCCGATTGTCAAATACATGCAAGTGGAAGTATATTGTTGTTTAAACACCTTTATAACGATCGCGTTAGTTGAGCTGTATGCGCGATGGGCGCCGCCGTGTTAGTTTGTGCCGCAGACGCAGGTCAGAGAATCGGATCTGTTGGATTTACAACCTCTATGTTTACAACATGTGAATTCATCCACTTCTCCCGAAATACTTAAAAGTAAGTGGCTGGTGAACTGGGAATAGAATAGAGTAAACATTGAAGTTACTTACACAATGTGTATCTGATATGAATAAAACGTGTCGAATTATAATGGAAAGGATTATTATTACCTCTTCCATAGACATCATCAGTGTGTATTTTACAAACTCTAAATGTATTTTTTTTAGTACTTACGTAGTCATATCGTATTGTATCGATATCGAGATATCTGGCATGAAAATCGAGATATGAAATTTTGTCCATATCGTTCAGCCCTAACATATCACGACATGTATCGAATCATGAGGCCCTTGCCGATACCCAGCCCTAGACACCACTGTGTTGTATCGAAACGAACTGTGAATTTAGTGAACCATTACACTCCTAGTAGTCTCGCGTAGCCAGACCTTCAGACTGACGGCAGCAGGTCTGGACTCTAGGAATTTAGAATTCTATAGTTCACTATAGGAACTACCCGTGACGTTAGTGTACGCTGATGACCGAACTAGGGGTGGGACGATTACCGGTTTCACTATAAACCACGATAAAATGTACTGACGGTTAGTAATATCGTTTAAAATTTAATTATCATTAAAACCGTGTTTGATTATCGCGATTTTAGATCCTGTTCAGCCAGCAACAGTCTGACGCAGGCGCAGCGCGCAATGTTGTTGTTTTTTATTCAAGAAGGAATTGCGGAAGGCAGTGACCGTGCTCGGGAGATTTTTCAGCCTTTTAAAAGAACCAATTCTGAGGTGTGGTCATATTTTGGCTTTAACAAAAGTCCTGAGGGAAACTTAATCGAGGATGCCTGTCAGCAGAACATGCACAAGAAAAAGTCGCTGCAATAGGGGGAAACTTCAGATCTGCCGAGTTGTCTTATGTGACCATTACCCACTGTTGTATAGCGAACGCAAGGCAAGTTAACTTTGACCTCAATACCAAAACTACGTCTGGGAAATAATTGGGCATAAAATGTTGTTTTAAGTTTTACTATTTTATATCAATCACTTGAAATAAACGTGAAGCTTCCGCAAAGAAAAGTTCGCAGCAAGTGGCTTTGAGCCAAAGACGAACGAACAAGTTCAAACAAGATTATTAAGAGTGACATTTAAGGGATAATAATTTATATTCATTATACACTTATTACACCGATTTTTACTACCACATAATTACGTGGACATTGAATTGAGATTAATGTTTTAAATCTTACCTGTTTATAAATCCATTATGTACAGCGTACAAAACAATCGTTCAGACAAGATGATCACAACAATATTATCAAACTCTGTAAACAATAAATCAACTCTGATGTAATTTTCAATAGCAGTACAATTAAAAACGGAGACGCAAGATGGCAAGTTGTATTTGAATGAAACGAGAGAGCGCGTCCATTGTGATACATGGTGTAACGTCTGTCAGAGAGTTTGAAGTCTGCCCAGATGAAGAATACAAGACAGTTCAAATGAACTGGTAGTTCCACGAGACTTTTATAGATGTTTTCTCTCAGTTAAGCACACTCTTCGCACATACATGTCGAAGAGCGAATGTTAAAAGGGAAAAGAAAACACTCTAAAACACGCTACAAATCAAAGTGGAAGTAAACACATTATAATAAAACAACGGTCAGCATTAGAGCGGTCATCTTCCTCTGCGCGAGCAATCTCACTCTCACTGTGCGTGCGCGCTCACATAAAAACAGCATGCATACAATAACGTACGCCATAGAAGAAGTTATCTTAAAGGCACATCAACATTCATGTCATGAACACTACTTAACACTAGGTGGCCGTTACAATGGATGTGCGCGGTGTTATACTGCGTTGCTATTGACGACCGTCATTATAAGGAAGGAAATGCCACAGAATAGAATCTTGCTTTAAAAAAGTGCATAGAGCTGCTTGTTTTATTTGTTGTTTGTTGATTTTCACATATAAAACTTGTTGAAATGTCTTCAGTGTGAGCATCAACTCTTTTTGAACACTTTCATTTCGTTTGAACAAAACTGTGATAATATTGATAATCGCGATAATGTTGGTCACTATAATCATGATATTAAATTTTCATACCGTCCCATCCCTAGACCGAACGCACGCAAAACACCAGCACCTGCCATTTTTAAAACAGCTACATGTAAACACACAGATTATAGCCTATATATTTACTCCAGAAACTAGATACAAACATGGAAAACAGTGATAAGCCGCTTTCCGACCGGAGGAACCTTTTCACAGTTCCTAGAACTATTGGCTAAAATACCCGGATGTCGGCGTGTTCGCACCGCAGGAACTAGGAACGATTTTAGTTCTAGGAACTCCATTTGGAGGAACTAATTTAGGTCCTACTTGAGAATAGGGTCTAAACCAGCACTATAGGAACTACCCGTGACGTTAGTGTACGCTGATTGACCGAACGCACGCGGAACACCAGCACCCGCCATTTTTAAAACGGCTATAATGTAAACACACAGATTATAGCCTATATATTTACTCCAGAAACTAACTATACAAACATGGAAAACAGTGATAGATGGGTCTCTAAACCTTTATGCTGAAGAGAAAATCCAACGCAACTTTGAGGGGACCAAGCCAAACATGATTATGTTTATCTGCCCAGCTAGCAACACTGGACATCAACCACACGGCATAGGCTAATAACCTTTTTTTCCATATACTGTCTACTTTTTATAACAGTTCTATCTAATAACATATTAAACCGTACTGTTAGACAGATCGCTAACTAATAAACACAGAGAATGCGAGCATTGTTTGCTCTGCCGTTCTCAGCACCGCCAAAATAAAGGTCCGTCATGCCATCAAAATAAAAGTCACCGTGCTTGCGTCACTCCCTTACCCCTCCTACCAGTTCCTATGGCCACTTGGCCAGTGCGAACGCAAACAGCAAAACCGAGTTTGGGGGAGAGTAGTTCATAGAACCGTTTAGAAGTGGACAGTTCCTATAACTAAGTTCCTGTAACTACTTGGTCGGAAAGCGGCTAATAACCATTTATTGTGCACTTTGATCTTTTAAACTTTGCAGACCTTTTACATTCAAAAACAGCTATATTACACACTGCATGAAAGGTAATATCTGAAAAAGCATAACAGGGCTCTACACTTACTTTTTGAACAAGGAGCACTGGTGCTAGCCTGACTACGTCAGACTTCTTACTTCCGCTCAATTTCATTTCGCTTCTGTAGTAAGTCTGAGACAGCGTAATAGCTTTCCGTTTTCCTCCGGCCTGAAAACAGCCGGGCCAATCAACGAACAGAGGGCGGGCTGAGAGCCGTGACGTAGACACTGATTGTACCGTGGATGCGTAGATTTTTACTTCACATAATCTGCAAAAGTCGCGCACAGCCATGTTCACTCCGGTATTTCGCTCGATGGTTTAGTTTTCGCATCATACATGTGTTTACAGTGGAAGTTAGATGCGGCTGAGCATGCGCATAACACACACCATAATCAAACGTTATGTGACTGGCTTACGGGTAACCAATGATTTTAAACTTCAGACAAGCGCCCCCCCGCGAGAGAGAAAACACTTCTCTATTATGCCATTCCAGACTCTGTCTACGAAGCAAAGCGAAGTAGCAGAGTTTGGTATTACCAGGCTACACTGGTGCGCCTAAATAAAAAAATTTAGGAGCACAGACAAATATTTGGGGGCACAGTCATTTTTGTTGTATAAGTTTATCATTATAGTTTTATTATTAGAATTATTCAACAATTAAATTTACAATGCTCATTGTAAGGTTAAGAACATCAGACCAAAACTTTCAAACAAAAGATTTTCATTTAATTCTATTTTATCGTCATGTAGATTTAATTTATCATTGTATGTAGGCCCTATGTATGTTTCACATTTTATCTGAAATGAAGATCATGTCTGAGTCACTTGGCCAAGCTTTGTAGCCTGGTCGTCTTGACCTCTTTCCAGCAAACAGCCAATTTTCAGCACATTTTGTAGGATCAAACAGTTCCAGGGAGGGCCCCTCTGTGCTGATCCGAATTAGTAGGGCCCTATAAAATCCGTTTTATTTTTTCCCAAATTCCGTTTTATTTTTTCCCAAATTCCGTTTTTTCCGTTTTAATTTTTGGGAATTCAGTTTTTTTTTTTTACCCTTTACTGTAATTTTAGTCGTAAAAAGAGTGTTTTTAATGTTAATGATTAAAATGTACACAAATAAAATAGGAATGACCCTAAATTTATTGAGGTAACAAACAAAATTCTCATTTTAAGAGATGTTAAATGTGGTTTGGTTTGTTTACATTAGTGAACGTATTAGGCTAACTAACATGAACCACGAGCAATACATTTGTTACTGTATTTATTAATCTTTGTTAATCTTAGTTAACCCTAACCCTGTATTTTTAATGTTACTTCACACAGTGCATTAAGCTAACTAGAGTTTAATAAATGGAACCTTATTGTAAAGTGTTACCGATTTTGTTATACACCAAACCGATTCAGTGTTGGACAGATCAGTTGTTTTAACCATTCATTAAAGTGAATCGGTTCAAATGAGTCATTAGTTCGCGAATCGGACGTATCATTAGCAGACTTGTACGCGTTGTGTGATTATCCCGGCAGTTTTAGGACATCGCACAAGATTTGTCAACACAGAAAACATTTCATCATTGGATAGGTTTTGTTTAGTTTATTGAAAGTGTTTTTTTATGTCAGCCGAATGGGCGGAACGCTTTTCAGAGAAGGAAAGGTAAAAAAGTTTTTATTTTTTATTTTATTTTTGCACAATTCACACACAGCGGTAGCCTAATTCAGGAAAAAAAATATCCGAATGCTCCACGTGAAACCTCGTTCTTCCGATCTTTTACCGTTGTGTCAATTCTCAATTGATTTAGATTAATAAGCGCGAGGGAGTGAGAGAGAGCAAGACAGTTTGAAGACGCCCGCGTGACCGGCAGTGGCGCCTCCAGAAATTTTTCATGGGGGTGGCCAGATGGGGCCACTTAAAATCTTGGGGTGGCACACCAAAACTATAAACCATAATTTCAGAATTTTTTTCTACTGTTGTAGTAAACCGGCCTGTAGAAAACTATCAGAAAGACTGAAGGAAACTCCTACTGATATACTATATGATGGTTTATTGTGTTATATTTAATGTTACTAATGATATAATATGCATAGACTAATAACAGTACAGTTAACATTTTGAGTTGCACAACAATTCTGTTTTATTTTGCAATTATATTTGGCATAAGGTGTACATTTATTGCAAACAAAACAGTTACTGGGGAAAAGCAGATACTGGCAGATACAAATATATTATATTTATATATTAATGTCAAGAATTCAGAAGTGTATATTTATATAGCCTACACTACAAAGAAATAATATACAATTAAATGATGCTTATTTTAAATGTATTGAGCAGGCTAGGTATAAAAAATATAGGCTTTTAATAATCTTTCAGTGCGCAAAACCATGATAATATGAAATGCTTCAAAACAGAACGCACAAAGCGCGTATGCGCATCGCGGGTGCAGAATGATGTGCTCAAAGCAACATGGAGTCACAGTGTGCAGCGCTGCGCTGAACAAGTGAGCATTTAAAAGTTCACGGCACAAAGCAAAGAAATGTCGAGCGCACAAATCCTAGTGTCTATCTGTCCAACAGTTTATTGATCATTTGTTTCACAGTTTTAAATTCCAGTTATTGGCCCTCATTTATCAATCTTGCGTAGAAACGGGCGTATATATTGGCGTAAGATTATGCTTACACTCCTCTCGTCGCCTGATTTATGAAGCTGTGCGTACCTTTGAAATTCTGGTGTACGCAATACCTGCCCTTGATAAATGCCGCGGCTGAAAACGATCGTCATTAGAATAACACGCCCCTAATATATTCAAGTCTCCACTCCCCCCACGCCCACATTTTACGCCATGGACACACGGAAGACGGCAAAGAAGAGAAACTTCTTTGAGAAAGAGAAAGCGAAACCAGGGAAGTGGAAAGAAACAAAATTGATTTCTAGATTTTTATTATTAATGACACTTATTGTTATTTAGAAGAAGAATGTCGTTATTATTATTTGTATTATTATTATTATTTAACCCTCTGGGGTCCTTCGGGTCCAAATGGACCCGAAGCGTTTAAATAAAAAAATGTTAAAAATCATAGCTTCATCGGAATGGTCCGAGATTTGGTGACTTTGTTGGTACTTGGTATATGAACACCCAAAAAAATTGGGGACAGGATTTGAATAGTCTAAGTGGTTGTAAAAAAAATAGTCACACTCAGGACCTTCGGGTCCAAATGGACCCGCCATAGGAAATGAATGGGAAATTGGCAAAAATGTGAAAATGCAGAGTTTTTTTGTGCGTACAATCTACAAATCAGCCACGATCCAGAAAAAAAGCACACAACAGTGAAGGGGTTAATCTATAAAACATCAAGAGTGCAAAACAGACACATCCACACACACACACACACACACAAACACACTTTTATACACATACACACTAATAAATTCAGATTACAAAAATCTGTTTTGAATTTTTAAAAATCACAGCTTCATCGGAATGTTCCGAAACTTGGTGACTTTTATGGTATTAGGTATGTGAACACACAAAAAATATTGGGGTCATGATCCAAGCACGTCACACTTCTGCTCTTTGGTCAAAAATGACCCCCATAGGAAATGAATGGGAAATTGTCAAAAATATGAAAACACAGAATTTTTTTGTACATACAATCTACAAATCAGCCAGGATGCAGAAAAAAAGGACTCAACAGTGAAGGGGAGAATCTCTAAAACATCAAGAGTACAAAAAAAAACACACACACACATTTTTTTTTATAAAAATAAAATAAAAAATATATATATAAAAAATGTCTATTATATTCAATGGGAAAAAATGGGTCATAATTATTGCATAAATATTAATTAAAATCATAAAATTATCTCAAAACACCAAAAAAGAAAAGAAAAAATATTATAAAAAACAAGTAAAAAAAAAAAATATATGATTTTTTATATATATATATATTAATCCCGCCCTCCGGGTCCATTTGGACCCGAAGGTCCTGAGTGTGACTGTTAAACGAAGGACCCCAGAGGGTTAAAAGAAGAAGAATGGCATTTTTATTATTTTGTCAGTCTGAATTATTTTTTTGGTCATTGAAAGCCTTTCATTACTAAACCCAGTCCGTGCATACCTGCCGGGCCTAACCCTGGCCTAACCATCGTTTCAAAGAATAGTACAACGGCGAGCGCGTCGAGTATAAACGCCTCGTCCGGTTGGGGAGGTGCGCGCGCAGTCTGCGGAGACTCGCGCTGCGGAGCCAGGCGAAAGTATAAACAAGGCTTGAAACGTCAGGTAAAGCGCACAGGCTCGCAACTTAAGGAATACATATGCCTACAATTCAAATGCTTTGGTAAAGTCACACAAATTAAACATTGAAGTCCATGTTGCACAAAAATAAACACTGAAGTTTATAATTACTATGTTGTTGTTTTTTTACAGTGGGTCATAATATATTATATCTTTTAGTTTGTCAGTGCGTTTTGTGGTGTTAGGAATTGTTTTTTTGCGCATTCCCGCACTCAAAACGTGCGTACACCACCTCCTGAGCTGGCGTAGGATTTGAGCGTGCCGTACGCCAACGTCCATATTGATAAATCTCAAAGTCAACGTGGTTTTGGGTGTACGCCAGGTGTACGCTGGAAATTTGGTGTACGCACTTTTGATAAATGAGGGCCATTGTGCGTTTGATGCCGATTCATAGTCCTTGTGATGTGTGTGATCTAACAAGCACACGGTAGTGAGTCGTTTAAAAACAGCAACAAACTCCAACAAAATAAAGTCATTTTATGCAAATCCACAACCTTTTATCTACAGATAATTCATTATAATGTGAATATATCATATTGGAGAGAGTTTTACCGTGCATCCAGCCGGAAGATGCGCGCGCGCTGTTTGAACACTGAATGGAGAATGATTGACCGCCACAGAGGAGGGAAAACAGCGGCATTGACGGAGGGGCGGGGGCTATTTTTTTACAGTCTATGGGCGGGGGAGTACTGGCTACTGTGTGCGATCGAAGGTCTAGAGCAGCCTGCCTGCCTGGCTGTGCATTAGGGATGAAATGCATAACTGATGCTACTAAAATTTATACTGGCCAGCGGGGTGGCCAGGAGTTGGCCAAGGGTGGCCACGGCCACCCCTGGCCACCCCCTGGTGGCGCCATTGCCGACCGGGCCTCTCTCTCTGCTCGTTCTTTCAGTAATATGCGATTTTCCTCAGACATACGTTTTTCTCCCACACAAAAACAGAATTTTATTCAAAATGTCAAATTCCGCGTTGACACTAGATCCTGCGTTAATTTGCCAATTCCGCGATTCCGTGATCGCGGAAATTATAGGGCCCTAAAATAGTTTGTGTGTGTGCAGTGTGCACTGTAGTTTTTTTTATGAGGCTACAGACTAGCTACTGAAGATTTAGGCCTAAATAACTGATCTCCCGGTAGTATAGTGTCCTACTCTGCCCCTCCTCATGATGATGTATTTGCAGCTGTTTCTATAGAAAAATGCTGTGTCACTCGCACAAGTGCGCCCAAATATTTTTTCACGTTCGCATGCCGAAATATTTACTCGCATGTGCGAGTGAAATGGGCGCACTGTAGAGCCCTGCATAACAGGGACACTTTAAACAAGGATTGATCTGCTGCAAAGTGCAACACCAGACCATTGGCATCCTCTGCGGGCATTTGTCATAATACATAATGTACATATAAGATGATCTTTATATTATGTATTTTAACACTGTTGTTCTATAAAACCATATTATAACCTGATCCTTGATTTGAACTAAATATTTCCTCATTGTTATTATACATGTATTATAAGTCTTTTTAAAGACTTTGCTTGAGCCTTTTCAGGGCTCTACAGTGCGCCCATTTCACTCGCACATGCGAGTAAATATTTCAGCGTGCGAACGTGAAAAAATATTTGGACGCACTCGTGCGAGTGACACAGTATTTTTCTATAGAAACAGCTGCAAATACATCATCATGAGGAGGGGCAGAGTAGGACACTATATTACCAGGAGATCAATTATTTAGGCCTAAATCTTCAGTAGCTAGTCTGTAACCTCATACAAAAAACTACAGTGCCCACACACGAACTATTTTAGGGCCCTATAATTTCCGCGATCACGGAATCGCGGAATTGGCAAATTAACGCGGAATCTAGTGTCAACGCGGAATTTTACATATTTGGAATAAAATTCTGTTTTTGTGTGGGAGAAAAACGTATGTCTGAGGAAAATCGCATATTACTGAAAGAACGAGCAGAGAGAGAGGCCCGGTCGGGCGCGCCTCTTCAAACTGTCTTGCTCTCTCTCACTCCCTCGCGCTTATTAATCTAAATCAATTGAGAATTGACACAATGGTAAAAGATCGGAAGAACGAGATTTCACGTGGAGCATTCGGATATTTTTTTTTCTTGAATTAGGCTACCGCTGTGTCAGGGTATCTGCACATTTTTGATCAACAAATTTAATGACTTTTAAGACCTTTTTAAGACCTTCAAGAATAAAAATTAAGACCATTACCATGGAAAAAAAAATATATATAAAAATGACACTCTAGGGTGTTCAGGTTAACAAAGCACATTTGTATTTGAGCAACAGTGCAAATAGTCTTAATAGCCTTTGGTGGTCCAATTCATGCTTTCGTCAAACATGACAACGAAGCTGCCTTGATTCACACTTGACAGAAGTCCCCTTTTTATGTACTGAACAAGTCCAAATCGAGTAAGAGAAGAGGTTCTGTCCCTGCCACAACTAAATGTTTTTGCACATTCCTCAGGGAACATTACCCACAGCATTTCAGCCTTCAGTGTATTAGTTGGGGAGAATGTAAAATGGTGCCCCAAAGACACCAACGCGGCTGTAATGTTAGCCTCAGGGCCGTAGCCTAGCCATCATTTCAAAAGTGAGGGGGACAGAATAACTACCAATTCTTTTTTCAGGCTTGTTGACAGGTTTTTCCTTAAAGGTGCTGTATGTAGTTTTTAGCAGCCTCTAGCTGTGATGTTTCAGATTGCAACCAATAAGTTTACAAGCGCGTGCTCGAATTTATGAGCGAGCACTATGGGTACCGGCCAGACTGAGACGCAACCGGACGTAACACACAAAGCATCCCACAACATGCTGGAAACTCAGGTAAACTCCCACTGCAACGTTAAAATAATAGGCTACTTTTATCAGCTTGACGTTGAACTAATGCTCCATGCTCGTACCATGATAAGTATGGATCCTATCAACCGTGCCGAATTTTGCCACTGGGCAATTCCACGCAAAACTGTCACATCCATAACGCCAACTCAATGCCATGGTATTGAGTTGGCGTTATGGATGTGACAGTTTTGCGTGGAATTGCCACACTGCAAGCACTACTTCACATTTTCTTCAGGAAATGTACATTCTAGGTTTGTAGATAAGGTTTCTCCATTATTCAAATGCCCTGCCGATGTTGATCCGTGTTTTTTACCCGAAGTTCATCCGATTCACGTCTGGCCTTACGAGCTTCAGCAGAAAAAAAACGTTTTTTTGTTGTTTTTTATCAATATGTGGAGTTTGTGTTGGAGTCTGTGTTTTGCTGGGCGCAGGTCGTTTCTTAGTGTTATCAGACATGTCATAAGTTGCATAAGTCATAAGTCCATGTCATAAGTTGCAGTGTCGTCGCTGTTGAGTGCAAAGTCAGTAGGCTAGACGAGTCGAGAGGCTCGGGAGCACGCATGCAGGTGACGTCACTGGCGGTAAATCCGACCCGGGACCTTCACATAAAAATAAGAATACTTGCTTTCAGAGGTAATAGCAAAACCCGCAAAGTGGATAATTTTAATGTGAGATTACAACCCCTTCACACACAGGCAATAAAAAAATGATTCGTTTTGGTTGAAAAGCTACATACAGCACCTTTAATTGGCTTAAAATGCTATTTATTTTTAAAGCAATACAACAGAAAGAAAGAAATGCAGATGTTCAGTATACCGTATACTTTATAGGCTATAAAAAAAGTATAGCCTACTTATACTTTATATACTTATGGTAAAATCCTGATCATGTATTTTACTAGTTAATAAAGTAAGCTAATAAAAAGAAAATTTTGTACATTTTAAGGATAAATTCATTAATCTGGTGCACTTAGTCACTCGAATCCACTGTTAAAAATAAATAATCCACCGGCCAACCGCCCAAACCTAACGTTATATTCTCTGATTTAGATATCTGCATCTGATCATTGCATTACAATTATTCAAATGATCAGTGTTAAGCATGATAATATGGTAAAATCACACTGAATTAAGCTGATTTAAAAAATAACATTTACTTAAAATAAAAGTTGTTATTTTGGCAAAATTACATTTCCTTAATAGCCTAGCAGAGTCTTACTAAAACTTTCCAATTGCAAACCTTTTAAAACTACTTCAAACTTTCTAGTTAGGCTTTTTCAAGAGAACTTAGTTTGTAGACAACTTTTAGACAAACGTAGACAAATTTTATCTAATTGTAAAGTGTTAACAAATTATGGTAAACATAATCTAACCTAATGTTACTGCCTGATTCAAGCAGATAGTGGCTGTTAATGCATGAAAATACAAATTCAGCATTAACAATCACCATGTTTATTCTAATTTGAAGGGCTTCGATAATATATCTGTGAAAATAAAAGATATTACGAATAAAAACAGTTAGTGAATATTTTAAATTTACAACAAAACTTGTTAACGAGAGAAATAGGCTGAGTTATCTGCATTGTGCAACACAATTCGAATACCACATGAATTATAGATGACAACTTACTTGCAGTGCTTGACTTTTTGTGAATAAGGAGTGAAGAGTTTTTTTTTTTGCCGTTTTGAACTCATTGCGACCTCTATGAAAATTATTTGGCGCGGCCGCGCGGTTGCGTGCATTTGGGCGTGATGCACGAGTGACTGATTACCATGGAAACGTGAAAGTCACGTAGCCTATGTAGATAGACTATCCTTGACTTTTTGGATAAAAAATCTCGATGTAGGCAAACAGCTGAATGGGGACAGTTGTTGCCTGACTGTCGCGCTTGTGCTTCTCCCCTTTCATATGCGCGTCAAGGGCTTTGCAGCACACCGCACTTCGTATACCGTCGTTTTTTTGTAACCAGCCGCTATATTTCTCATCATTGAGCCAGTTATCATTAAATTTGCACTTCCCTATCTTAGCCTCGCGTCTGCCACTACACTTCTTCGTCTGTATCTATGACAGGCCTACGGAAAACACGTACTGCCCCCTAAATGGTGTGTGATGCCTGTGCAATAGGCACACGCTACTTTTTACTGTCTTTAGACAGGGACGTTCGCTGGTGAAATGGAAAATACCGGTAGTTTCTCCGACAAAAGGAGAAACTCCGCCAGATGAAATTTAATGCCGCCCAGATGAAATTTAATGCCACTCTTCAAAAATTAGTGAAATTTAATACATTTTAAGACCTTAAAAAACGTATATTTTATTTAAGACGTTTTAAGACTTTTTAAGGACCCGCGGGGACCCTGTGTGTGTGAATTGTGCAAAAAAAAAAAAACTTTACCTTTCCTTCTCTGAAAAGCGTTCCGCCCATTCAGCTGACATTATAAACACTTTCAGTAAACTAAACAAAACCTATCCAATGATGAAATGTTTTCTGTGTTGACAAATCTTGTGCGATGTCCTAAAACTGCCGGGATAAATCACACAACGCGTACAAGTCTGCTAATGATACGTCCGATTCGCGAACTAATGACTCATTTGAACCGATTCACTTTAATGAATGGTTAAAACAACTGATCTGTCCAACACTGAATCGGTTTGGTGTATAACAAAATCGGTAACACTTTACAATAAGGTTCCATTTATTAAACTCTAGTTAACTAGATCAGTTAACATTAACTATTAATAAACTGCACTTCTAAAGCATTTATTAATCTTTATTAATGTTAATTTCACCATTTAGTAGCCTACATTATTTAAATGAAAAGTTGTATTTGTTAACATTAGTTAGCTTAATGCACTGTGTGAAGTAACATTAAAAATACAGGGTTAGGGTTAACTAAGATTAACAAAGATTAATAAATACAGTAACAATTGCTCGTGGTTCATGTTAGTTAGCCTAATACATTCACTAATGTAAACAAACCAAACCACATTTAACATCTCTTAAAGGTGCTGTATGTAGTTTTTAGCGACATCTAGCGGTGATGTTTCAGATTGCAACCAATAAGTTTACAAGCGCGTGCTCTTGCGCGTGCTCGAATTTATGAGCGAGCACTGTGGGTACCTTCCAGACTGAGACGCAACACACCGGAGAAAGCATCACACAACATGCTGGAAACTCAGGTAAACTCCCATTGCAACGTTACAATAATAGGCTACTTTTATCTGCTTGACGTTGAACTAATGCTCCATGCTCGTATCATGATGAGTATGGAACCCTATCAACCGTGCGAATTTTGCCACTGCAAGCACCACTTCACATTTTCTTCAGGAAATGCACATTCTAGGTTTGTAGATAAGGTTTCTCCATGATTCAAATGCCCTGCCGATGTTGATCCGTGTTTTTTCACCCGAAGTTCATCCGATTCACGTCTGACCTTATGAGCTTCAGCAGAAAAAACTTTTATATATATATATATATTTTTTTTTTATCAATATGAGTTTATGTTGGAGTCTGTGTTGTGCTGGGAGCAGGTCATTTCTTAGTGTTATCAGACATGTCATAAGTTGCAGTGTCGTCGCTGTTGAGTGCAAAGTCAGTAGGTTAGACGAGGCGAGAGGCACGGGAGCGCGCATGCAGGTGACGTCACTGGATTTCGCGGTGAATCCGACCAGGCACCTTCACATAAAAATAAGAATATTCGCTTTCCGAGGTAATAGTAAAACCCACAAAGTGGATCATTTTAATGTAAGATTACAACCCCTTCACACACAGGCATTAAAAAAAGGATTCATTTTAGTAGAAAAGTTACATACAGCACCTTTAAAATGAGAATTTTGTTTGTTACCTCAATAAATTTAGGGTCATTCCTATTTTATTTGTGTACATTTTAATCATTAACATTAAAAACACTCTTTTTACGTAAAGGGTAAAAAAAAAACTGAATTCCCAAAAATTAAAACGGAAAAAACAGAATTTGGGAAAAAATAAAACGGAATTTGGGAAAAAATAAAACGGATTTTATAGGGCCCTACTAATTCAGATCAGCACAGAGGGGCCCTCCCTGGAACTGTTTGATCCTACAAAATGTGCTGAAAATTGTCTGTCTGCTGGAAAGAGGTCAAGGCGACCAGGCTACAAAGCTTGGCCAAGTGACTCAGACATGATCTTCATTTCAGATAAAATGTGAAACATACATAGGGCCTACATACAATGATAAATTAAATCTACATGACGATAAAATAGAATTAAATGAAAATCTTTTGTTTGAAAGTTTTGGTCTGATGTTCTTAACCTTACAGTGAGCATTGTAAATTTAATTGTTGAATAATTCTAATAATAAAACTATAATGATAAACCTATACAACAAAAATGACTGTGCCCCCAAATATTTGTCTGTGCTCCTAAATTTTTTTATTTAGGCGCACCAGTGCTCCTTGTTCAAAAAGTAAGTGTAGAGCCCTGCTTTTTATTACCACAAAAAAATATCCAATTACTTGATTAATCATCAAAATAACTAACTGATTACCAAAATAATTGTTAGTGACCATCCTAGACTTATGCTTTACAATATTTTCTGAATTACCTTATTTTGGGCTAGGTAGAAAACAACCCTGCTGACAAAAACCCAAGATAAACTAGCCTAAACTGTCTGGTTGGTCTTAGCTGGTCTCCATGCCCAGTCAGTTGGTTTATCTGGCTGGTTTTAGAGGGATTTGGACCACTTTAGGTTTTAGATTTTTTTTCCAGCAGGGAAAACTACAAGTGTCACTCACCCTTTGCATATTCCTCCTCGATAAGTGATGATTTTCACTTCTTTCACACACCCGTACTTGGCAAAGAACTCTCTGATCTCGTTCTCGTCCACCTGATGGAAAAGTAGTGGTACACAAATCAAGTACTTGAGTATAAGTACAGTAACCCTAAAAAATAAAAATAAAATTACTCAAGTAAAATTGAAAAGGAGTATTTATTTTACTGAAGTTATTAATGTACTTAAGCATTAAAAGTACTGATCAATGAACCATGTTTATTATTTAGCCAGCACTAGTCAGACTATAATTATAGTACCATCAATGAAATATACCTTAGTATTTTAAAAATGAGGAAAAAACTAATTTGTGTAAATGTGTGACATACAAACACACTAGTTTTATAATATCTGTAACAAAAGCTGGGAAGATGCATGAATTAACTGGCGATTTTAGAATGACGCCTACCCTGACAGACATCACACAAATACCCACATTTCAGTGGGCTTAATTAGCTGGCCCTTATACAGCAGATTTAATTCAAATATATACATGGCCGCAGTGGAGCCCGCAGCTGTATGCGTACCATGCGTGTGTACCATGAGCCATCCGACTGACCTGAGAAATGTTTTCCAAAACAAATATTATGCATAATTTCTGTCATCTGAACCAGTTATTCCAATAATTTGTGAATTAATCATTCTTTTCAGTCGATTCTTTTTCGGTGATTTGGCCAAATGCGTTTGCATAACGTTCTGAAACGATTTGGCCACTCTGTCACTAAATCACCTGAAGTGGTTTCTAAAAAAACCATATCCAAGAAAACAAATAGCGTTTCAGTTGTTTCACTAATTTGAGGATAGGGATGTCACGATACAAAAATTCCAGTAGTCGGTACCGATACCATTACAATTTTACGGTTCTCAGTACCAATTTCGCTACCACAGCAAAATCTGTTGGAACTTTTTCTATTTTGACTATTTGAAAAAAATATTCAATTCAATGACTATTTATGATGGTAATCATAAGTAAATAATACATACAAGCATTGAAGGCTACATGCTGTTTAAATGTAAATATTGCTTAGTGAAAAATAAGCAACCTTTTATGCACACATTATTATTATTAGTACCGTATTTTCCGCACTATAAGGCGCACTTAAAAGCCTTTAATTTTTTCAAAAAACGACAGTGCGCCTTATAATCCGGAGCGCTTTATATATGGATAAAACAACCGCTGACTTAAACCTTGTTTATACTTTCGCCTGGGAATGGAGCGCGAGCCTCCGCTGACTGCGCGCGCAACTCCCCATACAGACGAGGCATTTATACTTGACGCAACTGTTGTTTTAGACTGAACACCAGACCATACAACTGATTTAGACGCGCAAACTGGGTGCCGGTGTGATGAGATATACTACTAATATCCGTCTGGTCGGGCAGATTCGGCTCAAAGTCATGCATCTTCGGATGCGGAGGCGCGCGCGCTGTTACAATGACGTCATTTTTGCCGCGCGCGCGCCTCCGCGTCCGGAGATGCATGACTTTGAGCCGAATCTGCCCGACCAGACGGATATTAGTTTTTTATTACGCGCTCATGCGGACGCGTCGAGTATAAACAAGGTTTTACAGCTCAGCCACTTGTTTTTTCATATTTTTTTGCAAGTGGTAGATCTTGGTTTACATTTGGACTTTGGATGTGATCTTAGGCTTGAAAAGGTTGGTGACCACTGCATAACGCAAACCCAGTCAAACGTTTGACTGCAGTATCTTCTATTCTATGCGCCTTATAATCCGGTGCGCCCTATATATGAAAAAAGTTATAAAATAGGCCATTCATTGAAGGTGCGCCTTATAATCCGGTGCGCCTTATAGTGCGGAAAATACGGTAGTAGTATTTTTAATACATGGAGACGTAGCTAAATCTACTGTACAGTAGCCTAATATAATCATTGGTCAATTTCTTCAAGTTAAACCGCACTTTTATTTTGACGAGTTGCCGTGAAGACCTTTGAGTTTCTGTGTGTATGATATGAGTTTCTCAAATGTAACGGTAAAATGCTCATGAAGTGACTCTCAGAGTGGCTCTGGAGATTAATTTCATGTAATCACATCGTGAGGCAGTAGAGACTGAAAACAGCGCGAGCGTCACTCGTGCTTCAGTCTGTGTGTGAGGTAAATTAAACAGCGCGTATGCACCATTCATTCACACAGAGACAAGCAGAGCATGCAGGGTTAATATTTAAATTGTCTTTTTGCGGTTTAATATACACAGACACACACACATATATATATACACATATACACACACACACATATACACTATATATATATATATATATATATATATATATATATATGCTGGTATCACCACATTTTAAAAATTTCAGTACCGACTTGGTACCGAAGTACCGGTACTTTGACAACACTAGTTTGAACTACGCAGCATACAGTAGTACAGTGGATAACAGAACACAAGCTCAAAAGAGTTGTCTTTACTCCTTGTCCCGGGACACCATTATTAAACAGCGCTGCAACATCCAGTGAAATTTGAAATCAATTTCAAATTGAACCACACCTCTCTATAAACACCTCTCTACAAACAAGTCAAGTCAAGTCATCTTCATTTATATAGCGCTTTTACATTTACATTTACCGTATTTCCGCACTATAAGGCGCACCGGATTATAAGGCGCACCTTCAATGAATAGCCTATTTTAGAACGGTTTTCATATATAGGGCGCACCGGATTATAAGGCGCATAGAATAGAAGATACTGCAGTCAAACGTTTGACTGGGTTTGCGTTATGCAGTGGTCACCAACCTTTTCAAGCCTAAGATCACATCCAAAGTCCAAATGTAAACCAAGATCTACCACTTGCAAAAAATTAAGAAAAAACAAGTGGCTGAGCTGTAAAACCTTGTTTATACTCGACGCGTCCGCATGAGTGCGAAGGTAATAAAAAAAACTAATATCCGTCTGCTCAGCAAAAATGACGTCATTGTAACAGCGCGCGCGCCTCCGCATCCGAAGATGCACGACTTTGAGCCGAATCTGCCCGAGCAGACGGATATTAGTACATCTCATCACACCGGCACCCAGTTTGCGCGTCTATGGTCTGGTGTTCAGTCTAAAACAAAACAGTTGCGTCAAGTATAAATGCCTCGTCTGTTTGGGGAGGTGCGCGCGCAGTCAGCGGAGGCTCGCGCTCCGGTGCCAGGCGAAAGTATAAACAAGGTTTAAGTCAGCGGTTGTTTTACAGACATTAATATAAGGCACCAGATCCATATATAAGGCGCTCCGGATTATAAGGCGCACTGTCGCTTTTTGAAAAAATTAAAGGCTTTTAAGTGCGCCTTATAGTGCGGAAAATACGGTATTCATTTAGCTGACGCTTTTATCCAAAGCGACTTACACTTGCTATACATGTCAGAGGTCGCACGCCTCTGGAGCAACTAGGGGTTAAGCGTCTTGCTCAGGGACACATTGGTGTCTCACAGTGGATTCGAACCCGGGTCTCTCACACCAAAGGCATGCGTCTTATCCACTGCGCCATCACCACCCCGATTTAACAACGTAGATTGTTTCAAAGCAGCTTTACAGAGATAAGCGGATAATTTAAGGTAACAGATATTGTTTTGGCTTTATAGCAGAGTTAAGTTATTTTCCATCTAAAGTTAGTTTTGATTGATTTGCTTCCGTCGCAACGATAATTTGTTATTAAATTAGGGGCCGCTAAGACGACACCATTCTCTCTACACAGACTTTAAACGCGAACCTGTGAGAAACGCTGATGGCGTTCACATGCGCATTTAGAATGGGTTCTATAGTTATGTGCATTTGAAAATACGCAGGTTTGGAATTCCCTACAAGCCAAGCCTAAACAAAGTACTTGTCTTTCCTTATAAATTTTGATAAAGAATTTTATTTTGTTGCTTTCACTCTGATTAAACTAGTTTTAAATCAGATGAAACAGCCTCAACATTCCCAACAAGACTGATGAGGAAAACAGGAGAAACACTGTGCCATGAACTAAGTTAGAAGACTTCTAAATGCCCAAATCACCACCCTTACAAACATTTACCATGAAAATACTGTAGTAGCACTGACTGTATTTCCAATGGTATGGGCAGAAATGTGAAATATTTATATTGAATACAATGTTATTAAAGGTCCCGTTATATGCCCCTTTTCACAAGATGTAAAAAAATCTCTGATGTTTGGGGTCCTTGAGATGTTCTGACATGCCCTGACATTTGTGCTTTTTTCAGTTGTTTATAAACATATTAATGGCAAAGGTGTAAATTCACTATTTAGCACAAACAGGGCTACCATAATATGTGAACAACTTGCATGTACATGTTTGTATTTTTGATAGAATAATGTTAATGCATGGTTTTTTAAAAAACAAAAAACTAAAGTTTCTGAAATAAGGCCATAAAACACATCTAAAATATATGTAAATAAGACTTTTGACTAATGGATGTCATTGCCTAGAATTTTTTCTTCAAAATTATGTGAAAATCATCCTGCCTAATTATTCACATAACACAATACATTGATTTAAATCTTGTAAAACACTTTTTGTTTGGAAAGGCCATATGCGGGTGGGCGTGATTCACACCTGCGGAGTCAATGGGGCCCGCATAATGAGGCTGCATACGTAATGAGCCTTTCATTCAGGTGTGTGACTGAGCCACAAGAATGCAAGGACAATATATAACTGGTTTGTTGTTTTTTCCACAAATTTTGCTTGCAAATTGTACAATATCCAAGGTAAACATTTCTAGTAATTGTGCAGTTAATTGTTCTCATACTGTGTTTTCAGATTTGGAATATATTCTCTTCCCAAATGTGTCACTAATAAAGCATAATAAAATTATTTAAAGAGAAGGCTTATAATGACCTTTTAAGATTTTGTTTACATCCATCCATATATATATATATATATATATATATATATATACAGTGAGGAAAATAAGTATTTGAACACCCTGCTATTTTGCAAGTTCTCCCACTTAGAAATCATGGAGGGGTCTGAAATTGTCATCGTAGGTGCATGTCCGCTGTGAGAGACATAATCTAAAAAAAAAAAAATCCAGAAATCACAATGTATGATTTTTTTACTATTTATTTGTATGATACAGCTGCAAATAAGTATTTGAACACCTGAGAAAATCAATGTTAATATTTGGTACAGTAGCCTTTGTTTGCAATTACAGAGGTCAAACGTTTCCTGTAGTTTTTCACCAGGTTTGCACACACTGCAGGAGGGATTTTGGCCCACTCCTCCACACAGATCTTCTCTAGATCAGTCAGGTTTCTGGGCTGTCGCTGAGAAACACGGAGTTTGAGCTCCCTCCAAAGATTCTCTATTGGGTTTAGGTCTGGAGACTGGCTAGGCCACGCCAGAACCTTTATATGCTTCTTACAGAGACACTCCTTGGTTATCCTGGCTGTGTGCTTCGGGTCATTGTCATGTTGGAAGACCCAGCCTCGACCCATCTTCAATGCTCTAACTGAGGGAAGGAGGTTGTTCCCCAAAATCTCGCAATACATGGCCCCGGTCATCCTCTCCTTAATACAGTGCAGTCCCTTGTGCAGAAAAACACCCCCAAAGCATGATGCTACCACCCCCATGCTTCACAGTAGGGATGAGGGTCTTGGGATGATACTCATCATTCTTCTTCCTCCAAACACGTTTAGTGGAATTATGACCAAAAAGTTCTATTTTGGTCTCATCTGACCACATGACTTTCTCCCATGACTCCTCTGGATCATCCAAATGGTCATTGGCAAACTTAAGACGGGCCTTGACATGTGCTGGTTTAAGCAGGGGAACCTTCCGTGCCATGCATGATTTCAAACCATGACGTCTTAGTGTATTACCAACAGTAACCTTGGAAACGGTGGTCCCAGCTCTTTTCAGGTCATTGATCAGCTCCTCCCGTGTAGTTCTGGGCTGATTTCTCACCTTTCTTAGGATCATTGAGACCCCACGAGGTGAGATCTTGCATGGAGCCCCAGTCCGAGGGAGATTGACAGTTATGTTTAGCTTCTTCCATTTTCTAATGATTGCTCCAACAGTGGACCTTTTTTCACCAAGCTGCTTGGCAATTTCCCCATAGCCATTTCCAGCCTTGTAGAGGTGTACAATTTTGTCTCTAGTGTCTTTGGACAGCTCTTTGGTCTTGGCCATGTTAGTAGTTGGATTCTTACTGATTGTATGGGGTGGACAGGTGTCTTTATGCAGCTAACGACCTCAAACAGGTGCATCTAATTTAGGATAATAAATGGAGTGGAGGTGGACATTTTAAAGGCAGACTAACAGGTCTTTGAGGGTCAGAATTCTAGCTGATAGACAGGTGTTCAAATACTTATTTGCAGCTTTATCATACAAATAAATAGTTAAAAAATCATATATTGTGATTTCTGGATTTTTTTTTTTTAGATTATGTCTCTCACAGTGGACATGCACCTACGATGACAATTTCAGACCCCTCCATGATTTCCAAGTGGGAGAACTTGCAAAATAGCAGGGTGTTCAAATACTTATTTTCCTCACTGTATATATATATATATATATTTTTTTTTTTTTTTTAAGGTTATACAATTACAACAACATTTAAAATTGTAACAATATTTCCAGTGTAATCTTTCTTTGTATTCGCGATTCATATTAAAACAGTATTTTTGCCAGCTGTAGTAGCTCCACAACAGCACGCATCTTTGCGTTCATTCATTCAGATTAGAACAAAGCAAACAGAACTGACCTAATTCCTCAGCGGGATCCGTTTGCTCCTCGAAATGATACTTCCAGAACTTCTGAGGTAAATTTTTGCAGGATTATTATCAAGATAGTATTATTCCTCACAGCATCGTAAAGTACATAAGTCTGAAAGTGAACTCGCGGTGTGTGTTATCCAGCTGATGTGGGTGTTTCACAGGTTTGTTTGGATCGGCTCACATTTGCGTTTGAATAGCGCGTGCTCTCCGTGGGCGGAGCACATTAAAACTTAATTAGCTGAGATGAGAACGACTGACATCTCTCTCTTTGCATACATATTACATAAACTGTGAATATTTGTTTTTTATAAAAATTACTTCGTTTAAAAGAAGAGAATTCAAGCTTCATGCCTGTATGTCTGTATGCCTGTTTGACTGAGTATTCGCTGAGTTATGGTTCATTTTCGGACGCGTTTCAGAATGGACTACACTGACAGAGAGGAGGCAGAACTCGCTTCGTGTTTATTTTTCTTTATTTGGCAAAAAGCACAACACTTTGTTTTTATTGTGAGTATACACAAAAATAATACACATTTAACAGAATCGATTGATGTATGAAACTCCAATGGAAAATCAAAGTCAACCGAGTATTTATGAGTCTTTTACACTGCTAAAAAAAAAGCGAGCTGGTATCGCCGGCGATACCGCTGACCTCAGGGGGTTAAATGCAAATGAGCTGCTGCTGGACGACCCAGGGGGCGGAGCTTCATGAGCTCGCGCTCAGTCTGTCAGGACAAATTCATCTCACGGAATGATGATAATATCAGAAACTCTCAGTAACGGCGTTCATTTCGAGTCGGACAATAATGCCTACAGAGTCAGAGTGCTGTATAGAGATGAAACAGGTATGGTTTAGTAGTTTAATTACGGTTATTATAACGTGTTTGTCATCTGCTTGTATGTATCCATTATTTATTAACAGCCTACAAGTCTGCTGTTTCGGACCAGGTCCGAATGATGATCAAACATGTACTGATGAGTTTAATAAAGTTTATTGTACATCACACAAAAGATGAAGCGTCAGTTTTACTTCAGAAAATCACCGTAAGAGCTGAGTAAACACAGTAGCCTAAGTTATAAGAAGTGCGCAAGTAGCCAGTAGAGTTGAGGGAGCATTCCTGTGGGCGGAGGTTAGTCTAAACACGGTTCTGGTGATGTCACTAATGAAGTAGAGGGGTGTAGTCCAATCGAGCCGTTTTATGTAG
The DNA here is from genome assembly GCA_022828995.1 of Vimba vimba. Lineage (NCBI taxonomy): Eukaryota > Metazoa > Chordata > Actinopteri > Cypriniformes > Leuciscidae > Vimba > Vimba vimba. The sequence goes on from CM040824.1 coordinate 29,285,969, forward strand.
TCAACTTCTGTTAAATAAAATATCTCGCTTGGCATTGAACTTTGAGCTTTATAATTTTACAGATATTATTTATACTCTAACAACAACATTACACACTAACTAAAGTTTGAAACATGGGATCACGTAGAACGGGACCTTTAAGATTTATTAGCTGGGTAGGGGAATATAATTCATTTTTAACACCCAGGTATAATAAGTTATTTTTACCCATGTATAATTGTAGCATTCTACACAGCAAAAAGTGCTAGGTATATACGGTTACCCTGAGCATTAAAATTAGCTAATCTAATGGTCAATTTGATTCAAACTAGGGGTGGCTCGATACCACTTTTTCATGTCCGATACCGATACCACACACTTGAGTATCTGTCGATACCGATACCGATACAATACCATATATTTTTTTCTTAATTAAGCTGTTAATAACACATTTGTCAGGAGGATGCACTGTGCTTAACCTAGCCATCTATAAAGCATCATGCTCAAACAGTGCAATAAATGTTCTACTTTCCTAAAGGAAGAAATAAGTAGCCCACAACATGACTCAGTTGTGCAATACTGCTGCTTAATTTTTTTTTTCGAGTATGGCTCTGTCTTACGTAAGATAGGGCGGAATTTCCTTATATGGGTCCTAAGGGCACTCCTCCGCGGGCGCGCGCGCACTCGTAGACCAGAGAGAGAAGAGAGCGAAAGCAGTACAGTACGTTACCTCAAAGCGCTATGCTCGGCTTTTAGGGAAGTCAATGTCTCCAAAGAAGTGGGTTTTTGGTTGCCAGGGCAAGACAACCCTGCACAGATTCCCAAAGAACCCAGCTTTAAGGGAACAGTGGATGGAGTTTGTTTTTTCGAAGCATCAACAGAGGTTGTGCAAGACTCTTTGTTCCCTGCATTTCGACGATGATTGTTTTATAAACAAAGCCCAGATCGACGGATTTGCAGATCGTCTAATGCTTAAGGATCGAGCAGTCACAATGATAAAGGTTCGCTGTCGCATGCGGTGAGTAAACTGCTTCAAATGTCTCTCTGTGTTGTTGTTAGCACAGCTATAGCACACCGCCCACACGGCCCGCCCCCAGCCACTCGTTTTTTTCCCGGAAAGACTCGGTACAGCCTATCTTACTTTTATAAATATAATAAAACTAAAGACGTTTTAGAGATATGAAGGATGCAATACTACTCTATAGGTACTCAAGATTAACAGGAGATTGAGTGAAAATGAGCATTTCACCCCCCCCTTTAAGCATTTGTATGACAATTTAGGACTAAGGGACGTGATCGGATCGGATCGGGTTATACTCCCGCGATTCATGCAATATCCGATCCAGTGATTTTGGCCAGTATCGGACTAATACCGATACCGAATATCGGATCGGCGCACCCCTAATTCAAACAATTATATTTGACTCGAGTCAAACCAGTTAATTTAACCTACATGTTACCACATTAAGCACATTAATGCAGACCTGCAAACTCACAAGTGCTGAAAAAGGTGACATGTTTACGAAGTCATTTGTTGTAGGGGGGTCTGGGGGATTGTCCCCCACGAGACAATTTTTGTGATTCTAACATGTAAATGAAGCTAAATGTTTCTTGTCAAAATGTACCAGAATGCTTCAAGACATTTGCTTCAAGTAAAAAAATATTCAATATTGATTAAGTTGGGGCCCATCAGGTACAGTACAACACAAAATCTCTCAACTAATGCTGTAAACCATAAGGAACCCCAGTTGGTACATCACTATAATATTAAAGGTTAAAAATTATTTATTTGTAGGCTACTTGCATTTAAATCACACATAAGGAAGTTTTTATAATAACGTTAATAAATTTAATGACAATTATGTTTCTACTCTTTTTAATATAAGCATTTAAATGGTGGCTGTCATAAGTAAATGTAATTTATTCTGAATAGGGGTGTAACGATACCCTAATTTCACGATTCGATACATAACACGATACTGAACTCACGATACGATATTATTGCGATACTCCAAGACATACAGTGCAATGCATAAGTGAATACACCCATGCTAAAGTTGACTAAAAAGAGGAATAAAAAATCATATTTTGGAAATTGAACTTAATGCCTTAATTTAAAAAATTAGGAAAAATCCAACCTTTAAGGACACCAATTTTCTTTGTGAATGAATAATGTATCGTAAATAAATAAATGTTCTTCCTTAAAATACATGGTGCATAAGTCTGGACACCCCTATGTTAAATTCCCATAGAGGCAGGCAGATTTTTATTTTTAAGTATTTTAAAAAAAAATTTTTTAGGATACTATGCATCCTGATAAAGTTCCCTTGGCCTTTGGAATTAAAATAGCCCCACATCATCACATAGCCTTCACCATACCTAGAGATTGGCATGGGGTACTTTCCATTAGATCATCTCTCAATGCAAATCAAACTAGCTTTTAGGCTAACTGAAATAAAACCATGCCAATCTCTAGGTATGGTGAAGGCTATGTGATGATGTGGGGCTATTTTATTTCCAAAGGCCAAGGGAACTTTATCAGGATGCATAGTATCCTAAAAAAATTTTTTTTTTAAATACTTAAAAATAAAAATCTGCCTGCCTCTATGGGAATTTAACATAGGGGTGTACTCACTTATGCACCATGTATTTTAAGGAAGAACATTTATTTACGATACATTATTCATTCACAAAGAAAATTGGTGTCCTTAAAGGTTGGATTTTTCCTAATTTTTTAAATTAAGGCATTAAGTTCAATTTCCAAAATATGATTTTTTATTCCCCTTTTTAGTCAACTTTAGCATGGGTGTATTCACTTATGCATAGCACTGTATAATAAAAGGTTAAGAAAAAAAAAAAAAAAAAGAAAAAAAAAAAAAGGGAGTACTGTTGATTAAATGCTAAATTTGATATAACATTGTGGGAGTAAATTAATAGGCTTGGACAATGATGACACCAGAATAAATATATTCATGATTCTGAACCCGAAAATACAGAATTATTTTAGACGAATATGCTTGCACTGTCACTGGCTAGATACATTTAAAATAATGTAGGCCACTTTTTACTGGTAACATAAGACTTATGACATAAGCATTATCAGGACCCACTAATATTCCCCCATTATTATACATTATATTCAACATAATATATTGTAGTTTAATGTAGTACTGACTCTGAAAACTTAAATTTTTTCCTCACAGGGTAATTTTTATTTTGGGTGAACTATCCACGATACATATTGTTGCATTTTTGTATTGCGATATATTGTGACACGATATATTGTTACACCCCTAATTCTGAAGCAATATTCTCATCAGCTTTTACATGCTTAAATCTGCATATATGCGATTTATACCCCAGGGCGTTATTTACCTTTATAAAAGGACAATTTTTTAAAATCTAACTAAATATATGCATCATCTTTCATATCAAATTCTTACATTTGATCAAATTCAGTTTTAATAATAAGGGCTGTTATGAATCAAATTAAATAATTTACACTCACTGCAAAATTAAAATTGTAAAAAAAAAAAAGAAAAAAAAAAAAAGATTGACATTTAAACAAATGTTAAGAAAAAAAATGCTGAATCATTCAATAACAAAAGTTTCAAAATCAATAACTGAGTGTTGCTTTTCTTTTGTAACTATTTTCGTTGGTGAAATTACATTAAAAATACTTTTTATGCTATTTAATGCTATTTTTTTTTTAAATGTAAGCAACTTATTTAGACGTGCAAATTGGGTGCTGGTGTGGTGAGAAGTTCGAGCTCGGCCAGATTCGTCTCGAAGTCGTTCATCTTCGGATGCGGAGCCGCGCGCCGTTACAAAAAAAGCTGTGCACACCGCCAAGCGAAATGGGGTCTTGCGCACCCAACGCGCACGACCGCCCACACTGCAATGACGTCATTTTTGCCGCACGCACCTTCGTGCTCGTGCGGACGCACCGGGTAAAAACCTGGCTTTAGACTGCAATCACATCTTTTCCATTAAGGTACAATATTTGCCCCATTTAATCGATTTTTCCAGTTAATTTTTTAACTGTTTTATTTAAAGCATTATTTATTTTATAATGATCAATAAAAATGCAATGATGGTAAAAACGAAGTGATACTTTTAAACAGAATAAAATCACTGTAAGACAGTGACTTACTGTACGGTAAGAACAACACCATGTCTCTGTGATTTAAACCAGTTTAAAGGCAGATGAAACAGCGCTGACAAACAAACATTGTGCGCAACGATACAGTCAGAAGGCTTTTCAGTCTACAAATTACCATCATTTACCATGGATTTACTGTAATGTTAGCCTAGTAATATTAACTGCATCATGAAATTTGGGATATACATATTGAATTGTATTATATTGTTAATGTAGACAATGTATTAAAGAACTAATGGAATACAATTACAGTATTTAATAATGTATTTAGGCTACTGTTTTTCATACAAATAGCCTACCATAGAAACCATAAAGTTACATTTTGCCATGATAGTGAGGTGCTATAGGCTATGCCTGGTTTTATCTGTGGTTATGATCTAAATGCATGATACTGCATGACCAATGGTTAATTTTAAAGGTGCCCTAGAAATGAAATTGCCCTTGAAATTGAATTTATCTTGGCATAGTTAAATAACAAGAGTTTAGTACATGGACATGACAATCAATGAGTCTCAAACACCATTGTTTTCTCCTCCTTATTTAAATCTCATTTTTGAAAAACACCCCTGAAAAATAGGCGAATCTCCACATAACACCGACTGTGACGCAACAGTCGGGATCATTAATATGTACGCCTCCAAAAATTTGCATATGCCAGCCCATGTTCAAGGCCAGGCGGAACTGCGCAGCCGAATCATCGTCCGAATCATTTTTCTTCGAGAGACATCATGGCTTGCAAACAAGCAAAGCATGGCAGTTGCTCAGTGTTTGGATGTACAAATGAACACAAAGGTATTTTTTTAGTTCCTTTATCCGAGCCTCTGAAGAACCAGTGGGTTATGTGAATGTCTGATGTGTAATTGTTCAAGTTCAGACTGATAATCTTTCTCTCAAAATCATTCAATACTGTTTATGCATCAGTAAATCAAGCCAGTGACTAAATGATCAACTTCACGTCGTTTCTCTTAGTAGGATGAAAATAATCTTACTTAAACTGATTAATACACAGATAGCGATCAAAGAACAATCCCTTTCCAGTCGCCCAAGCTGTCAATCACACAGCGCGAGTTTATCTGGACACTTGCCAAAACTCGTTATGAAATCAATGACGCTGTTACACTGCACAACGAAGCTCTTACTGTACGTACATGTTTGCATTGGTGAAATCATTAGTGAGAGTGCAGAAACTAAGAAATTAATTTTCCAATATAGATATTTTTGTTAAGGAAAAAGGACAAATGTTTGAATGTTCTTGTGAAATGTTCACCTGTTTGGCAAGTGTTTGTCATATGTTCTGACAATAAAGAGTAGTTTAAAACCCACAATTAACGCTCTGGTTTCTACAACTTTCACTTAGGAGCAAAAATCTGCCTTTAAACTAGAAAGAAATAAAGATTTGACATTTATCGTGATAATTATCGATATCGACTGATATAAAAAAAAAATTGTGCTAATTTTTTTTGCCCATATCGCCCAGCCCTAATTGTCACTAACATTTTCCAAGGGTGCAAATAAACAGATTCTCAAAAATAAACAAAACAGTAAACGGGTACTGAATGTCACTCGTCATTCTGATGTTGCTTGTCTTTGGATTCACTTGGTTAGAGTATTATCCTCCTTTTCTTTGAGGGCCTTCCATTTTATTTCTCATGGAAGTTTTGAAAACAATTTTGTGGGTTTTATCCAGGCATGAAAACTGGTCACGGGTAAAAAGGGTGAGAAGGATACGGCAGCAAAAAATCCAATCCAATCAACTTATTTCTAGGGGTGGGAGATATTGACAAAAATTAATATCTCTATTTTTTTCCAATATCTCGATATCGATATTCAGACGATATTTTTGCCATCCTTCAAAGAAATGTGTGCAAACTGGCAAAGAAGGTCCAGTTGGTCTTTTGACTTGCTGCATTTGACCTATTATTGTAGGCTATAGAAAAAAACAATAAAGGAGCCAACTAAACAGAATCTGAGGTAGCCCCTACTTTTTCCACTTACAAAAAAAAAAAAAAAAAAAAAAAAAAAAAAAGGAACTAGGCACCTCTTGCAACAGTGATTATTAAATCAAACAACAATATTGTTGATGATAATTTCAAAGTAAAAAATTCTCTTTTCAAAACGCTATAAATCCATCCATTTTTTCCCCCAAAACGCTATAAATCCATAATTTTTCCCCCAAAAATTGATGGTTTGTCTTTTTAAAAAAAAAAAAAAGTATTGTCTTATTTTTCATGTTTGCAATAATAATATAATAAAGTATATTTGTATAGCGCTTTTCACAATACAGATTGTATCAAAGCAGCTTCACAGTATTAAAATAAAATAATACAACAAAGTTTGTTTCTAGTGGAATTTATTGATTGATAGAATAAAATTAAATATCCCCAAAATATCCCCAACTGAGCAAGCCAAAGGCAACAGTGGCAAGGAACCGAAAAACTCCATCAAGTGACCTAATGGTGTCCTAAAACTCCATCAGGTGACCTAATGGAGAAAAAAAAAACCTTGGGAGAACCCAGGCTCAGTCGGGGGCCAGTTCTCCTCTGGCATTTATGAACTAGAGGCCGGATTGTAGTTTGAAACTGTGAGATTAACAATATTATATGAATGCCTGGCTGAAAAGATGCGTCTTTAATCTAGTTTTAAAATGCACTAGTTTGCATTTATGAGGAAAAAACAATATTACGTGACAGTTCTCCATTATGGACGCGAGCGCTCTGAAAGCGGCACTAAAAGACTTTCAAACTTTCACAGAGACCTCAAAACAGAAAGCGCAAAGCCTTTCTTTAAAACGAATTTCGTTTTGTATTAATTGTATCTTAATTTTAATAAGTTTTTCATTAACCAATTTCCTGGATTTAATACAAAAAGTAAATATAGGCTAGCAATCACAACATAAGGTGCTTGAACTGGAGATTATATCATCATGAACCAAACCGTAGCCTACTCGCCTCACAGGCCTAAAAAATCTGAAATATATTTACAGAAAGCTGGTTCTAAACAAAACCATCCAAAACAAATAAAACTATGTAGCCTAATAAATGTGCATTTCTCCGGTGCATTAGCCTACTGCGAAGATCGCGAGTCAATAGCCTATCATCAACTTCATCTTTGCAGCCGACACATAAATTAATAAACAATTAAAATGTCTTATTGCAATATTTTATACATTCATAATCATTACTTTTGCTGGTTCTTTGAGGCAGCTTTTTAGGTTTATGGCGTTTTGGAAAAGAGCTCTTCACGTACAAACACCGTTTCACCAAGGCACAGCGGCCCTTCAGCACATAAGAACAAAAAGAGAAAAAGCACGGACTTAATTACGAAACTTTGATGTGGTTGAACAGGTGAAACAGTCACAAATTCCTCTGCAACTCAAACCTTCTCAGTACGAGTTATGAAGGAAGAGAACAGCATTACAGTGTTCAGTGCGTCCTCCTCTGATTGCTGTGTTGTGACTGAAAAAGTGCAAAACGTAGGTTTGTAAAATGACATATGATAAAATAAAAATAATTCATATATCATTTTACAAAACGGTTTTGCGCATGTGCTTCTGCGCGCACTATTTAGAATTGACGTGTGAATGTGCGTTTTTGACGACACGGGACCATGGGCTGGGCCACTCGGAGGTTGCTTCCGGGAATAGTACTGCCCTACAGTATTAAAAATCGCTACATATAATTGTTTAGAAGGTTATAGTGTGCGTTATTTGTTTTCTCTTTAACTTCTTTAAGCTCTTTTCATGTTTGGGGGGTCGGATTGTACAAATTATGAAATATTCGATATCCCAATTTTGCATATCGTCCAGACAATTTGGATATTATCGTCTAAACTATATATCGCCCACCTCTACTTATATCCTATCTATCTATCTATCTATCTATCTATAGATATCTATCTATCTATCTATCTATCTATAGATATCTATCTATCTATCTATCTATCTATCTATCTATCTATCTATCTATCTATCTATCTATCTATCTATCTATCTATCTATCTCTCTCTCTCTCTCTCTCTCTCTTTCTCTCTCTCTCTCATTTTAAAAAACAAGGTTACCAAAGTGCTGCACAAAGAATAAATAGGAAATATAACACATAAAACATATAAAATATGGGGGCCATTTTAATGTGTGGAGGCAAGTATTTACACAAACATCCTTTACAGTGCATCACTCTCTCCTATCTCTCTGTGCGAAATACAGGCGGGTCATTGTTTGGGTCAAGTACATTGATGACCTTTTTTCCCCTGACCAAGACAAGGACATGAGAGACGAAACCCATATCATTAAACGATAACTGTGACTATCAACACATGCAATATCGATAACTGTGACTATATCAACATGCAATATCGTCGACAAAAAAAGACGAGACTGAAATGCGTTTAAAAAAATTAAAAACTAGACCAAAACCACTTATTTTCGTTGAATAAAGGAGTGTTTTTACTAGCGTTCATGCTTACGGTTGCCAGATTTCAATAATTTAAACCCAATAAGAGCTTTTTTGTTAAAAGAACACGTTTTCTACCAGGTCTTTTCAATAGTATCTGGCAACCATAAGCGCGCGCGCTTTCTACACTTCTGAAGAAGCGCAGATGATCTGAAAACACAGACAAGTAAGCTGGAGTTCCGCGATCTTCATTTGAGATTTTCATTGAAAAGATTCTCACGACCCCCCACCCCCAAATATTTTCTCATCGGATCTGCACAAATCACATAGGTGACCCATTTTGGTTTTAAAACGGTGAATTTCGAACAGGAGTTATCATGCCTGTTTATCACTTGTCTCAGAATCTGAAGAGTTTTCTGGTATCTGCTCTATAACTTGCATCCTCTTTTCTCTATTCTCATTCCTTCTACCGTAAAATGAGCTAGTTGGGAAGCCCTGAAAGAAAATATCCAGTTAAAAATACCAAGATAAGTCACCTAGACACACTAATATCAGTTTAACCTGTAAATTTTATAATTTGTAAAAAAAAATTAAATTACCTCAAAATACAAAGATGGTCAAAATCAGAAGAAAAGTTAGTTTAATATACATTTACTTCCCTCAAAATCTGAATGTCCTGCACCACCGGTAGCCATGTATTTCGATCAGGCTGACTAATTGATCACAAAAAACTTGAAGCAAATCATGTGACCAGCATACTCAAGACAGACCAGGCTGTGATAAATGATAAAAGGTTTTAATGAAAAAAAAATTACAAAAACTATCTAACTCGGGGTTAATGTTGCCTGTTTTAGGGTTAAGATACAATTAATACAAAATGAAATTCATTTTAAAGAAAGGCTTTCTACAAAAACAAACTTAATGAAGAGGTCAAAATCATGTCTGCCCACTCCATTTGTCTCCTGATATATTGCACATATTATGATCTTACTCATGCTTTTAATTTTTCATATAATCAACAGATGAAATTAAAAAATAAATGATTTTATTTAAACAAATATGAAACTAAATCGTTTTCTTTAATGATTAGGCTACAACAAGTAGGCCTATTAGCCTACAGTAAAAAGAAATTTAATGTCGGAGCAGGATTTCAACGAACGCAGTCTTACCGGTGAGCATGTGGGGGGAGATTTTCGCAAAATCATCGAATATTATTTTGCTTGATATGCCAGTCCTTAATATTTGGTGTTTTAAATGCCTGTTTAAGGTCTCTGTGAAAGTTTTAAAGCAGTCTTTTAGTGGCGCTTTCAGAGCGGTCACGTCCGTAACATTTTATGTTCTGTGGAGAGCCAACCCTTCTTCATCCGGTTGAAAAAAGTTCAAAAAGTCAACGTTTTTTGTGTCACATCCATTAGGGCTGGGCGATATGACGATATTATCGTATATCAACGATGTCTCGCAAGTATCACGATGTTGATTATAACAGTCTGTTTCCAGACGATAATTGTCAATAGATTTCTTGATCTTTATATGATTTTTTTATTTATTAGCATGCTAACCTATTCGTTTTTATACAAATTTGTTCTGCAGACGAAAAAATTAAACCGTACGGTTAATTCAGAATAGCAGAGATATCCAATTTTTAAAAAAAAAAAATTATATAATCAAGTAGCCTAGGCCTATTTTATTTTGTTTTGCAGGCTAATAAAAGTTCATCAGAAAAACAAATGGTAGAAGTAACTTTACCCATTTCTGAATATTAATTTAAATGTTGCACATAATAAATAGGCCTAATCAAAAAGCACAAACATGCTTTTTGAAACATGAAAATTAAAATGTCGTTATATTGCAAACGGATGAAGAAACTGTGTTGCTTTGAATATTTCATGCAGGCGTTCGGAGTTTACATTGTTGGTAGCTCCGTTACAGTAGGCTATATTGGGAGCATTATACTTTGCTTTAGATAAAAAAAATAGGGATGCTCATATTGACCGTTTAACCGTTAACTGAATGTAAAAATTTTGACCGATTAATACTATCAGTTAAACGGTTTAAAACGTTTTTTTTTTTTATCTTCTTTTTTTTTTAGTTTGCTGCATGGTTTAAAAATAAAATACTTTATAGCTTATATATTTATTAACTCACGGAGCGCGTCGACACCTTTTTTACAGTCTATGGTCGACACGCGCAACCACACACGTCTCGAGACGTTACCTGTGTATTCCCGTCCGATGGGACATCCATCCCATCGGAGAGGGTGTTTTCTGCCGCGGGTCTAACTGTCAACAGGCTGCGCTCCAGACTGACCCCACATCACGTTGATGTTGCTTTTTTTAAATAAAAAAAACGAAAAAAAAAACAAAAAAACGTTTTTTTCTAAAGCTTTGTTCAAACGGATTCAGTGTTTTCTTTTTGTCATCTTAATTTAATTATTTAAGTTTAAAAAATATATTTAGTGTAGGCCTATTTTGTTTTTTATTTGTATTATTTTATTCTGTTTTTCTCTCACTGTCAGAAATGCTGCAGGTGCGTGAACATTTAAACTGAATCCAGGTTCTGTTGTTGATCTGTTCTGTATGCTGCTGTTTGCACTTTGCACGTTAAAATAAACCCTTTGATAAAAACTTTTTTTTTTTAAAGGGTCACAGATACGCGTCCATTTTATTTGTATTTAATGCAATTGACCCTTCGCAAAGACCCGCCCCCTTACTGTCGCTATGTCCGACAAGCTACGCTGCTCTCACGTACACCATGTTCTCACGCAGTGAAAAACACATCGCGGAGCAGAGAGGAGACTGACAACATGCTGACAGACAGGACAAACCAGGTTACTTTTCAGTTACTTCTGATATTAAACATATTAAACAAAGTCTCACCTTTCAAATTTGGTCATTTTTTAAAATAAATTTAAACGATATACAATAGGCTACATACCGTTTTGTGGCTCTTAAATGTGTCTGACAGATCGCTGTAAAGCATCCGTTAAAGCTGCTCGTGAACCGATCATCTCTTCCTTCTATAGCATCTAATAAGTTATGAATTAACATAAGAAGGAATGTTGTTTTAAACCGCGGAAAGGGGTCAGTACATTCCGTTTTTCAAGTTCAAATCCTCCCATGTTAATCTGCTAGCTAACGTTATCTCTCCTGACTGCTTTGTCGGACAAAATGGCGGATTATGATTGGTGAGATCGGCTGTCAATTCAATATTATAATCTTATCAGTTAACGGTTAATAATTGATTAACGAGCGGCGGTTGTCGGTCGGGAAAATTAATCGAAATGAGCATCCCTATAAAAAAATAAAAATAAACCAAAAAAATATATAATTTTATGACTTCTGTTTCTAAATAAATAGTAAAGCAGTCACTTATTTCGTAAGTGGCTTAAGGTGACCTTGGAACTCTAAAACCAAAAAGGAGGAGAAAAAAAACGTTTTTTGCTCATGCGAACGAAACAATTTGATTTTAATTCCTAACTTTAGAAAAATAACAAATATATTATAGTTTGAATACAAGTTTTAAAAAAAAGCGCTACACATTATAATCAGGAAATTAAACTTGTCACATACCGCCAAAAAAAAGAAAGAGAAACATCAGACCTTATGAGAAAAAAAAAAAAAAAAAGGCAAGACACCTTGCTATAACGTCAACATGCATTCATTCACCATTCTTACAAATACCAAATTGTGCTCTGTTCAGTTCAGTTGCATTTCACATTTCTCCTCGCAAAACGAAATTCGTTTCAAACACAGATGCGATAAGAACAGTATGGAAATTATTAGCAACACTAACATAATGTTTTATGCTAGTTTAAGCTCAAACTAACCAAAGTAAAACCTTTAACGTTTCAATTATTAAATTAAACTAACTAAATCGCAGGCTATCATTTGATAAAGTGCAGCCAAACTCAACATGATTTGCGTTAACAGTGTATGTCGGTAGTGTCGTCTCCGGCGGGGCGTGTTGGGGTGGGGCTTGGGTAGACTATATAGCCTATTCAGATATTGTGATATTTAAGGCGATTATGGGTATTAATATTTTTTACATATCGCCCAGCCCTAACGTCCATGTGTACTTACCTCATATTAAATATAAAACATGTGTAGACTGATATTTTTCTAATGTCTAGACTCCTTTATTGCGGGAGTAAGGATATAAACAGACGTTTCAATAAATTGGTATTAAATGCATTTTCTGAGAATTTATATTTCAAGTTTTGACTGCAAATGTCACGTCCATAACGCTGGAATTGCCCAATAGTAATTTAAAGATGTGGTAGCATTGGATCTGGACGGGAAGGATAACTCTGGGAGTCGGAAGGGGTGTGTTGCGATTCTGCCATCTCACACTGGTTTCTGCCTCTGATTTTGGTTTCTTATCGCATATCGTTACAGCCCTAGCCTGAAGACCAAGATAAATTAATTAATCGTTTCTGTTTCTCATAATTTGGGCTTTTCCTTGCATTGCAATTTTTTTCTTATTCTAAATGCGATCAACATTTGATGTGTTTGGGGAATTTGGCTAACATGTAACATTTTAAATACATTCTGCTGAAATGACTCGGAAAAAAGATTTGTTCATTTTGATGAACGAGATACAAAGATCCAAGTCAGTAAAATGACCCGAACTTCCCACTACTAGTTGGTTCGCTTTTAATTTGTCCTACAGTGTTTTTTTCTACTTTACCACAGTAAAAATGTGAATATAATAGGCCTGATACCTTTTTGCTTGCACATCAAATTCTATTTAACACAGGTTGTGCTTGTTATTATGGTAAGGTGTGTCAAGTTTATTTGTATAGCGCATTTCACACAAGCTTGGGATTTTAGTTTCGCTTTCTCTGGCAGCACAAAATCAAACATAGCCTAAATGTCTTGACACTGCGGAAGATAAAATTCACTCTACAGACCTTTTACAACAAGTGTCAGTTTCTTGGAACATCAGGAGAAAACATGAAGATATAAGAAAAGTGAATGACTGTCTTTCCTGCTCGTGTCCCACATACCTCTCAAAGCGCAGAGCGGTAGGCTATACGAAAAATCGTTGTTGGGAAAGATAAAACAAATGTTTTTTAAATAATATGCAACCTTCTTATATTATTTAGGTTACCAAAACATAGGCTATTTCAATGTTTTACAGGCATAGTGTGGTGTTTCACTACTAAAATAAACGTGCGTCTGTTACAAAATGGAGGTTTAAGTTTAAATAAAATAAATTTCCTTATATAGAATAAAACAAATTGTAATGGGCTAAATAGAAGGTAACGTTAGGCAGGCTAGCGCAATTAGCGCAGCTCACATTTCAATAAACGTGACGTCCCAGTAAAATCTCACGTTTGAGTTAACAAGCTCCTATATTTCGCAGTAGATTCATTTAGACCAGGGGTGGGGAACCGGCCCGTAACCGGCCCGCAAAAGAGTTTGATGCAGCCCGCGAGTCAATTCCTCCCAAAAAAAAAAAAATTTCAGAAACAAAAATCTCAGCAATTACTTTTCCTGTGATAGAAAACACAAAATAGGCAAAGTGGCAAGCAGCACGAGTCCACAAGCCGTGAAAGCAGGGCGTGGCCAGTAGCGCGAGTGTTAATGAGTCACCTGAGTTCAAGTTCAAGCACCGGTTTCAAGTTTCTCACGGATGAACTTCGGGGGCACGCACGCCGCACCGGTTTAAAAAAAAAATAACGCAGTCAGCACCGCCGCACAGTCTTCTGTCAGACCAGATGTTGTCAGGCTATATGTCAGTAAAACTCAGAAAAACTACCGTATTTTCCGCACTATAAGGCGCACCGGATTATAAGGCGCACATTCAATGAATAGCCTATTTTAGAACTGTTTTCATATATAGGGCGCACCGGATTATAAGGCGCATAGAATAGAAGATACTGCAGTCAAACGTTTGACTGGGTTTGCGTTATGCAGTGGTCACCAACCTTTTCATAAGATCACATCCAAAGTCCAAATATAAACCAAGATCTACCACTTGCAAAAACATATGAAAAAACAAGTGGCTGAGCTGTAAAACCTTGTTTATACTCGACGCGTCCGCATGAGCGCGAAGCTATGGCGCGAAGGTAATAAAAAACTAATATCCGTCTGCTCGGGCAGATTCGGCTTAACAGTGCGCGCGCCTCCGCATCCGAAGATGCACGACTTTGACCCGAATCTGCCCGAGCAGACGGATATTAGTACATATCATCACACCGGCACCCAGTTTGCGCATCTAAATCAGTTGTATGGTCTGGTGTTCAGTCTAAAACAAAACAGTTGCGTCAAGTATAAATGCCTCGTCTGTTTGGGGAGTTGCGCGCGCAGTCAGTGGAGGCTCGCGCTCCGGTGCCAGGCGAAAGTATAAACAAGGTTTAAGTCAGCGGTTGTTTTACAGACATTAACATAAGGCGCCAGATCCATATATAAGGCGCTCCGGATTATAAGGCGCACTGTCGTTTTTTGAAAAAATTAAAGGCTTTTAAGTGCGCCTTATAGTGCGGAAAATACGGTAACTTACTTACGTCGTGCCCGCTGCTTGCTTGCGGCGCGCACTCTTCAATCACACAAATGCGGCGCGCCCTGTATCACGCAAAATAAACTAGCACGTAATGCTGTGTTCTGTCGTCAATTAAGTATTGAAATAACCAAAAGAGAGTTTTGACGCAGCTTTAATCTCAATGTCGGGGCTTTTGTATTTCTTTGTAGGCTACATAAATGTTACACATTTTACACATGCCCCCGAACCCCCCTAACTACCTCACCTTTGAATGTGTGTGTCTGTGTGCTAATATGGGCTGGTGTGGCTACAGTGCCAGGACTGGATTTTTTTAACCAGTCTGCCCCCTGCATATAGGCCTAAAATATACATTATTCCCTGTATCGAATCATGTTATCTTGTTACCCAGCCCCTGATGTTTCGGGCTCAGCCCCTGGTGTTTTTAAAACCTAGAAACGCCCCTACTCATTACAATGGCCCTTAAAGAACGTTAAAAAATTGTAAATGGCCCTTGATAGGAAAAAGGTTCCCCACCCCTGATTTAGACTGATAATAATGGGTAAAAGGCTAACTACATTTTGTTTCTGTTATTCTATTTTTCACAATGTCAAAGACGCGGCTTACCAAAATACAAGCTTAAAGAGCAACTTGCAGGTTAAATTTATAACTGAATTAATACTTGATATTGTCTGAAGAGGTTTTTTAAAAACACATATGTAGAAATTACTAATGAAATCTAATTGGTTGTAGAGATTTTGATGAAAATGTGCTAGGCTCTGGAATACGCCTTTCCCCCTATAGCAACGCGTCATATGACGTATGCCGAGGTAAATATGAGCTCGCGTTCAGCCAGCGGTCTCATTGTGGGTGTAGTAGTTAGAGCAGTAGTGAGTGACAGAGAAAGTTTTAGATCGAGTTTTAGAGAAGCCATAATGGTAAATTATTGTGTTTGTGCTGGTTGCACAAAATCCAGCCTGTCAGGACATCGTGTCCATCATTTTCCTTCCATTGTAATTTGTAACCTGAGCTCTTTCAGTGCACGCATCTTCGGGTTCTCCCGCCGGATGTAGGCGCGAGCACAACATCAACTGGCAAACGCAATGTAAGCGGAACGAAACTGAGCTACTCGTTATTGTGTTTGTGTGGACCGTTTATCAGTTTGGACCAGTGCAGCGCGAGCCTGATCAAGCAACACTGTAACTGCGAGATCCAGTAAATAAAGCATTTGAATTCGCCACATTAGTAATAACATCGCTGCGAGATCTAGTGAGAAATATTCACATTTCTCCGTTATTAACGGATCAAACAGCGCTGACGTGGAAACCAGGAATAAACATTGTGCAATGAATGAACGAACTATCCAGTGTCCACAGATCAGCAACATTCACCATGGCTTTACTGTAGTAACACTAACTGCAACCATGGAAGTTTGGCATTTTCCACTAAGGCCCAGTATGCATCCACCTCCCTGCAACACTGACTTTCCTCAGCTGTAAACATTGCCTCGCATTTCCCACACAAGCACCAATGGAACAAAAAATGTTAGCAGGAATAAATATCTCTCTGTCTCTCGATGAGAAACCGCTAAGTTATATCACGTAACGTTAGTCTGGGCGGATATTAATGAGCATGACAAACGCCTGATCAAAGCTTAGTTTCTGTTATTGTAAGTTCCAATATGTTCTGTCTAACATTGATCCTGGCCTGTCCCTGCTCTCTTGGCAGCCTAGCAAGCTCATAATTGTATGGCTGTGGTCCGTCAACAATTTCCTCAGCGTCCGAAATGTCATTGCAATCCATTTTTCCCTGTTGTTTGAATCGACCGCTCTCCCTCGTGCTACGTCACGACTCTCGCCCGTCACGCCCATTTTCAGATGCGGAAGTAAAATTTTCTCACAAAAACGACTCCAGAAGCCACTGTAACGTATTTATATATATATTTTTTTAAGAAAATCTAGTTCCTACATTATTTTTCTATACATTGACTTGTTGGGTCTTCTAACCTGCAAGTTGCACTTTAAGTAATTATTTAAGTTACATTTAATTTATACAGTAAAGACTTATTTTACATTTGATTATTCAATTTCTGTACCAGAATACTGTTAGATTTACCTGAAAAACAAAGCACTGGTTATTTCAATTGTATCTTTCTTCTATTGTATTAATCTATGCTTATATAATTTCTTTATTATTTTCTATGCAGATCCACTCCCTTATAAAAAAGCTATTCAAGTCATCTGGTGAAATTGTTTTTATATCGTTATATATATATATATATATATATATATATATATATATATATATATATATATATATATATATATATATATATATATATATATATATATTACACACACACACAGTACTAGTAACTAGCTACTTTAACTTTTTTTGGGGGGGATAATTTTTACTCTTACTCAAGTAACTAACTACAAAGATTATTACTTTTACTTTGAGTAAATATTTCTATAAGTACTTGTACTTTAACTCGAGTACAGTTTCTGGATACTCTAGCCACCTCTGCTGTGTACTAGGCAGTAAGCAGTGAGTCAGTGTGCCGTTCCGAACATAGATTCGGTTATCAGAAATGAATCAGCTCGTTCATGAATCGGACACCGCTCTTGCTATTTCTTCAGCTCGAAACAACAAGGAACGTTTTTATAAAATGTAGTGGAGTAAAAAGTACGACATTATGGTTTGGAATGTAGTGAAGAAAAAAATTCCCAAAATAAAAGTACTCTGCTAAAATACAGATAAAAATGTCCTTAAGTTGAGTAACGAAGTCCACCAAAGTGAAAAGGGGATCAGTTTGAGGAGTAACGTTAAGTTAACGTTAGATAGAAACTATCGAATTGTAGCAGCTAGATATAATTTAGAACCGCAATGAACCAGTTTGAACATATTAGGCCACAAAAAGAACAGCGGTTTCAGTTTATCATCAACGCCATTAACGTTACCTTCATGTCAATCCCGCCGACGAACAGTGTGTTGGGCGTCATCTTGCCCTCCGGTAAAATGTAGCCGTTAGACAGCTTCAGAGAGGACGGAAAGCCCTGACGGTGCTTCTGGATATCCTGTGGATTTTACAACATTTTCAGCACTACATCAACACACATTGTACATTATTAACAATAGAACGAACAGGTAAAAAGTACAACATGAGCTCTCAAAAACAACCAATAACAAAGTTTTTGAGATTCAAAATACCATTACCTGTGAATACAGCCCACATATAAGGCACAGGGGTAACTTAACGCCCTGATACATCTTAGATTTGAAGTAAGGCCTCACGTTTCGTTACCTAAAAATAAACCCTAAAGTCAACCGAAATGCTAGATGAAGAAGTTTCAAAGTGCTCGACCACACGCGGCCGAAACCGCGTCGATCGCGTACACGATGTTTTCATGTTTCTTCATTAAGCAATCTTGGCATTTAGGCTAAAATGAGTTAATTAGCCGAACATTTGTGCTCTCCTGGCAGATGTACATAATTTAATGGACGACGGTCTGAATTGATTTCCTTTGATGGCGAATTTACCGCGCGATCTATTTTACAGCAATACAACTCGACATTAACAACATAGAACTTTATAGATGGTGGCTGAAAGTTGAAACGATCAATTACTATTACTACTTTTGTTACTTACCATATGTAAAATCATTAAAATGACAAAATAAGTTAATGAAGTGAGTGGCTCGTTGGGTCTGTGCTTCTGGCTGGAGTCGCATTAGAGCGCCACACCCATTCTCAGTCCTAATTGGAAAATGCAACATACCAAATAAGGCGAATTTTAAAGTCAATACGGAATAACAAACATTGATTTAAAAAAATAATAATCATTAATCGGTCAAATCTCAATCATTACATACTCTAATTATTTCTAAAATAACGTGGCAGATTTGATAGAGTCTAAAATGTAACGTTAATCCATTTTGGTACGGTCTAAAAGTTTGGGAATGTACACGGACCTTAAAAACTTTAAAGGCTATCAAAACTTTGTTTAGCATTTCAATTGCAAAATAAATCGGCCTTTTTTTAAAATGAGAAAATGTAATAATATTGTCTGAATTTGACGAAAAATTTGGTGCAATGCTAGTTAATCCATTATTATTGAGGAGGGAATGTTGTCATAGCGATAGCTAACCGCTAACGTTAGATGTCGTGTTTAAAAATTATGAGCTCCCTGTCTGGACTGAATTTGAGGTCATATGCCTCTTTGTAGACAAGGCCTAAACCTAGTCCTGGACTAAAATGCATGTTTGAGCTGTTTCAACTGAAAGCAACTTGCACTGACATATGACATAAGGCACGTTTTTTTCTAAGGCACGTTTACAAAAGCTATTTATATGCCCCAATTGCACTAAAGCCTAATCTTGGCTTAATCTAAGCCCTTTCTATGAAACCAGGCCAAAACCTACTAGGCTAACCTACTGTCCGGTGTCGACTATGCGGAGGTAGTTTAAAGGCAATCACCTCCACACAAAAGGGAAATAAATGGCTAAAAATAACATCAGGGTAAAAAGAAATGGTAACGTGCACAGATCTTTGGATTAGACAAGAGTAATGCTTTTTATTCATCCAGAGTTAATAGGATATCAGTATTAGAAACATCCTTCGTGTCATGTGCAAAACAATACACAGTTACCACGGGAACCAAGACAAAACAAGACTAATGACATCAGAGAAATACTAGAACATAAAAGCTTCACATATCATTGGCTTAAAAATGATGACAAATATGAAAAAGAAAAATCCATAATTTAACAAATGACTATGTCGTGGTCTATGGGCTAAAATCTCGATCTTAAAAAAAGAACAGCCAAAAATGGAAAATGGACAACTGCTCAGGCACTGGTTCATGGAAAATCAATAAAGATGAGAGTGAATGAGAGACACTCAGTCCATTTCATAAAAAAGGCGCTCTCTACTACTAGATTGAGCATCTGTCAATGTCCTATCCTTATCACAAAAGCCAGTTCCCCCTAAAAAGAGACAAAGACAGAGATAGAGGGAAAAGAGAAGCAGAATATAGCTTTTATCTGAGGCAGAGAGTGTCTGTTAAATGCATTTCATAATCAGGATATTGATTTAGAAGAAAACTAATATAGGTTTTCTACATAAACGTCAAGGTGCGGTCCAAAACCTTTAGGACATTTTCAAAGAAAATGACAGAATGAAAAATCTCATTAAAGTCAAGGCTGCTTTTTATGGCTTTAGATACCACATTTATGTAACAGAGCAAAGGATCTATGGCCAGGGCCTCACATTTGGAGCACAAAGAAAAGAGTTATTTTGAATTAGGATGGTTTTAAATACACAGCCAGAGGTCCAGGATTTAAGAAACACAATGTGTGGTTTAGGGATTGAGCTACAGGGCATGGGGGCACACGAGGCAATCAGCCTGAGTTCATATGTGCAAACGTCCAGCAGAGTTTCTTAAGTGTTAATGAGGAGTCCAGTCATATTTAGGGTAAATCAAGGTTCAAAGGTCAGTAGGATTAACAATAGTGAAGTCAGAGTCCTTGCTGTGAGTGCTGCCGTCATCTGGACTGGAGGACCCAGACGTGGTCCCCATCAGAGGGTCTTGAAAATCCGCCTTGTTTAGGCCTCGTACATGCTTAAAGAGTGGAGCCGTGGTGGTTATGCTTTGCTCCTCACTCTCTGATGGCTCGCCATCCTGTGAGACCAAGATGTAGTCATCCCAGTTTCTCCCTTCAGAGGCCTAAGACAATAAAAAGTGTGTATGAAATTGGTGTTTGGGTGAATCGCGTTAACATATGGAGGTTACAATAAACTAAAACTATTTAAATAAAGCTGAAATTAAAATCAAATATTAGATGAAAAACTGAAATGAAAATTATAAAATGTTGCCTTGGCAACTACCAAAAATAAAATAAAGCTTAAGTATTAAAATGACTAAAACTGAAATAAAAATAAAATAAAGCTAAATAGAAATATAAACATTATAAAATGATAATAATGAAAAATAACTAAAATATAAAAATATTATAGTAGTATATTAATAATACTAAATAACACTGCTTTAAATAATTTTTTTATTGATTGACAGCCCATAAAGTTAATCCCATGCAAAATCCCATTTCAAAAAGCCATTTTATTAGCCTAATCATTATTATTCTATGACAATTAATGAATCCGCCACCCTCCCCATGCTCATTATGTAACACAAATGAATTTATATATTTATAATAAAATTAATATAAAGACTGTAATAGTATTTTTGCTGTACTGCCTTTAATTTATTTGATATTAATGGGGGGGAAAATACGGTGGCCGAGAGAGCTCAACGCGCTGCAACTGAAGAAAACACATGCAAATAGAAAAAACACCTGCAAATTAAGAAAACATCTTCATCAGTTTCACAACACATGTGTGCTCCAAATACTCACAACACAACCAAATACAGAAACGCGCTGCAAAAGTTCACAACACAAACAAATACAGAAACGCGCTGCAAATAGGACAAAACACAACGGAAATGTTTCCGGGGAACCCAATAAGTGACGGACGGACGATTGGGACGTGCTTATTGCTCGTGAGCATTACCTATGCCCTACTCTCTTAAAAGGGCGGCAGAGCCCTTGAATTGGGCACTTTGGAGGGAGCGGGGCACTTGTGTGCCATGTTGATGAAGGGAGCAACGAAAGACAACGTAATTTCCTCATTATTTTCTCCTGGGATGTTCCCATGACAACGCAGCCGAGTGTCCATCAGCTGAATAGCTGTTCTTACCAGAAATATAGTATTATTGCTGTTAACATAACTGTTGCAAATAAATATACATTTTATACAACAAAGTTTTTAAAATATGCGTTATATCTGTGTGTGAGTGTCTCAACTTTAAAACTTGCCGTCTCATATTTGGACCCTAGCTGCATTCTAACATTTCTTATGAAACTTATTTTAACATAACATGACAAAATGTGTACAATGTAACTGATGTATAGATTAATGTCTTTCCCTCATGTTCTTTTTCTCTCTCTTTTTTTATTTATTTTAGTCTTCAGCTCATTGTTCTTTTTAGTATTCTTATGACATTGAACATATTGTAAATACATTTTGTATATTGTATACAAAGTTGTATGTCATAAACGTGTCATCTCTGTATGTTTTGCAAAAAAACTAAAAAAAACTAAAAGTAGACAGCTGTAAGCACGTTCGTTCCAGCCGGGTCCGTCACTTATTGGGTTCCCCGGAAACATTTCCGTTGTGTTCTGTCCTATTTGCAGCGCGTTTCTGTGTTTGTTTGTGTTGTGAACTTTTGCAGCGCGTTTCTGTATTTGGTTGTGTTGTGAGTATTTGGAGCACACATGTGTTGTGAAACTGATGAAGATGTTTTCTTAATTTGCAGGTGTTTTTCTATTTGCATGTGTTTTCTTCAGTTGCAGCGCGTTGAGCTCTCTCGGCCACCGTAGAAAAATACTTTTTTATTTTTACAGTAATACATGTGTTTATTTGTCACAACATGAATCTTGCGTGGTCCTAATCTTGGTCTACTAAAGTATAACCTTGAAATGAATTTATAGAATGTGCATGTACCTGCTCACATGAAAACTGTTTTTTTTATAATCATCTAAAGATGATTATATGATCACCTGTGGCTCTGGTATTGTGGGGACATTCTCAGTGGTCAAGACCTTGACCTTCTCCTCCTCCTCCTCTTCCTCTTCTTTCTCTGTTACCATGTCTCCTTCCTGGTGGTCGTAGCGCTCTGGAACCGCTTGTTGTCCGTCTGTAGAACCAGCTGCGTCTGGATCACTCTGGTCCTTTAGTGTACTATATTGGCTAGAGCAGTAGTGATCGTCTGCTATGGAGATCTCCTCATTCTCCTCCGCCTCCAGCTGACTCTGGTTGAATCTGAGAGCTCCCTTCAGGATGTCCTTAATCTGGGGACAATATGGTTAAGAGAGACCTCTAATTATATTTGTATATTAATGCAGAGTAAGTTATGATTGCATTTAGATAACTGTTTTTCTCATACATGTAAGATCAATTGTACAGTTAGCTAATTATTAATTGCAAAATAAACCCTGAGATTTTGTATCACTCTGAAGGGGTTTATTTTGTGGTTATTGGATGGTTATTTACCAATAAATAAATAAATAAATGGACAGTAAAAATCTGTGGTAACATTGGTTAATGTCCCCCTGTAGTCAATAATTTTATTCCTTAAAACTCATCTTTGATCACCAAAATGACATATTTCTGTTTTTTCCTGTACATTTTTTTTTTTTGATTCATGCCTTAAAATAGCTTGAATTTAACTCAACACCCTTGATTCATTTAGTATATGCGGAGCCAATAATATGCAAATTAACCCCGCCTCCACTCACTCACACCAGCTCAGAGATCCACTCGGACAACTTTACTGTAGTAAACGCTCCACAATATATGTTTGAACCAGAAACTGATTCAGATGAAGTGGAAGAGTGAATTATACAGGCTCGTCTACAAGTCGATGTGTAAGAATGGATTAGGATTTTTTTGTTCTATGCATCACACTCTACAACGTCGGACACATATCCTGGCTTCTCTTGAGACTCCCCTGCTTTGCAGCAAAGTAATGATGATATCACATCATTTTTAAATTTTCAAAAAGTCATTTTTCAAAAGTGTGTCCACATCATTTTTCAAAAGTGTGTTAAACAGTTTAGAAGCAGATCTTCTAGAAGTGGTAAATGCCTCACTACTCTCTGGGAGTTTTCCAAACTCCCTGAAAACTGCAGTTGTCAAGCCCCTCCTGAAAAAGAACAATCTGGATAAGACCATATTAAGCAACTATAGGCCGATCTCAAATCTTCCTTTCATAGGCAAGATCGTTGAAAAAGTTGTCTTCAATCAGCTGAACAAATTCTTATGCTCGAATGGATACCTTGACAATTTTCAATCTGGTTTCCGACCGCACCACAGCACAGAGACAGCGCTCATAAAGATAATAAACGATATTCGCTTAAATACTGATTCAGGCAAATTATCAGTGCTGGTACTACTCGACCTCAGTGCTGCATTTGACACTGTCGATCATAACATACTTCTTGACAGGCTGGAAAACTGGGTGGGGCTTTCTGGGATAGTCCTAAAATGGTTCAGGTCATACTTAGATGGGAGAGGTAATTATGTGAGTATAGGAGATCATAAGTCTGAGTGGACATCCATGACATGCGGAGTCCCTCAAGGCTCAATTCTTGCGCCACTCCTGTTCAACCTGTATATGCTCCCAATGAGCCAAATAATGAGAAAGAACCAAATTGCTTACCACAGCTATGCAGACGACACACAGATCTACTTAGCCCTATCGCCTAACGATTACAGCCCCATTGACTCCCTGTGCCAATGCATTGATGAAGTCAACAGTTGGATGTGTCAAAACTTTCTTCAGTTAAACAAAGACAAAACTGAAGTCATTGCATTTGGAAACAAAGATGAAGTTCTCAAGGTGAACGCATACCTTCACTCTAGGGGTCAAACAACTAAACATCAAGTCAGGAATCTTGGTGTGACACTAGAGTCAGACCTTAGTTTCAGTAGTCATGTCAAAGCAATAACTAAATCAGCATACTATCATCTAAAAAATATTGCAAGAATTAGATGCTTTGTTTCCAGACAAGACTTAGAGAAACTTGTTCATGCTTTCATCACCAGCAGGGTGGATTATTGTAATGGACTCCTCACTGGCCTTCCCAAAAAAACCATAAGACAGTTGCAGCTCATACAGAACGCTGCCGCCAGGATTCTGAGCAGAACCAGAAAATATGAACATATCACACCAGTCCTCAGGTCTTTACACTGGCTCCCAGTTAAATTTAGGATTGATTTTAAAGTATTATTACTGGTATATAAATCATTTAATGGCCTAGGACCTCAATACATTGCAGATATGCTCACAGAATATAAACCCAACAGATCACTCAGATCATTAGGATCATATCAGCTAGAAATACCAAGGGTTCACTCTAAGCATGGCGAGTCCGCTTTTAGCTATTATGCCAGCCGCAGCTGGAACCAGCTTCCAGAGGAGATCAGACGTGCTCCTACAGTAGTCACATTCAAATCCAGACTAAAAACACATCTGTTTAACTATGCATTTAATGAATAAGGACAGTGCCAATGTTCGTCCGACTGTTTGTACTGTACTGTATTTTATTTTTTATTTTTTTCTAAACTGTTTTAATTATTCTTATTTCTTATTCTTATTTTAATTTCTTCTATGTAAAGCACTTTGAATTGCCACTGTGTATGAAATGTGCTATATAAATAAACTTGCCTTGCCTTGCCTTGATATGCTAAAGCCCGCCCCCCCTCGTGACGTGATTGGTCACAAGGTAGTTTGTGACGCAAGAAACACCAGCGATTTCAAACCGTGTCTTTTTTTCACTGCAGTTTTAAGTATAAAATACTCAGCAATGCTGTTGACATAAATTTGCACATGGTTTGTCATAAAGCATATTAAAAACACCACATAGACATATAAACAACATTAAAAACTTGATTTTAACAGGGGGACTTTAACTACCTTAGTTAAACTAAAACTAAAAATACTTTTAAAGGGGTGGTTGATTATGATTTCACTTTTCTAACTTTAGTAAGTGTGTAATGTTGCAGTTTGAGCATAAACAATGTCTGCAAAGTTGCTCAAAGTTCAAAGAAAAGGGAGATATTTGCTTTTAAAGAAATCGTTTTTTAGGACTACAATAAAGCCTGGTAAGGACTACACAACATTCCTCCCGGATTAGTGACATCACCAACCCTAGAATTTACATAAACCCCGCCCCTGGGAACAAGATTTATATATATTATCATGACAGAATATGCTAATCAATGACTAGAAGATAGTTAACTCCACATCAGCAATATAAATTCATCAACTAACCATTCAGAAATGTCCTGTTGCATTCTACATGTTGTCACTTCTTCTCGAGTCTCTCCATCATTGTCTGACTCCGGTTTGAACATAAAAGGCTAAAAGTTTTTGAAATTTTCAGTGTGTCTGTAATAGGAGCTGCTAACACACACAAGCTCTTGAAGCTCCGCCCTCTGTGACAGGAGCAGCAGCTCATTTGCATTTAAAGGGACAGACACAAAAATGGTGCGTTTTGCTCACCCTCAAAAAGTGACAATTTTAACATGCTATATAAAATATCTGTAGGGTATTTTGAGCTAAAACTTCACATACACACTCTGGGGACATCAGAAACTTATTTTACATCTTGTGAAAAGGGCATTATACCACCCCTTTAAAGCATTTTATTGATCTTTGTAATATTTAATTTCAACATTTGAATGGGACCATATTGTAAAGTGTTACCAAAATTATTTGAAGTGAGAACACTGATTGAAAATGGTGAATATTTTTAAGTTTTAATTTCACACACACAAAATGTATTGTTATATACATTATATATTCAAAATGTAGTCGTATTATTTATCGTATTATTACAGGGTTTTTTTTGCAAAGTGGAGACCTGAGTCATACCTGTTTTAGTCCAGCAAGTGACACCAGAACCTCATCTTCCTTCGCCAGATGCTCCTGCAGTATCACATCTTGAATTTTTCCTGTCCATTAATCAAAGCACAATCATTACAATTCCATCACCAGTGTGTATGTGAGTTCAGAGATGACTGACTAGCTCAGTGACTCACCTATGTGCATGTTCATCATCTTGGCACAATATTTACTCATGGCCTCTAGGTCATTAATCTGACCCTGTAAAAATGACACCTGGGCCTCCAGCTCCTCCTGTGTGTAAGGATACATACACAGAAATTAGCATACATATAGCACCTATAAAATAAAACATTAACAGGAGCTACAACATAATCTCCAAGTAATTTACATATATGAAGAACGAATGGACACAAAATGAGAGCCTGGGAATGCAAATGGTAAAGTTGGTAAAGCAAAAATTAAATTTGCTGCTTACCGCATCCTTCTTGTTTATAGTTTTACTGTGGGACCGTGAGCGACTGATATTAAAGAAAGAGTCTTTCTTTGAGGCAGAGGAAGGCGGAGATGATGTGCTGGAGTCTCGCCCCGTGGACACAGGGAGAGGAGGGGAAGACATTGCATGGTCCCGCCCACCAGACAAACTCTCAGAGCTGGGGGAGGAACTAATGGTCCTGGGGGTGTGGCCTGCAAGGTAGACATCATCAAAAGTTAGTCTCAGGCAGCCTATGAGAACAGACAACCAAAGATCAAAGATAACAGAACAATTAAAAAAATCATAAGCTAGATAAATAGCATGAAGAGTCTGAGACACAATCGCACAGCATGCAGTAAATCACAGGTAAAGCAGAAGCAAAACAAAACATGACCCTAAAAACAGGAGGATTTTCTTTGGACTATGGAGATAACTAACAAAACACGGATATGGGAAGTTCAGATAATAATTATACTACCAATCAATATCGAATAGTTTGGGGTCAGGAAATTTCTCCCCCCCCATTTTAAATTCAGGAAGGATGGATTAAATTGATCAGAGGTTGCAGTAAAAACATTTATGAAGTTACAAAATAATTATTTTGAGCTTTCTATCCATCAACAAATCCTGAATAAAAATGTATCATGGTTTCCACAAAAATATTATGCAGCACAAATGTTTTTAACATTGATTATACAAAAAAAAAAATTCTTAAGCATCAAATCAGCATATTAGAATGATTTCAGAAGGATCATGCGAGATTGAAGACGCTTAATGATGCTGAAAATTCAGCTTTGCCATAACAGGAATATATATTACATTTTAAAATGGATTCAAATAGAAAATTGTTATTTTAAATTTTTTATATTTCAACTTTACTGTTTTTACTGTATTAATGATCAAACAAATGCAGCCTTGGTGAGCAGAAGAAAATTCTTTAAAAAAATAAAATAAAATAATCTTATGGACCCCAAACTTTTGAATGGTAGTATAAATTATGTATACTTTTAATAGGATTAATTAATACAAATACATTTATTTTTGGGTGAACTTTTTTAAACTGAAAAAGCAGCATGACTTTATTACAAAATACATGATTACACCAAGTTTATTTGAACACAGACACACATGCATGCATTACAGAGCGGACACGTCATAGTAAAAGCACACAAAGTAACATACAGAAACAGAATCAAATAAAAAGCATTTATAAAGCATGCATGCACTCTCTGGTGCTGTTGTTATCGTCATGGCAGCAGTTACCTGGGGTATCAGATTGAATCTGGGAAGGGAGAGATATCTGAGAGGCTCCACAAGGACCTATGTCTAACAGACAGCAGAGTAAGGCTACAGGCTACAGCACACACCTATTCTGTCACATGTAACTATGTTTAAGCACATGCATGTACACATTCACATAATAATCCATGCACACTGAAGTATTAATAAATTCTGGAGGTATATGGGTAAAATCAACACAATGGCTGCATCCAAAATTGCATTTTCATTTTGAATAAGTAATTACTTCACAACCACTAAAAAAGAATGTTCTATATAGTATGAATGTGTGTAGTATGAATGTAATCTGGATGTACTAAATTCGCCATGTTGTCATTATCATGTGACCTACCAGCTTCAGTTACGTCACTTCACTGCAGAATCATGCCAGAAGTAGGTCATCCGGGTACTTTTTGTCTACTCTTTTGTGAGTATTGTGAATTCGGACATACTTTTTATTTTTCACCTACTATATAGTAGGCAAGTATGTGATTTCGGATGCAGCCAATCTGTAGGCATACGGGGTTGAAAAGTTGTAAACGAGTGTGTAAATGAGTGCTCACCTTTGCTGAGGTGCACTGGCATACTTTCAGACTTCAGCAGTCGGTGCTGATGCTGCGTTTGTGTGTGCGGCTGATATTTGATCTGCGTATTTGCTGGAGCGGTGCATGATGGAGGCTCGGCTAATGGTTGTGGCACTGGAGGTTGAAGGGGAGGAGCTGATATCACCTCGCTGTTAATTGGCGAGATACCGCTGGAGCCGCTTCCCATCGGCGCAATGAGCTTCCGGCCGAAATTAAGAAGAGAACTGGATACTTTATTAATGTTGAGAGGTGCTGCTTTACTGCTGGCCCTGTAGAAAAAAAGAAAGAAAATATTTTCTAAATTGGAAATATATATAATTTTATATTTTTATATAATACATAGAATATATGTGCACAAAGTTATAATATGCACAAAAACACAAAATACCGAGTCTTGTTGACCAAGTCGGCTCCACGGGTTTTGTAGTAGTCAAGGTTTTGCTGGAACTGGTAGTTTACTGGTCTTGGATTATTCTAAAATTATATAAAAAGACATGACAAAAACAAGGGTAGCACTTTACAATAAGGATTCATTAGTTAACATTAACTAATAATGAACTGCACTTCTACAGCATTTATTATTCTTTGTTAATGTTAATTTCAACATTTACTAATACATTATTAAAATAAAAATTTATATTTGTTAACAGTTAATGCACTGTGAAGTAACATGAACAAACAATGAATAACTATATTTTTTATAAACTAACGTTAGCAAAGATTAACAAATACAGTAACAAATGTATTGCTCATGGTTAGCTCATGTTAGTTAATACATTAACATATGAGACGTTATTGTAAAGTGTAACCAAAATAAGTTATACAGAGTACATACTATACTTTCAGCAGTATGGAGCGTCTCTGCTTTTGAATGTCAAGCTATCTTAATCTGTGTTTGGGACACTGAGATAAATTCCCTAAACTTATATAAAATAAGTTCCAGAATAAATTATAATAAAATGACTAATTATATTACTTTTATTATATTGTAATTATATTATATTACAAATAAATAATATTATACATACATATTATTTAATAAATTAATATCACACATACAAATGTATTTGTAAGCTAATAATTATTATTTCTATAATATAATATTTATTTATTTATGATGTTTATTATTTTTAATGATATTAAAAGTGAATATGAAAGAGTGGGTGTGCCTGACAGTACCTTAGGGTCTCTGAGGAATAGTGCTTTTAGGAGCAGTGAGTGGATGTCTCCAATAGGAGGATAGTGCATCAGGAGGCCGAGACACGTCTGAAAGTTACTTGCGATCACTACGACATGAAAAAGACAGGAACGATACAGTTACCGGACTCTCAAATAAACTGATAAAGTTCTCCTAGAGCTTTTTGTAAAGCATTTTCATACATGTTCAATGCCAACAGGCATAAGCCAACTCATCTGCATGTCATTAGCTCCTGTGTTTAGACTGGTTATGTATGTGGCAGTGATGCGCTACGACCAGACAAACTGATGACTCTTTTTGTGGGTTACGTATTGCTTGATATCCATAGAGCTCCAAGGTGAACACCCAAAGTTTATTTATGCCTTAGTAAGTCTGTATCTTGTGTTTCATTGGTTTGTGTTATGAACAAATCACAGATGAGAGAATTTAACTTACATGCATCTCTGATGTACAGAAGCATAGCGACAAACACGTAATCCACCAAGTCCAAAGTGATGCTGTCTGCAAAGAGAGCATCCCAGACCACCAACAGATCCTGCAGGGGAAACTCCCGACCAAACAGCAGTCGAACCCAGCGACTGCCCGCAAACACACAGAAACAGAGAATTTATAGCTGATGGAAAAGTTGACTAATTTTGATAAAAACAACACTTTAACATATCTTTAATTCTACATCGTTTATATGCACCATGGAGAAAGGACAAAAAATAATGATTAAATATAAATGAGTAATATTGAAAAAAAAAATTTTTTTTAAATACCTACATTTTAAAACCTACAAAATAAAAAATACACATATATATATACACAGTACCAGTCAAAAGTTTGGAAACATTACTATTTTTAATGTTTTTGAAAGAAGTCTCTTATGCTCATCAAGCCTGCAGTTAAAAAAAATAAAAAAATAAAAAAAACAGTAATATTAGGAAATATTATTACAATTTAAAATAATGGTTCTCTTTTTTAATATATTTTAAAATGTAATTTATTTTTGTGATGCAAAGCTGAATTTTCATCAGCAAGTACTCCAGTCTTTGGTGTCTTATGATCCTTCAGAAATCATTCTAATATGATGATTTGATACTCAGTTATTATCAATGATGGAAACAGTTGTGCTGTTTAATATATTTTTTAGGAATACTTTTTTCAGGATTCATTGATGAGTAAAACGTTAACAGCATTTATTCATAAAAACAGCATTTATTCAAAATAAAAACATTTCTAACACTATAAATCGTTACCATCACCTTTTATCAATTTAACGCATCCTTGTTGAATTAAAGTACTAATTTCTTAAAAAAAAAATAGACACACAATTGATTTACTGCTGAAGAGATTTCAGTATGAGATGGAACACACAAAACCTTTAGTTAGCATGCTGACCGATTAGAATACTAAGATAACATAGCCAATAACGTATATTATGATTAATCTGATAGCAAAAGAGCCACATTAGAATGAATGGCCTCTAATTTACATGTTAACCAATTAGCATGCTAAGCTAACATAGCATAGGTCAACAAACAGGCATTGTCCACTTCGGAAAGGCGTTTCTCAGAAACAGTAGTGAATATCCAAAATCTGTTCAGTCATTTCTGTGTGGCTCGGTCCAAAGATTGGATTGAGCTGATTTTAGGAGGGGTAGCATACCTTAAAGACATGCTGGTGGTTATGTCTATCAATCTGCTGATATGCTTTGCTGATATGTCAAAGCGTTTAAAAAAATATTATAGGTTTATGGCAAATTTCAAAATGGCAGACATTTCAAAAGTTATTAGCAAAAATAGCCATTTTTGAATGTCATGACCTGTAGGTGGCTCTGTTTTCAACTTTCGCATGTACCCTCAGATCATGGTGCTGATGAAGTGTACAGAATTTAGTTTCAATAGATCAAAGTTTTGCCGAAATATAGCCTATGTGGCTCGGTCTAAACTACAGTACATTTCAAAATGGCGACTACTGTAATGGGCGGAGTCTTAAAGGAGCCGTATGTAAGATTGAGGCCAAAACTGGTACTGCAATCACTTTCAAATTACTGTAGAGCAGTGTATCCCCTCCCCCTCCCCCCTGACTCGAGGTTGCCAGATAGGCTGCAGGATCCAGCAGGAACGTAGGCTGCTATGTAGCTGTGGTAACTAGAGCAGAGCTGGCAATCCGGATGCCGAAACACTACTGACTTCGTGATTGGTAGATAGGTGGAGGGTGGAGCATCAGGCCAAAACACAAGATGACAACATCAACATCAGTTGAGGGCTGCAACTTCACTTTTTAAATGACAATATCCTGGCCGTACTACTGTTGTCAGTGATATAAGTATTTGAAATGAACATGATTTCTTATTGTCTAGTGACATATCAGGGCCATTTTATGATTAATTGAAATACATTTCTTACATACAGCTCCTTTAATGCAAGAATATTGAATGTGATCAGCATGAGGAGAGTAATCGAGAGTATTAAGTTGGTTCTAAAAGGTTCCAAAGTTGGTCACATTACTATTCAGGACCACCACTAGTGGTACAAGTGTGCAAATTTCATCATTTTCCTACTTAAGGTTCATAGGGTTGCTGTAGACTACTCATAAGGGGAGGGGGGGGGGGGGGGAGAATAATAATAAGAATACTAACAGATACAATAGCAGCAACAGCAACTTTGGTGCTTGGCCCCTAATAAAATAATAATAGACTTCATTCATACTCACATGCCATAAATCTGGGGTGCTATCTCTAGTCTGTTGAGGTGCATGTACAGTTCAATGTCGTGTTTTTTTACTAGCTGGTCCTGAATTCGGTTGACTTTGGTCACAATAGCAACAGAAGGGCCAGAGTCCTGTGGTCTCGCAAAGGGGATGCTGGTTAACATCTCTTCTTTGCCCTGAAATGTTTAAACACCACTTAAGTCATGTTAACAAGATTGGAAGCTGACAAAATATCAAAGCAATTCATTTTACATAAAGTCACCCATTGTACCTTTCTGACCTCCCGCTCAAAACTGCTGAACCAGGGTTCTGCTGTCTCCATGAGCAGAGAAAACATGACACTATGGGATATTTGATGAAGAACAAAGAGACAGATGCAACAGAATGAGCAAAGTGTGTTTAGCAACTATATGCGGTTAATCGAGGCATAATTCTTTTTAAGATCCAGTGTGATAATGTAGCATTTACTCACTAGGCATCATGCTCATGGAATTTAGGATCCAGAAGGACTTTCATCTCTTCACTGCAATTGAGGTACAATATGGTTTAAATAAACATACTAAGAAATAGCGAAAATTCAATTAATAATGATTCAAAATTTTAAACAATACACGTAACAAATTGAGCAAGTCTTCAGAAATCTGTATGACAGTAGACAGTCTCGCCTGTGTGGTAATAGGTCAGACCTGGGATTGGCCGTCTCATTGGCATGCTGAAACGCCTGGTGATCACAGTGGAGAACAAACACTATTGGGGCAAGTAACTCATGCATGCCCTGTAGAGAGACAGAGAAGGAGGGATGAAGATGAGAGAAACAAGAGGATAATGTAGAGGTAAATGTTTAATTTGGCAAAATTACACTACAAGATCGACTGAGCCAGTTTGACAAGTTATGTTGTGGTGTGGCAGTATTTGTCACAATCATTAAGTGTGTATAAACCTGCTTATACAGTAGCTGCTCATTCTCTCGTGCATAGCAGAAGAGAATATCAGTCAGCTTCGTCCTGACATCCTCTTCCTGGAAGTACAGCATCTCTGGAAACCTGCAGACAATCAAGGAGTAACAAATAGTGTTTTGTATTGTATTGTATCTGTAGTGTCTAGACCAGTCAGACACACAATTATTCATTATAGTTCATGAATAATCCAGAAAACTCCCTCTCCCAACAAGCAAACTATGTGTTAGAGTTCTGTGGACAACCCCCAGAGAGCAACTAACTCCCCAAAAAGGCAGAACAGGCCTCTGGTTAACATAGCAGCAAAGGTTTACGACCAAAAGGAATGTGGAGAGTCAACTCTCTCTCCATTTCCCCATAGGAAAGACACATAAGGCCCATAAAAAGTTATTTACATTAATTCATAGGCAAACCTTTTATGAAAGAATATGCATACCTCCAGGACATGTGTATAATTATTACCATCTTGTTTGTTGTCATATACTGTTTTATGCATGCTTTATGATAGAACCAATAATTAATGTAACCTCACCTTATACCATTTTTGGTATCAATGAATTTCTATTTTAATTATTTTAATGAACATTTATGTTATATGTTGATACCTATGCAACATATTAATATTACCAGAATCTTTCATAATTCCTCCCTCAACACCCAATCCAGTTACATATCTATATTTGACAATTAATTAACACTTGACTGAATTTCTGACTGAATTATCTTAAAAACCTTTAATCCAAAGATTTATGTTTGGATGCTTGAATATGAATGCATACTTAATATAATTTTAAATGTATGTTTATTTAATGGGAGTATGCAAATAAAAAGATATACACGTTTAAACAACCATTCAATATTCACCTTTCACACAACCATTAGGGTCAGTAAGTTAAAAAAAAAAAAAAGAAAAAAAGGAAATTAACACTTAATTCAGCAGACACATTAAGTTGATCAAAAGTGACAGTAAAGACATTTACATTGTTGCAAAAAAACCCTATTTTAAATAAATGCTGTTCTTTTGAACTTTCTATTCATTAAATAATCCTGAAAGAATGTATAATGGTTTCCACAAAAATTAAGCAGCAAGGTTTTCAACATTGAGAATAATAAGAAATGTTTCTTGAGCACCAAATGAGCAAATTAGAATGATTTCTGAAGGATCATGTGACACTGAAGACTGCAGTTATTATGCTGAAAATTCAGCTTTGCTGATTACATTTTAAAATATATTTTAAATATACATTTTTAAAAAATACATTAAAAAAAATATATTTTAAAATATATTAAAATAGAAAACAATTATTTTAAATTATAATAATATTTCATAATATAATACTGTTTTTACTGTATTTTTCATCAAGTAAATGCAGGCTTGGTGCTCACTCATCATAAGAGTCTTCTTTTAAAAAGATTTTTTTTTTTTTAAACTTACCGACCCTAAACCTTTGAATGGTAGTGTATGTGTATTGTTCACAAACTTACGTTCGTAAAACATCTTGTTTGATCATACCCCTGAGCTCCTTATCCTGAAAGAACTTATTCCAGAGACTCTGAAAGAGAAAGACACAAAGAGACAGAAAAAGATGAAGATGTTAATCAAACCATAATGGACAGATCCATCCATTCTTATGGTTTTACTGAATTGGATGTTCTCTCACCCCCTCATCCTGTGAGAGTGGGTTGTTCACCACCAGGTCCTGCTGGCCTGCAGCTTTGCGAGGGTTTGTAATGTGCTGCAGTTCAAGACAAACAATCATGATCTAGTCTCAAAACCTACTGAAGACACATAAATCACAACCCCAAACATGTGTGCACACACACATACCGTCTCTTTGATTTTCTCGTACTGTGCTCTGACCTCCTTGGTTCGACTGATCCATTGAGTCTTATCTTCTGGCAGGACATCCAGATAAAGCTGGAATGAACAAAACCAAAGCTCGTCATCTACTCCATTTGGCACAGAAGTTGCACACCCAGTAATAACAAAAAGACAATTTTCATGCATTAAGTCTGTCATCTGCACGCTGTCAGTTAGCCATTACCTTCCAGCATACGCTGCGGAATCGGCTGCTCCGTAATCGTCCAATAATGCCAGCCTGCCTGATCCGCGCCAGGTAGTTACTGTTCTGGAACAAATCATCCCACTCCTTTCTGTAAGGAGCACGTCGAACAGAAAGTTATAGGATAGAGTTACACCTTCACCACACAGCATTGAGTTTCAGATGTGAACCAGAGAGGATATCTGGTGCTTTGTGACATTAGGGAAAGTGAAATGAACAGAGACCTGTATGACTGAAACGTGGACTCAACAGCACTATCCAATGATCCTCCTGAAATTAAAGAAACAAAACTACACTGAGAAAATAGTTAAAACATCATAGTTGCTCACATTTGACCTAAACACTCCATTATGTAAATCCATTGAACTCTTAACTATATATATATATATATATATATATATATATATATATATATATATATATTATATATATATATATATATATATATATATATTATATATATATATATATATATATTTTTCATAGTGCAGAATAGCACTAGGCAATATATTGCATATTAATAATACAATCATAGTTTTTTTTTTTTTTCATAAGTTTGATTAATTTCACTGCATAAATCCAAATGGTCCATGCGAAATCAATTCAAGACTCAATTAGTCTCAAAAAAGTCTCTGTGGGCATTTTTTTATATTTTAAAATATAAAGCGGGTAAATATAAAAGGACTGTCAAAGTCATTTGAATGACGCCACATTTACCGCAGCAGCTTGTGCCACTATGACCATGACCCACAACAGCGACATCCATGAGATCATTTAAAATCAGGCAAATTTCATGTCATAGGTCAATTTAAAATGAGCGTGAAGTTATCATTTTCAGTTCAAACTTTTGTAAGTCCACAAGTATTTATCTTAAGGTCTTTCTATATTTTTATTAACCCATTTATCAAACTAATTAAATAAAACTATATTGTTTCTTGAGCAGCAAATCAGTATATTAGAATGATTTCTGAAGGATCATGTGACACTGAAGATAAGTAATGGCTGCTCAAAATTCAGCTTGGCCATCATAGAAATAAAATACATTTTAAAATTGTAATACTGTATTTTTGATCAAATCAATGCAGCCTTGGTGAGCATAAGAGACTTTTCAAAATCTGTAATGGAAAAAATTTGATTTTCATTGATTTTCAGTAAAACATTGCAAAGGAATGCCATATGTTTTTTTTACAATCTATAGTCTGTATGGGGATGGGGAACTTTCTGTGATTAAATGTATGTTTATACATCCGGAGTGCATGAGCAAGACATTCGAGAAGTGACTGGGCAGAGGACCTCTGACCCCTGAGGTTCTTAGGAGCCTAATGGCACAGATTAAGGCTAATAGCGAAGGAGCCTTTCTGTCTGTGGAATGTGGAACAAAGCTCTAGGGAAGAAGACCTTGAAGTGGGTATGATAAAACAGTATAAAAGCTGCCCTGCTCTTCATGTCTTTGTCTCACTCACTCCACAGTGTAACTTCTGTGTGGGCGACTGGGCCTGTTCTTGCAAGAATAAATACTTTTTCAACAAACTGATGTGTATATTTCTAATTCATTGCGTTGCACATGTGGGAACTGTATCAATAACGGTGCATACATTAGCTGAGCACTAATGTGAATGACTGATGTAACATTAAAGTTTGTAAAACAAATCTTGCTCAATCCTTTATCATTACTCAAAGTAGTATACTCAAATACTCTGCATTAATGGACACAATTGTAGGTAATAGTGGGACCAAGCTGTTTAGGAAAGACAGTAATAATAATAATGTGAGTTAGCCGGTTAGCTGGAGCCCTACACAATATGAAACACAAAACTACCGTATGTATTTTGAACACCCAGACCCAGTAGAAAATATATACATCAAGAATTATTTTAATCATACTTACAGGTTGTGATTCTAAGGAGCAAGTTGGTCCAAATAAAGTGAGTATTGTCCCATCTTAAATGGATAAGTGTTTTGTAAATCCCATTTAGACCTCACTGAGATTTGACAAGCAATTGTCAAAAGGTCACACTGCTGTTGTATTGCTGTGATAATTTTAACCACCGACTCTTCACTTCCTCACGCTTTGGAAGTGTATAAAGAGAATACACTTTTGCAGAGCAGAAAACAGCACATTCTCGACATGTACACAACACAAACCAGCTACAGTGTTTGAAGGTGGTTTATAGTGCACTTTGAGCTTTAAAACTTTGCAGACCTTTTACATTCACAAACAACTATATTATATCTGAAAAAGCATAATGGGGCACTTTAAATAAAGAGAAAAATATTTAGAGAAAACATGCCTTGATCATTTTTAACTAGATTACAGTGTTTTAATTATTACATTATATTAAATATGAAATTCACATGAAAGTGAAGAAATTATGACAGAAATCTATTATTGCTGTATATTAAGATTCAATTTAATTTTAATTTCAATTACAGGTAAAACGTAAATGCAAAAGAGAACTGTTCCCTTTTTCACTCTGTTCACATTTGGGTCTGACTTTGCTTCTGAGTGAACAACATTCCAGAGTTTCTCTTGGCAGAAGAGCTATTAGAAAAATATTTGGGTAAATTAGGACTATATTAGGAGACAAAAGGAATTTGCTTGCAAGTCTGTGGTTTTTGCACACTATTTCGAAAATGCTTCAATGTTATTTAATGCCTTTTTGTTCTTAGAATATCAGTTAATCGATATCAGATATCAGATATCAGTTAATAATATCCAATTTGAATGTAAATGTATTAGGTGTCTTACGGTCTCGGTTCCTGTTGTAGTTCTGTAGAGGGTCGTAACCAGTCTCCTGCTCGTCCTGCTGCAGTGGGTGTCGTGTTTCAAAATTTGGGTGCTGCATGTCCTAATAAAACAACAGAGAGAGCTGAAGCCACAATTGACACTACAGGGCAAAACAAGAACTACATCTACACAGCAGGTATTGTGTGGATACTCACGTCTCATAGGCCTGATCGCAGTGGAGACCACAGTCCAATAACCATTAATCTGACAACAAACAACAGAGCAAAACAAATGAATAAACAGACTAAACTAACAATACTAATGGCTTAGGCCTACATATTAAACTATTGGATAGCAGTGTGATGGAAATAACAAACAAGCAAGCAAACAAACAAAACGAACAACTGACAAAATGTCTTCTCCATCATCGACTTTTCAGGGCTGATTAGGAGTAACTCAGATCAACATGGCAGAGATACCGTAGCTTTTATTATTTCTGGTTGGTATACAGCAAACAGATTTTGTGAATCACATTGTTTAATTTTAGTCGAAAGCAGTTTGTAATTAAGTCTGAGATTAGCTGCTAATTATGGCACAGAATATAAATGGATTTCATTGCCAGCAACTCATGATTCAACTCAACTTAAATTCATGACAGCAAGCAACTTTAATGAGTGCCAGCAACGCTTCTTTAAATAACATTTAACTGGATTGTGTGTGCGACTGTACCATCACCTCAGGATCATTATACCAATTCCTGTATTCATTTTCCAGAATAACTAGCCATGCTAGCATTTGACAGTTGTGCAGTGAATTAAAACATACAGTCTTGACTCAAACAAAGAAACAAAAACAGCGCTCATTTGATCCGTTGTATCTGTGGTATCATTGTTCTGCAGTACTGTGTGGGTGCATGAGCAAACACTGGCGGTGCCAAGCGCTGTCTGGAAGTGATTCCCAGCCATTAATAAAACAAAAATATCCCAGCTCAGAAAATTCAGAGCCAGACAGCGCTGATATGACAGCATTGGACCACTAAAAGGAGGGAAAAAACGGCCTGTCTGCATTTTTAAACCTAAATACATTGTTTTTTTTAAGAGGTGGTTCTGAGTCTGACACACACAAACTCCAGCACACATCCTTCATCAATTATGCAGATAAACTAATAAATACTGATCTAAAAATTTCAGTACAACATACAGCCTGTGCAACTCATTCATTATGTATAACTGAGGTTTATTAGCTGATATAGCCTAGGCTATAAAGAAATGATGGAAGTGGGGTGATACAACAAACACACAAAAAACACAAAAAATAAATAAAAATCAAAGCAATGAATAAAAAGTAATAATTTTTTACAAATATTAAATATTAAATAACATAATATAAAAACAATAATTGTATTATTATCATTATTAAATAATAATAACAGCAACAACTGCATATTATGTAAGCTAAAAGCATCCCTCTTCATTGACAGTCATTCAAAAGTTTGTTTTCTGACTAAATAACAAAATGTTAATAAACAAATTATAATTATTTAATTAGCAAAGACGACAGAACGTCTGGCACCAGCTGAGAAACTGCTTTAGTGATGAACGGGAATGCTAACGGATGGCTTTCTCCAATTATTATAGACCTCATTGGTCCAGCTCAATTAGATTTATGCATTAGTTCTCTGGTACAGTGGGAAATACCAGGATCCTCTGCAGTGAAGTACAGTGCAGGAAATTAGCATAAAGCCTCAGGGGCAACTACAGGAATGATTAAGTCAAGACAGACAGGCACATGAATAATAATTAAAATATGCTGAACACTACAATAATAATGAACTGGATGGGCAAGATCCCTCACACAAAAGGAATTCAACAGAATTAAGACACAAAAATAAATAGCCTATTATTGAGTAAAAAAAAGAAAAAAAAAGAAAAAAGAAAATTGAAATAGCTCTCTCTCTACAATTAGCTAAATCATGTTTGGTTGGTGTAGCATGAAACTATTGCCTTAATATTTATCTGTTTCTAACACTGCAACTACTGCGTTTACTGTCACAGCTGCAGGCTAAAGTCAGCACTGATGCAATCACTCCCCAAATGAATCCTTGCATATTTCATTAGCTATAAACTTATGCGCAGTGATCACACGCACAAAGACACACACACATGCGCACACACGCATAAATATTTATCACTGCACCAAATAACTGTGGTGAGAAAATTTACTTGATTCAGATGCAACATTTCCTGTGCTTGTATATGTGTATGTGCTTATACACATGCATAATCTATGAGAAAAGCTTGATTATGGCAGTATACATAAAAATGTACATTAGGGTGGCCATTTCTATAACACCAAAAAAAGAAAAAATGATCTTAAAAAAATGTATTTAAATAAAAAAATATATTATTTATTGGTAGATGAAACATGATCTTACTGCATTATTTATTAAACGGTTATTCCATAAAATTATTTAGCCCACCCATTTAAG
Source organism: Vimba vimba (assembly GCA_022828995.1). Classification (NCBI taxonomy): domain Eukaryota; kingdom Metazoa; phylum Chordata; class Actinopteri; order Cypriniformes; family Leuciscidae; genus Vimba; species Vimba vimba. The sequence continues at coordinate 29,326,912 of CM040824.1, forward strand.
GGGCTATATGTAGAATTCAGAAACCCTTGTTATTAGCAACACGACACCGGTGGGAGTTAAGTGAACTGCAGCCAGAAACATATTGCTTGTGCTCGCACTCACGTGACGTACAAGAGACGGAGCGTGATTTAGTTCCCCGATATACTCACAGCGAAATTCTTTTTCGTTCTTCGCTTAGAAGTAAAAAGTCAGAAATACCATTGCAGCGAACATCCCAATGCGGTCCACGCAAATGAGAGCAACGTTTAGATCAGTGATTCTCAACCGGTGGGCCGCGGCCCTCTGGTGGGCCTCGGAGCGTCATCTGGTGGGCCGTGTAGGCAGTGGTAGACTACCCCCAAAATAATTTTTATTTATTTTTTAATTTACAAATCTTGTTATTTTCTAATTATCTAATTGTTCTTATGAATTTATATGATCAAAAACACTCAAGTCAAGTCAAAATGCATTATCTAAAAGCAAATTTAGGTTTAAATATCACAACACCAATCATGTCAGATTGAACGTTTGTTCGATCAGACGCAACATTACGTTACTGTTATATTGTTAATCGTTTTCTGCAGATGTGGGAGACAGACCTGTGCAGGGAAAAGCTTCGAAGTGTGTGGTGAGAAAATACGACGCTGAATACATTAAATTCGGTTTTATAAGGGCAGGTAGGCTACTGAGGGAGTCGCACACGGACGAGAAGCGCAGCGCGCGCTGCGTCTACAACTCGAGGTATCGAACACGCGCACTTTCTCAGTTTATGGCCAGCAATATTGTTATGTTTAAGGACATTACGAAATTAAGATAATGTCTGTACTATGATTGCAATTCAATTTTCAATTACAATTAAATACAATCGTTGCTGAGTCTGCAATCTGAACACTTTACCTCAGGACGTACATTAACTGAATTTATTGAGAATCTCACCTGAAAATCCAGTCATTTTCATCCACGCAGCTGAATTCTGTAAATTTGAATATAAAACTAAATGTATCTTGCAGCACAGGGTGAAGTCAGTATATACATTAATGACGCTTTGATACAAATGTAATGTAGTAAATTTAATATAAAACTATGTAAATGGCGCTCTGTGGCGCGACAGGTTTTTGAACAGAATCTTGAGCCATAGCTGGTGCTGCGGACAGACGCCGCCGGTGTGTGTACACTCATAGAAAATAATGTGTTCGAATTTTAAAGATGTGCCGCTGCGCTTCTCGTCCGGTGTGCGACCCCCTTAAGCCGAAGGCGCATGTGGAGAAATGTTGTTGAATGTGGATTCAGGTGTTGAATGTGGAGAAATGTTGTCATATGAGGCGCTAAAACCATCAAAGCTGCAGAGACATTTGAAAAAAACTGGGCTGTTTAATATTGTTTTAAACAGTAAAGTTCATATCACTAACTGTATTTGATAAATTACACTTACAGTATAGGCTATGTAAATTGGGGTGAATGAACTTTGTTGAACATTTCGTATCTATACCACGAATGTTATTTCTCCTGCCATTTATACGGCAAACATTTTTTGGCGTGCATATGATACGCAGTTTTCGCGTGCATATGATACGCACTGTATGGCGTGTAATACGCACGCACTCCCCACCCCTGATCCTACGCATATGCACGCAAAAAAAACATTTTTGGCGTATAAATGGCACGAGAAATAACATTCGTGTTATAGAGATCGTGTTGCAGCGAATAGAGAGAATCCCCTCTTGTGTGTCTGACCTGTTGTTACAGGTATGTTAAGCCCAATTTATACTTCTGCGTCGAACATACGCCGTAGCTACGTCGTAGGCTGTGTGTAGCGCGCGTACCCTTCGGCGTACCCTGACGTCCACCTCTCCAAAAATGTAACAATGCGTCAACTCTATGCGGACGCAAGCGCTGTGATTGGTCTGCTAGGACCGCTCCCTCGGGTTTCACATGCTCCCTCTGCGTGCGTGAACGCGGACAACGACGCAGAAGTATAAATGAAAACCAACGCGTTGCCTACAGCGTAGAGGCTCCGGCGTAGGTCCGACGCAGAAGTATAAATCAGCCTTTAGCCTGTTACAGTAATGGTTACTGAGTAAACCTGCAAAGTCTTTTTGATACAAGGACAGTTTTCATCTATATAGCTGACTCTGCTACAGTGGCATAACAGATTAACAGCAGAGTATATCATTGTACTTTTAGAATTTTCTGTTATTCTGTGTTCATACTATCATATGTGGAAAGGTGGTCCTCAGAATGTTTTTAAACACTCATTGGTGGGCCATGAGTTGCAAAAGGTTGAGAACCCCTGGTTTAGATGAATATGTAAATATGTGCTGCACGCTATGGCTGTCGTGGTGAAAAAATGTAAAACATTTTTATGTTTTTGCTATAAGTGTTACAATGTGGTCAGCAGGCAAGAACACAAAGGAGATTCAAAAACAAAAAAGGCTTTATTAGTAATCCAACTATAGCAACAAACGAGGACATAATTAGTAACCAATGAAACTGAAACTAAACAGCGCAGGGAAACAGGAACTAAAGGAAACACAACAGAATGTCAAAATAAGGGTCCACATAACAGAACATAAACCTGACATTAAGCTGGTTAGGCTATTATTATATGTGTAACAGTTAGTTACGATCCTCGAATCTGACTGGACAAGAGGCTTTCTGAGAATGCTGATATTACCCAATAGTATCCAGCATCAGCACTGCTTGCCTCTACGCATTCTAGACTGGCTGTCAGTCAGTGCAGGTTACATTGTTACACCACTAGGTGGCGGCAACGCACTGTCTTTGATTGAGTCAAACCATTCATTCAACTGCGAGTTCAAAAAACGCTGATTCATTACTTAATTAAATGAAATAAGATGTTGCAATTGCTTTTTCTATGGGTGTATTCACACCAGGAAAGTCCGCTAGTTTACTTGCTTTGATCTGGACCAAATACAATATAGATTTTTTTTGTTTGGTGTGGTTCGCTTTCACACTGCCCTTTTTGCAAGTGAACCAAAATTTGTAAACAAAACCACACGTGTGCTAAGGTCATCTATTCATTGGACAGAAATTCTCAAGCAGGGAAAAGCAGGAAGTGCAAATCCCCTCGCTGAACTTGCTGAACAACACATCAGCATTTTTATGCGTACCGGATCGAGACCACCTCTTCAGCTGGGTCTCGGTATGGTTGTTTGGTCCGCACTCGAGTGTGATTGCTGTATTCACACCCATGCCCAAAAGATCTGCACCAAGGGGGGGAAACGAACTTGAAATCGATTCAATCGAACCAAACAAGACAGGTGTGAACACACCCTAAGATCGCTTTCCTCGCTCTTCAGACATGCAAACTTATTTTTTTTCATGAATATATGACAAAGACAGATGCAGGTAATTACACACGCTCAGTCGTTCTCACTTTCACTCACTGAATGTCTGTTTAGGCTTGTTTAGTGCACCTACTGTGCAGCCCTACAGCCCTACTGTGCGCTTTCCTCTCAATAACAAAATAAACAACAAAAACGACAAAGAGGCATTTAAGAAAGCATCTGATGATTCTGATCATAGAATGTGGATATTTGCACCAGCTCTGCAATTTACTGGCATCATGCTGACAAATGATGTCATTAAAAATCACACTATTATGATAGTTTGGATATAGTATATTTGAGACTATAGACTACATACTAAGATCGGACTATGTGAGACTATTGTTTGAATTAATCCCTTTTCTTTCCATGACACATTGACATGACATTGCATGACAAGCATTCATTTCACATGTCATTTAACAGAAGAGAGGTTCTCGGAAGAGTGCGTAATCATCACACATCCTTTGGATTAGTAGTAGAGGCTTTTATAGACAACCTAGGAAGTCAGGGGTGGTCTTGTTTTTTAAGTTTGTTACAAGCTGTTCACTACAGAGCCCCTAGATGGACGTGGTGGTGGATAAAAAAATAAATATTTTTCTAATCTTTTGCGTTCCCTCGAAAATTTGTGCGTTCCCTCACAAAAGATATTTGTGTTCCCTCGCAAAAACTGTTGTGAGCTTGGACATATACTTCCTGTTTAATATCCCGCTGACAGTGTTTCAGACAGCTCCGTATATTAACAATGGAGCGTTTCAAAGTGTTTGAACTTGGACTCAAATATAAAGAAATTATCAATATATCCATGAGCCAAACATTGTTAAAACACAAATGACACCCATTTACAATCATAGTAACGTAGACAACAAGCTACAACCCAATTTTCCAAAGAGCCAAAGAGATGCTGTTTTGTCCACCTCGTTTCCAAAACTCATTTGTTTGACCTCCCTAAGGCTGACGAGAGTGGTTACAATTGATTTTAAACACCGTTCCTGAACATTATAACCAAAACATGTATCTTTGTGCTACACATTTTATGGAGAACAGCTTCCAGAACCTAAGATAGTACAATGTAGGGCAGGCTATGCATAAAAGTTTCTCCTGAAATGGAGCAGTTCCCACTTTGTTGGGACAATCTGTTGTTTATGGATCACAATTTGTAAGTATCTTATTATTTGTAGTTGTGTTTTCTATTAACAGTTCCAATTATAAGTTTTAAGTAGTTGCTATGATTTTAACAAAGGGCAAAGCTTTGCCTTTGCTAGCCTGCAAACTAACATTACAGTATTGATGTAGTGTTTACTGAAGCTTTTGTAAGCTCTAATATCATGTCACAATATCACAATCACAAATATCATGATTAAATGGAGTAAAACGTACCTAAAATGTATAAGAAAATGTATAAGGAAAAACAATACCACTCTGGAACGTCCTGTGAAATCTGTACTTGCAAAGTCTGTGCATGAAATCAGTTCTGAAGGATCTTCTTGTTTGTTAACATTCTTAAAGGAATAGTTCATGAAGAAAAATTCTGTCTTCTGTCAAAAAAAACTTCTAAAAAAGTTGTTTCAAACCTGTTTGAATTTCTTTCTTCTGCTGAACACAAAGGAAGATATTTTGAAGAATGTCGGTAACCAGACAGTTGATGGACCCCATTGACTTCCATAGTAGGAAAAAAAAAATACTATGGAAGTCAATGGGGCCCATCAACTGTCTGGTTACTGACATTCTTCAAAATATCTTCCTTTGTGTTCAGCAGAAGAAAGAAATTCAAACAGGTTTGGAACAACTTGAGGGTGAGTAAATGACAAAATTTTAATTTTTAAGTGAACTAGTCCTTTAAGTCTGAATCAGGCTTGAACTGGTTTGAAATTTACACCATCCTTAAAGGAACACTCCACCGTTTTTTGAAATAGGGCTTATTCACCTTCTTTCCTACATTTAGATAGGTGGGCAAATGCATTTTTGTCTCAGTGCATGCGTTGTTTTAGTTTGACAGGGTCGGCGCTAGCTTAGCTTAGCATAATGAATGGAATCCTTTGTTGCCAGCTAGCATGCCCTGAGTAAAAGTGATATAAAAAAAAACAAAAAAAACACCTAATTACTTCTTGTGGCCTGCGTATTCACAACAAGTACAAATAGTGATGCAGATTAACACTAGGCGATTTCCTATGCAGATATTGACTTGGGACTATATTAGGGGGAAGCACAGGCGAAGCACTGCTACTTGGGCGCAGAGATATCACGCCCAAGTAGCAGTGCTTCGCCTGTGCTTCCCCCTAATATATATAAGTATATAAATATATAAGTCAATATCTGCATAGGAAATCGCCTAGTGTTAATCTGCATCGCTATTTGTACTCGTTGTGAATACGCAGGCCACAAGAAGTAATTAGGTGTTTTTTTTGTTTTTTTTTTATATTACTTTTACTCAGGACATGCTAGCTGGCAACAAAGGATTCCATTCATTGTGCTAAGCTAAGCTAGCGCCGACCCTGTCAAACTAAAACAATGCATGCACTGAGACAAAAATGCATTTACCCACCTATCTAAATGTAGGAAAGAAGGTGAATAAGCCCTATTTCAAAAAACGGTGGAGTGTTCCTTTAATATTTACACCTGAGCAGATGAAACTGGTGACATTTCCGGAACACTTGCTAAGTGGTGCCAATCACAACACACTGGGCCAGCTAACCAATCAGGGCCAGCTAACCAATCACAGCGTATTTCGTATTTTGGACGGAGGGGTTTCCTGCCAGATTGATGCCAGATGGGAGAGAGGTGTAATAATGAAAAAAAAAAAAATTAATGTTTTTTTTTTAACAATCAAGCATGAAAGCATATTCTAGTACACCCCAAAAACAAAATCAATGGGATAATGGGACCCTTTTAAATACTTAATAGTATACTTACAAAGGTATTTATTTTCAAACATTTGTTACTCAAACATTTTTACACTTAAATCTAGACTAAAATATGTCCTAGATATTGACAGAAAATGTTCTGATTTTTTGATAGTTCTTTGAACTTAAATCACTCTTATTCTTATTATAAAAAAAATCTTATTTTTGTGTGTGTGTGTGTGTGTGTGTGTGTGTGTGTGTGTGTGTGTGTGTGTGTGTGTGTGTGTGTGTGTGTGTGTGTGTGTGTGTGTGTGTGTGTGTGTGTGTGTGTGTGTGTGTGCGTTTTGTTTTATTGTATATACATTTTCAGAGTTGTTTTTGTTATAAGAAAAAATTATTAAACCGGTTAGGAGGATATGTTTTTAACTTAATATTTTGATAATACTGTATACCATGACAAGAGTGATATCGTCAATTATCGTGATATGAAAATTTTATACCATCACATGTCTATCAACACCAGAGGCTGATATCCATGCAACCCTATGAAAATGAAGATAATCAACTGTCTCTCTGTGTGTGTGTGTGTGTGTGTGTGTGTGTGTGTGTGTGTGTGTGTGTGTGTGTGTGTGTGTGTGTGTGTGTGTGTGTGTGTGTGTGTGTGTGTGTGTGTGTGTGTGTGTGTGTGTGTGTGTGTGTGTGTGTGTGTGTGTGTGTGTGTGTGTGTGTGTTTTAGATAAAGAAATGAGGAACCAAAAAACTATTGTGAGAATGCTAAAATAGAAACCTGTGCAAAACCAAATGGAAGCAACAGAGCAAAAATGACTCACAGAAGTAAACATAACAAGATGAAAAAGAAATAAGAATGCTAAAAAGAAAGTTATTTTAGACTAGTAAAAACTTGCAGAAACCAAAACAGTATTTACAGTATTTTGTGAATTAAGATCACAAAATAATCCACCGAAAAAACCCAGCAGCTCATTCTGAACACCTGTGGGTGCAGCACACGGCAGCAGTAATGAGGGTTACAGAAGCAGACCAGATCTAAACCTGTTTTTAACACACTCACATGCCTTCACTTCATCAGCCAATTACAGAGCAGACCTCCAACACCAATCACATGACTCCTAGGAATTCAACAAGCTACTGGGTGAACTCAAAAACCCAATGTTATGAAAGTGCAGAAATATGCTTGGTCATAATATTAGAGCAGTGCATATTTAAGAAAAGCATGTGCACATATTCAAAAACGCTACAGTCCTGTTCTATAATATACATTGCATTCACACACATGGACAACCACAAACACACCCTCTATTTTGTCTGAAAAAGCCCACTATAAACTGAAAACAATCACAACTGCAAAGTGGAGAAACTGAAAGATGCTTTTACAATATTACAGGACTTTAAGAGTACATCTTTCTTCAAACATAAATTAACCAAAGGCCATTAGGTAATTGTAATCTGACATTGTATGCATTAGATACTGCATCATGACAGGCATTTAACTCAGAAGTGTGTGTGTGTGTGTGTGTGTGTGTGTGTGTGTGTGTGTGTGTGTGTGTGTGTGTGTGTGTGTGTGTGTGTGTGTGTTTGTGTGTGTGTGTGTGTTATCAGGCGGCAAGCCTGTCTTGTGATGCCCTGGCAAGCCTTTTTCTGTTGTTCAGACTGTGTGCCCTCAGGTCCAAAGCCAATCATATAGGCCTAGTCCTTCAAAAATCATTCTGTCCTACTTCACAAATAGATTATAATGTTACATACAAAACTAAATCAAAAATATTAAAGGAGTAAGAGGAATCATGATCAATGAATTCTCAGCAGGGGAGTCACTAAAATTCAGCTGGCGCAGGACAAAATTGTAGGCAAAGAAAAAATGTAATAAATTAAACTAATTTATTAAGTTACTCTATATAAATGATATGCTTAATTTTTTTTAAAAAAAAGTTGTATTTATTATCAGCATCTGTATTTTATCCAATAATAAAAACAGATAATATCATGGTTTAAAGAAAAATGGACAATTATTGTTTTTTATTGAATATTGCAGCATTTATTATAAAAGACTTATCCATGCATTTTTTTTTTTTAATTCATGTGCCCTCGTAATCTTTAATAAAAACACCGTTCTCTTGCTCTACATATCATCTCTTCTCTGATGACACGTTCACTGGCGCGAGGGCGGGACAACCTGTCACTCACATCAGGTCACAGCAATAGCAAACCACCATCCAATCAATTCCCAATGGACAAAAATCAAGTCACGCCCAACATTTTTTCATGTTCGAGAAGCCAATTCACTCGGATATAAGTAACCGTAATTAAGAAAAGACAACTTCTGTTTAATGCCACATTTAATTTCATGGATTTAAAAATACTTATCTTTTCTGCTTACATTAAACATAATATTAAACAGTTATCCATGTTATCAATTATAAGTTATGCATCAAACGTGTTTAAAGTTTAAACAGACATTACAATACAGATTTAAAATATCAGCCATCATATTGTCGATAAGTTACAGCATAAATAATCACTGGCTTAAGGCAAAACTGTAACCACCTACTGTATTTAGTGACCATAAGCCCAAACATAAAAATTTAAGAATCAACCATTAAATAAAGCCCACATAAATTATTCTGAAATGTAGGGGAAACATATCCCTCAGACATGAAAACTAATATTTCATGAAGCATCCCTAAGCAGAACTAAAAATAGAGGAAGGACACAAGTCATCAATCCCATCAGTTCCTAAACAAAACACAACATCTTCCCCAATGTCAGGATAAAAGAATGGAGAGAAAAATTAAAGGATATGTATTACATCAGATAGACATTGAACTTGTGGACTAATGTGGGAAATTCAATTCAATTTGAAACTTACAGGCACCCCTACAGCCTTAATATCAAAGACAAATTTCAAAGTGGTCGTTATAATCACTCATATGAGTGTCCCCGACGCTTTACGACAGAAAACATGTTAAAGTTGGATTTATTGATGGAGCTCTTGAGTCTAAAGGCCTAACGGGGCTGGCAGCTCCACACTTCCGATATGAATCATTGCATAACTTTTCAGACTTTTGTTGTTCCAGCATTTAGTTTTGACAAGCACTCCGACAATCGTAAAAGAGAGTTTCAGTGCAGTAAAGGGAATTCAGCTCACCTATTTACCTGCAACGCTTCACGCGGGTCTGCCCATTCTGCCCAGTGCAGTCTGCATGTAAACACTCTAGCGCGAGTCTAGGCGGATATGCCGCAGAACAGCTGATCAAGCACGTGACTCCAGACGGGAAGCCTCAAGCCTGTGAGCGAGTTCAGATATCACAGGTTAGAAATGTGCGCGATATTTTATCGTTTTTTTTTTAATGGAAATTCAGAAATAACTCGTCTAATACAAGAGCTTTAGCTGCATTATGGAGAGATTTTTCGTTATATCACCAAAAAGCCACCCTATACCATTATAAACACGTGACTTTCGAGGTACTTAGCACGTCCCATTTTACCTGCCATTAGTTTTTGAAATTAATTTGATTAATCTTTGCACTTAATCAGAGATGATTGCTAAAAATGTTCGTAACACAAATGAACCATCTCATTTGATTTTCACCCCTATACGCACCTTTCCTCCTCACTCGTCAGACCATAACTCAATTCTTAATATAACTTAAACTTAAGAAAAAAAAGAAAGAAATATATACGATATATATATATATATATATATATATATATATATATATATATATATATATTATATATATATATATATATATATATATATATATTCTCATGTGTTACTCCTATGTACTGGCAGAAGAAAGAGTTTTTTTATTCTTTTTAGAATATTCCTCTAATTTTTAAACATAAGGTTTCAACTCTACTCTTTGTCAACACTGTCAGATATTTATGAAAACATTTATGAAATTGGACAAAATCAAAGTTAGTGAGATTTTTAGATATTTTCCTTTATTTTAAGTGGATCATGTTAGTATCTAGCAAAATAAAGTGTCTCTTGCATTTAATACAAGTGTGAAATGAAAAATAAAAAAGGTTATTTTGTCAATACTGCAATATTTTTTTGATTGTGGTGACAGTTCAATAGATGGAGTTTAAATTCAATATATCCTGTATTCTCAATTCATTCCTGGTGAATGCTAGATTTGTATATTATTTGTCACATTTCTTTTGTAGCAGATAGTGTTGACCCATATAGAGTGATATATGTGAGGAATGTGAGAAAATGGAAGCAGCAGGTGGTGAAAGTGTCTGATTAATTAAAAAGAAAAACTCAATTTAAGATGGTAAGAAAATGCTGAAGGCAACAGCATTGTCAGTTCTGATGCTAATTAGTATATAAATTAAGTTATAATCGAGAATACCATCACAGTAAACATCCATATAAAGCCCATTTTCATTCTGGTTCTTGAATAAATTGGCTTTAAACATAATGAACAATAACACTACAGATTTATTGTAATTCATTAGAGAGAGAATTATTCACTGTAATTCAAAGTGCTGTTTCTATCGTGTTTTGTTCTATTGACAATAATACAGTAATGTGCTGTTTGCTTCTAAACATATAATACATCATGGTTTCAGGGCAACAATCTTGTAAAAGACAACACTGCCTGGCTAAATATGCCACCATTAACACTGATTGACATTGCCTGCCTGCAAAATTACAGTTGAGGATTTGAGCAGAAAACGAGACAGCCAATAAATAATGCTACTATAAAATTGCAAATCTTATTCATTTAGGGGTGTAAATATTTTGCTAACAACAATTCAATTGCAATTCTTTCCTTAATTAAGTGATACTTTATGAAAATGGTGTCTCAATTTGGTTTGAATATTATCACTCAGCATCACATCAGCGTTTTTACACCCCTAATATTAATAGAACATTTATTTAGAAATAAGAACAGTGATATTTAATTTATTCTGTCCGTGGCACGTCCATTGTGAAATCCTCAAAATTCCAACTCTATAGTTGGTTTTAGCAAAACACCTTGTGCATAAAGGCACAACCGTAAATAGGCTACATTTACATTTTTATATTACCCGGTATTCATTGCTGTTTATTTGTTTAAATGGGATTTAATACACCACAGTTGAAAGGTTTGGGGTCAGAAAGGTCTTTTGTGAAATATTATCACAATTTAAAATAAGTGTGTTAATTTACTTTTAAAACATTTATTTTTAATTTAAATATATTTTAAAATGTCATTTATTCCTTTAATGGCAGAGCTGAATTTTCAGCATCATTACTCCAGTTTTCAGTGCCACATGATCCTTCAGAAATCATTATAACATGCTCATTTGGTGCTCAAGAAAAATGTGTCTTATTATCAGTGTTCAAAAGAGTAGCTTTTTTCTTTTCTTCAAATGGAAACATTTTGTCACATTATACATTTCTTTAGTGTCCCTTTTGAGCTATTTAATGTGTCCTTGCTGAATAAAAGTATTAATTTTATTCAAACAAAATGACCCCAAACTTTTGAACTGTAGAGTATGTATTTTTAGGAGTTTATGAATTGGCAGTAGGCGGGGCTATCATCATGCTCCTCCTTACATGGAAGCTCCTCCTCTTCTTTAATAGTAATGATAAAACGAGTTTGTGTAGATGCATTCTGTTCCACCACATCAATGTCTTGTTTCCCTGTCATCATGTTTGCAGTTGTCTTCTCATCTTTTTCCATTGCTTCCCTGCATTCATCCTCTGCCTCCATGTAATCATCTTCACTTTCCCCAATCACTGTTTCTCTGCTGTTGTCCTGTTCTTCCTGTCTGAGCCAGTTGTGACCATTGAAAAAGCTGAGAACAGCCTCTTTGGCTACACCCAGTTGAGCAGATAGTGTATGAATGGCCTCTTGATCTGGATGTAGTCCCACTTCCTGAATGAAACTCTGCAAGATCGCATGGGCTTCTGGTGGTAAAGACCTGCCGCCAAGATTTGGGCCCATGTGAGAGTCTCTAGGACCTCCAGTGATAAGATGGTGCTGGAGGAAGGGTTGATGGTGCTGAGGTGGAATTGTATGTAGTTGTTGGTGCTGCTTTAGAGTCACCACATGCTGTGGTATCACCTTTAGAAAATAAATATAGATAAGGTGAATAATTATGAGAGTGAACACAATTTTTTACAAAAAGTGGCTAATTTGATATATTATGGATTATATAGATGAAATTAAACTATACATGTACAGTCAGCAGTTGGATATTCATAATGTACTGTAATTGTTTGTGTGTGAGCTCTCACTTGCAGTTGTTCAGTCAGTGGTCTTGTGTGTTTTTCTGAGTAGAATGTCTGCCCAGTATTGCTCTCTTGGTCATATATAACATCTCGCTCTGATTGGTTGAGATTTAGAAACTGGCGGATCAAAGAAAGATTTTCCCACAGTGTACGATTCTGAGGAGAAGGCTCCTCCTTCCAGCGCAGGAGCTCACACAGCCAACCCTAACACAGAAACAAAAACAGTGGGGTTCAAACATCTCAGACAATGTTGAAAATCTGATTCAAAGTCTAATTTAATCCTGGTGATTAATGTAATGTTTTAGGATTTTTAACGATTTAAAATGAGAAAATATTTTGATGTAAAATGTGCTTTCTGTGGCATAAATATTTAAATATATAATAAATATTTATATGTAGGAGATAAATATTTAATTTTCAAGAAATATTTAAAGTTCTGCAGTATTTCTAGGTCAGTGGACAAATAAGCAAATTTGTGACGTTAACCATATGAATGCCTTTGTTCAAAACGTAAGATTTTCAAATTATCTCACAAATTATTATGCTGTTAATTTCATTTGTAATGGGGGGAAAATGCAAAAGAAAAGCATTTTCACAAATCTTTTAGACTTTTGGACCAGACAGTACATATTTTCTCATAAACTTGGGAGGGATACTAATTATTTTGATTACATTCAAGGTATATATACAATAGTGGCCAAAAGTGATGTCTGGCCTAGGAAAATTGACATATTCACCCTTTATTCAAATATTATAAATAATGTATTAAAGATTTTGTAAGCATATTGTATAGTTGTGCTTGGAGTCAATTGTTTTTTATGTGTGTGATAAAGCAATGAAGCATGCCAAATTTTGCAGACAAGGCTGTCATATAAAGAAATTATGAACACCTGCAAACACAAGAGAGAACCAATTAATTATTAATAACTTCTGTTGTTGTCAATTTATGTTTTTTCCTTTGAGCTTTTTGTTTTTCTATAAAAAATAAAACCTGTAGCTTTGCCTTTTTAGCCAAATATTTTTATCAGATAAATACCCTGACCAAGTGTTTTGTTCTTCCCTCATGTGTAAAATATTTAAAAAATCTAAAATATTTTCCTCATATTTTGATGGTTTAATTTAACTTGTAGGGTCATTAAAAACAAATATCCCCTCCGGAAATCACTTTTGGCCACTACTGTATGTATATTAGTCCTTGCATTCATATAAATATTTATTATGCATTTAAATACATTTCAAACGTATATACCTTGAATGCAGTGCAAGCCGCTTTGGATAAAAGCATCTGCCAAATGTATAAATGTACTATCTTGTAAGGTGTAATGTTTTTTTCCCTCCTATTTATTCGTATATTAGATTCCTTTAGTACACATGAACACACATGTACCTGACTCTTGGCTGCAGAGACTTTTGCGAACAATGCCTGTGACACTTTGGCTCGTCTCATTTCCTGCTGTATTTCATCATAGATGCCGAAGTTGATTCCAGAATCATCGCATTCCACTTTCACTACAATCTCCTTGGAAACAGGTGAAAGTTTTGCCTGTAGTGAGAGATTTTTTTATAGACATTAACAAATGGCACTTATTATTATTATTATTAATTTATCTGCATAAGATTTATCTGCACTGTCTATTGAGATAATAGCACATACTAATTTGCATCTCTGGTCCATAATTCAATTTAAATGACAGTGAACCTGAATGGGCAGAGGTGAGCTGGTGTTGTAGGTGGTGTTGAGGTTACGCTCTCTTTCCTCCAGATAGATGGAGTCCCTCTGGCTCTGTGGCAGTTGCAGGAAGGCCTGCATGGCTCTAAGGTTAACTAAAAGAGACTGAGACGCGCACCGTGGGTCTTCTTCCTTGCGCAAAATCTCCGACAGCAGGCCCTGTTGCAAAATACAATTTACATTTAATTATTTAGCAGATGCTTTATCCAACAAAAGCAATCAAACCAATAATAGGGCAACAATATTCAAGTGCTGTGACAAGTCCCAGTTAGTCTAACACAGTACACGTAGCAAGGTTGTTGTTTTTTTACAGGGACATACACTTTATTAAGTGCAGTTATATAACATTTAAGAGGTATGTACACACACAACTAAGAATTATATGATAAAAAAATGTATATATAATATATCTATCTATCTATCTATATATATATATATATTTGAAACCTCTAATAAAAAGGGGAAAAAAAAGAGTTAAGGCCCATTTACACCAAGGACGATAACTGTAAGTGCTCCTTTTTAATTTTACTTGAGTAAAACTACAAAAATACTTGATTTTTTAATGTACTTTAAAAGTAAAAAGTACTGATCGATAAACCATGTTTATTATTTAGCCAGCACTAGTCAGACTCATTAGTCAACACTAATAAGAAAGATTACTGCAGACTATATAGTATGGTATATAATATTGATCTGCAAATAAGCTAACTTTTTATTTTATCACCAACACTATAAAAACATTAAACTTCAATATACTAAAATGTCAGTTTAACTTACTGATAATTGAAGTGTGCAAACAGGTAAAATAATAGTATTTTAAAAATAAGGAAAAACAAAGTTTGTGTAAATGTGACATACAAACATTCTAGTTTTATATAATTTGTAACTGCTACAACAGCTGGGAAGATGCATGAATTAATTGGCGATTTTAGGGAAAACAACGCCTACCCCGTACAGACGCCACACAAATGCCCACATTCAAAGAAATCAGTTAGCTGGCCCTTTTACAGCAAATTTACCTCACAAATAATTTATTTAATTTCATTTACAATAATCAGTATTCAGTACTAAAATTCAGCGTCAGTAACCTACTTTCTGCACCATCATGCTGGCAATATCCTGGTTCTTGGCTCGTTTTGACTGGATCATTGAATCAGTCAGTTGTTGATTCAAGAACAGCTATTCGGGAATGAATCGTTCAGTGTGATTTGTCAACCAATTCAACAGGTTATTCGAAAACAATAAGCTCGTTCACAAATCGGACACCGTTCTTGCATCTTAGGGGTGACGATTTCTTCAGCTCGAAATAATGAGGAACGATATGTTTTTATGAAATGTAGTGGAGTAAAAAGAACAATATTATGCTTTAGAATGTAGTGCAGTAGAAATACACAGACATATGCATATATATATATATTTTGAGTACAGTAACAAAGTAAAAAAAAAAAAATTAGTTACTGTCAGTCACTGAGTGCATGCTTATAATAAACAGAACGATATTGTGCATTGGTGTGGACGCTAATATAGTTATTGTCATAGTTATCTTTGTAGTCATCGTTCTTGGTGTAAATGAAACTTTGCAATCTTACAAGACAGCACATTTACGCATTTGACAGACACTTTTTTATCCAAAGCAACTTACATTGCATTCATGGTATGGTGTATGGCATGTACATTTTATACATATTTAAATGCAATAAATATTAATAAGAATTCAGGGAATGTCAGGACTAATATAAATGCATATAACTTGAATGCATATGAAATTCGATAATTTTACCTGAGTCCTGTTAATGGCCACTCGTGCAAACACCGCTTGGGAAACCCCCGCCCTCTTCAACTCCTCACGCACCCAATGGTAAATTTCAGGTGACACGTCGGTGACAGGTGAGGGACATTGAGTTACTGTAGGTGGGGACACATTGCATTTTGGAGGAGTCCGAAGTGGCGCAGGATGAGGCCCGTGTGTGTGAGGGTGTGTGAGAAATTGAGACATGGCATGCTGCTGCGAGAGGAGCTGAGCCATCACCAGACCAGGCATCCCAGCCTGCATCTGGACAACACCACGTGACTCCGCCCCACTGCCTTCCATTGGTTGCTGGTACATGGTGGGCTGGCTGGAAGATGAGGGTTGGTTGCAGTGCCTGTTCACGTCACCTGGGTAGAAGTGAAAATCTTTAGTGACTCAATATTCATTTTAAATCACTGGGGCCTTTTTAAAATTCACAGCCGAAATCAAGTTTAGATGCTGTCTGCCATATCATATATGCAGGTATTTTAATTTACTGAACTACTGTTGAAAAGTTTGGGGTCAGTAAGATTTTTTTGTGAAAGAAACAAGAACGCATTAAATCGATCAAAAGTGACAGTAAAGACATTTACATTGTTACAAAATTTCTAGTTCAAATAAATGCTGTTTTTAAGCTCATTAAAGAATCCTATTAGACAAATTAGCAGTTTCCACAAACACAAGAAATATGAACTGTGATAATAGGAAATGTTTTTTGAGCACAAAATCATCATTTTAGAATGATTTCTGAAGGATCATGTGACACTGACGACTGGAGTAATGGCTGCTTTGCCATCACAGGTGTAAATTGCATTATATTCATTAAAATAGAAAACAGTTATTTTAAATTGTAATAATATATATAATTAATATATAATTCACAAAATTACTTTTTTTAATCAGATAAATGCAGCATCGGTGATAAAAAGAGAGACTTCTTTCAAATAATGATAATCACACTGACCCCAAACTTTTGAACGGTTGTGAGTTTATGAATAACAATTTGTAACACCTTTGTAATACCTACTAATGTTAACGAATTAAACCTTAAAATAAATTCTTACCAAAATACAAAAACAAAACAAAACGACTACTTCAAGAACGGAGAGCTGTTAGTACCGTATGTGAATTAATGAGCTATGTTTAAAAACATACAGAAAGTTGCTACTCACCCATCATAGATTTTGCCCTCTTGTAGTGTTTGTACCACTGGCCAAACTCCTGACATCTCGCAGCAGAGATACTGGCGTAGTAAGTGCCGTTTACCACTGACGAAATCATGCTCTTTCAAACAAAAATACAAGTCAATATCTGTTCATGTGCATGAAAAAAAATGACAGTCACAGAAATTTAGTAATTGGAAAGACTGAATTAGGCCTTGAAGTGTGCTTCGGAACTGACTAAATGTGTCCAGAAAGGATGTGCTAAAGGTTTTTTTCTCCTTGCTAAATAGATTTAATAGCTGGTTCTCAAACTAGGGATGGATCTTAATGGTAGGGTGTATTCTTAAATGCGCTTCTTTGATCATAGTTCTGCTCTGTAACCATGAGATATGAAGCAATTAGCCCTGTTTTATTCTATAGCTACATGCAATTAACTGTCTTCAATTTAGTATGCATGTTATATGGATGGTGTACAGCTAAATGTTTACAGTTGCGCACCACTTTTGTAGTGAACATGTACCTGAGATAATGGACACTCTTTAGCCAGTGTGCTCTGATTCATCTCTTTCAGCAGCTCCTTTAGTGCATTTCTGACAGTAGAATGAGTCCACTGCTCAGCAGGTAAGTCCTCTAATTTAGAAACACTAAGAGAGAGAGAGAGAGAGAACGTGCATGAGTCAGTGAGAAAAAAACAGTGTACTTCAATAATTAATTACACTGTGGGACATTAATCACAAATAATTATTATTTCACAAATAGCTATATTATCATCTGTTTATCCTCAAAACTTTAATAACTATAATAACTTTTAATCATTTTGAAATTAGTTTTAATACTAAATTACCTGTGAAAAATGAATCATCATAAATCAGAACAGCTTTAATTCTCTAAAGTAGTTCATCATTCTGATAGGCCTGTTTGCTAAAGCCCAGAGAGAAACGTGACATTCAAAGTAAGTGTGTGTGAACGTTGTACCTGTGCAGTTTTATTCTTAAGGTGATTACA
>CM040824.1:30752510-30840010 GCA_022828995.1 Vimba vimba
TAGTAGCCTAATAGATGGTGTTTTAATACAGTGTTAGATCTACTACCTCTCATAGGCTTCATATACTTAAAAGAGTGTGACACAGCCCCTGAGGATTACAGACACGCCTGTGAGACGTGATCGCAAAGTCCGATCCCTGCAGGCGCTCAGTCCGGGCCTGGCCTGTCACTTTTAGGGGTTTAACATTGGCTCAAGAACAGCACAGTGATTTGAAAAGGCAGTTGTTAAGCTTCAGGCTATACTAACAGCTAGGTACGTTCACGAAGTAAGACGACCTGGAGTCAGTGAAACTAATAATTACCCTCTTGAATTGTGCAGTCAAGTTTCAGTGGCACTCTAGACCAGAGTCAAGTTTTTGATTGTTCCAAATATAATTTACAAACAATTTTCATTGCCAGGAGTGAAATCTGACAGAAAAAAAAGCAAATTCCATATAATCAAACAGGCCATGTATCTTCCTAAACAGATTAGCTGACATGATATGGATAATTCTCAAAATATGTTAATGAACACATCTTGATTACTAATCATTAACCCTTGCACCCTAAATACAACTATGTTTTGAGTTAGCCTAAATTAGTTTACTCAAAAAAAATCTATAATTCTCTCACCTTCAAGTAGTTCTAAAGACTTTTCAGTGAAACACAAAAGAAAATATTAGAATACTAAAATATTAATATAATACAATTTTAATGTATAAATTAATATAAGTTATTAATTTTTTTTAAAGTTGTTTTGGACCCCACTGACTTTTATTCTAAAAGGAACCTTAAAAATGTCACAATAGGGGCACTTTAAAAATCAGTGCCAAAATCAACTGGAACTGTAGTTGAAGCTGTTCATGATTCCTTCCACCTTCAGTAAAGCCCCAGTCCCAGCTGAAGAAAAGCATCCCAGAGCGTGAGGCTGCACCGTGTTTTACCATAGGAATAGTGTTTTTTTGTTGATGTCAGTTCAATCTTGGACTTGTTAGACACATATTTCCACATGATTTTGGGAGCATGCTTTATATGTTTTTGCAAAGTTTAGCCGAACTTGGATATTTTTTAGTCAGAAAAGATGTGTGTCTCAAAGCCCAGACAGACAGTTTATATAGTTGTCTCATGTAGGGAGCAACCAGTACTTGCCAGAAAGTGCTGCAACTCTTGTAATGTTGCTGTAGGCTCTTGACAGTCTCACGACCAGTTTTCTCTTTGTCTTCTCATCAGTTTTGGAGGGCAAATTTTCTTGACATTGTCATTGTGGTGTCATACTTTTTCCACTTGTTGATGACTGTTGTCACTGTCTTCTGTGGTATATTGAATGCCTTGAAATGTTTTTGTAGCCCCTCACTTTAGTGATACCTTTCAACAATAAGATCCTGCTGATGCTTCATGAGCTCTTTGTGGCCCATGGCTCTTATAGTAGTGTGAAACTAAGATGATGTCAGAAAAATCTTACAAGAACAGCTGAGATTTATTTGGAGTTAATCAAAGTCACTTCAGGTGAATACAGGCGTGCACTATTACACATGAGCATGAACACCCATTCATCACTTATCTTACAGATACTTACCAGCATCTTCAAGCTGGACATCACTGATGGTCAGAGTGAAATCAAGACCGTTTCCTCCAGAGTGAAAACTGCCTCCACCGCTCATTCTAGATGGAGCACTTGAGGGTTTCATTGTTGTGTAATGATGAGTTTAGTGGGTTCCTCTGGCTTCTGAATGTATATAATATGTTGTAATCTTTGGATATTGATCCAGTTGGATGTCTATAAACTACAGTGTTGACCTTACAATCAATAGAGACTGTTTGACCAAGCTGAACTGAGTTAAACTCAGGTTGAGTCACAACGACCTGTCCCGAAGAGCCTGTGAGAACTCAATTTGAGTGAAAACTCAAATTCAAATCACATAATGCATGAGAAAAATAAATAAATCATAATATATATGTATAGGCCTATGTATATGTGTGTGTGAAGTAAAATGCCCAGATGAAGAGAATCTTGTATGTTAAAATCGTTCACAGGACTGTAAACCCTTCAGAGCACTGAAGCATGAGCTGCCAATGCAAAATTACATTACAGTGGAAAAACCCTTTTCTGAACCGAAACATCTTCTCTCTCATATGACTATAGGCATTGTAATATATTTAATTATGGAATTTAACATCATGGTTAAATTAAATCTCAATATTCTGGAGGTTTTTCCAGTGAATGAGAATAAAGGATTTTTGGTGGAGGACCCAAACTGAATGTTGAAAGTAAGTGCAGAATAAAATAAAAAGATTTATACACCAAAGAAATGTGGATCTGAACAGGTAGCATATTTAGATATTACTATTGTTGTTTTATTACATGCTGCATTGATACTGCTTTGGATTGTAAATTAGAATGAAATCCATTTAAAATAAAAATCTGTATACAAATTTGAAATATATGTTTTTTTAAGTGAACTAAATGCTTAAGAGATACTGTTTGTATTAGTATTAATAATGATTATTTTTCTTAGTAAATTTGGAAAATTATCCAAATTAAACAGATTTAATTTAGCAGTTTTATCTGTTTGTTTCATTTAATTTTTATTTATTTATTTTGCTATTTTATAAAAGAGCCGACTGGTTATTGTCAGTGTCAGTTTTAGTGCAGGAGGTTTTTGTACAGCCGCTCATTGGGTTTGTATCACTGTGGTGGACGTTCGGTGGAGGAACACGACTCTCAGTTGGAAGTAAGTAAATCTCTTTCTGTTGTATGTATATATATAAATTATAGTTGTTAAATATTTGTGACTATATTTATGTATATTTATGTATGTTTAAGATAATACAGAAATAGAAATCTAATTTCTGTTTCGGCTGTTAATTATTACTGCACTGTTATTATATGCTGTATGGGCACTTAAAAAATAAATAAATAACATATTGTTATATATTAAACTTGATTATACTTCTGAATGTGTATTCCCATATTCCCTAGTGAAAAATAAATATACTAAAATGTATTTGAAATACATTTATTTTATGCTAAGTATAGGGCCTGCTACAAATACATTTATATTTATGTATTTAATATAAATATCCTGCAATTGTACTTTTAGTGTACTAAATTGGAACAAGTAATTTTGTACTTTAGTTATCCAGTGCTGAGTTCCAACTAAAGCTACTTAAGTATATTTGATTGTGCAAAAGTGGAACTGCAAGTATACTTTATGTACACTTTAAATATCTTGAATTTAAATAAACATATTATACGTAGATCATACTATCCTACTAGTGAAACACATCTTAGGCTTAATATTAAGAAATGTGCATTGTGCAATAAGGAAATACTCCAAATAAAGTTTAATTATGCATAATAAGTCTCATGCAATTTGTCAGTAGGCTATATATGTTAATGGTTTTGTAGTATTCTTAGTATTTACTAAGAATTTAGTTTTTACTAAGAAACTTGTTTTTACTCCAGTTTAGACTAAAATCAGAATAATATGATTCAGTAAAATGTGTTTTTATGGGCTATTGCTCTTCAGATCTGCTTGATTAACTCTGAATCTCTTAAAGGGAAGTGAAAGACTGATAGAGCTGTTTTTAAGAAGAATGAAACTCTCTCTCTCTCTCTCTCCCTCTCTCTCTCTCTCTCTCTCTCTCTCTCTCCCTCTCTCTCTCTCTCTCTCTCTCTCTCTCTCTCTCTCTCTCTCTCTCTCTCTCTCCTTCTCTCTCTCTCTCCCTCCCTCTCCCTCCCTCTCCCTCCCTCTCTCTCCCTCTCTCTCTCTCTCTCTCTCTCTCTCTAGCTGCCACTCGTCCCACCCTCACGGTCCTGCCCCCCTCCAGAGGCGAGCTGCAGCAGGGTAAGGCTACAGTGCTGTGTTTGGGCAGTAAGGGATTCCCCTCTGACTGGAAGCTGAGCTGGAAGGTGGATTGCAGTAGCAGGAGCTCTGCTGTGAATCTGAGTCCCAGTGTTCTGCAGAAGGATGGACTGTACAGCTGGAGCAGCAGCCTGAGTCTCACTGAGAGTGAGTGGAGCAGAGCAACAACCATCAGCTGTGACGCCACACACACATCCCAGAAAGCAGTGACCGAGAGCCTGAACACACAGCAGTGTGATGCTGACTAGTGAAACACACACATCACACAAAGACATAGATAGCATGCATAATCATTCATTCACACACATACACACACTCACAAACTTACATAGGACTGTCCTAAATCAGTCAATGCTCAACAATGAATCTTTTGTTCTGTTAGTATAATGTTCAGATATTCTCAGCTGTTGTAACAGCAATGCTTTGTTGTTTTATTGCTGCCAAATAAAAGCATTTTGACTCAAATATGGTGTTGACTTTCTTGCTGTATTATAAAACAATCTACAATATGAAATCTCACATTCTATTGATTTTTTTGGGACTTGTGTCTTGCATCTTAATAATATATTTAATGAAATAAAACATTTTAGCTACATTTAATTTATAAAAATGTATTTTAAAAAACTAAAATAAGATATTTGAGAAATCTTTTATACTAATCTTACATGAAATAGAAAAAAAGTGTCTGAATTCTGACTCTCAAGATTTCTGCATTTAAACAGGATGAATGAAAAAATGAAGGCAATGTACAAGAGATGAATAGGGTAAAAAAATAATAAAGAACTAATAGATTTCATCATACTTTTCAAGTTGATTGATTACATGAAGAATCACAAACATTTTTTAACTAGTTTTCTAAAATTTTATGTTTAAATATACAAACAAGGCATTTTCTAATTGCAATAATTTGCATTTATTTCCAGAACAGAAATCTGAACACTGGATAAAGCAGCTTCAAAAGTTTGTGTGTCAGATTTTGTTGACATATTAGAGTCAAGAGTTTGTATGGAGGGGATTTTGGAAATCTATTTTTATCATTTCAAAAATCTGAAAATATCATCAACAGCCAGGAGAAAAAATCACCATATTTTTAGGAATAAAATGACGTAGCCCATAAATTCAGGCATATGTGAACAAACCCCTCCGTAATATAGGGAATAAATCTGTAAAGTGTGTGCTTTACTGAAGTGGAGTTCCTCTGGCTCAGCATGAGAAAAAATATATTTGGCCTTTTATAGATATGTATAATTTACAGACACAAATAGATGAAGTTCTACTGATTCTTTTAATTTACATGTTATCATTCGTATGAATGTTAAACTTCAATGCCATGGAAACAAACTTTTTTAATATTTGATCTTAATAATCATACAGGAAAACTTACTTTGATTGTTAACACAGAGGAAGGAATGGACAAAAAAGGATTCAGGATCTAATTCAGACTAAAGTGGACTCATCATAGAGCTAGTTAAAGCATGTCTGGATGAATACATTTGTTTTCTATTATGGAATAAAGTAAATAGAGATTCAGTTGAACTGCAGACAGCTTGTTATTTATTTGTTTGTTTATTTATTTATTTATTTAGTTAGTTTAGTTTAGTGGTATTTCATGAGGGACTGATGTGAAATCTTCATTTTCATTACATAAGTGTTGATCACAGTGAGCTTTCTTTCATATTCATCTTGGATGTGTTTTATTGTTATTATAATTTGTAATTCATGTTGTAATTGTAATTCAAGACATTCTGATGTGTTGATGAGTGTGTGACTATGAACATCAGCAGTTCACCAGTCTTCTGTGTATCTGAGTGTTTGTGTGTAAAGTCAGTGAGGTGAATAATGATCTTCAACTTTAACATCTGCAGAAGTCTCAGCCAAGGAGGTTTTTGTATGATGCTTTTACACTGTGTGAACACCAAGTCTGTGGTACCAGAGACCCCCTTGTTATATTCACTCTGACAGTAATAAACTCCTGAATCTTCAGGCTGGACTCCACTGATAGTCAGAGTAAAATCCATGTGGTTTCCACTTTCACTGCCACTGAATCTAGAAGAAACACCTGAAGCTCTCTCTGATGTGAAATAGGTCAGGAGTTTAGGAACTTCTCCAGGAATCTGATGGTACCAGGACATGCAATACAGGTTGGTGTTTGTTTTAACCCGGTTTACTGCTGGTTTATGATTACAGTGAATAGAGACAGTCTGATCAGGCTCCACTGTTTGAGCTTCAGATTGAGTCAGAGTTTGTCCCACAGAACCTGAAGAGAGAGAATAAAATGCATAAAATGAAGTCTAAATCTTGATCTGAGCATCTGTGGACTTGTTGATTTCTTAATTTCTGGCTTTAGGCCTGAATCTAATTATATTAATTTCTACATACTTACTCCATATGCAGGTTGTGAGTGTCCAAATAATGACGGCTATTAAAGTCATGTTTGCTTTTGGATCTGTTATCATGAAGAAGAGCTGTCAGTCATAAAACCATAAACTCTCATATCTATAAAGACCTCCAGTGCACTGAAGCGTGCAGCTCATATGCAAAGTCTCTTCAATGTAAATGTCCTTTCTGAGAACAAGAACCTCTTACTGTCAAGAACATAGACTGTAAAAAAAGATGGACGACGCCCCTTCGCTCTCTTCCATTGATGAGAACTGAAGCCGCCAGTGTCCCGATATGGCGCTGACATATTGGAACTTGAGTCTGCGCAGTAGCGATCTCGGAACCAGACCTGCGCAGTAGTGAGCAGGAAGTAAAGCCGCGAAATCAACGCTCTGCCCTCACTCTCGCAGAATGCACTCAGGAACAGGACTCAGGAACAGGACTCAGGGAACAGGACTCAGGAACAGGACTCAGGAACAGGACTCAGGAACAGGACTCAGGAACAGGACAAACAACATTACAAAGTCAAGAACCCACAAACACTGAAACAAGATACAGGGTTTAAATACAGAGACTAAGAAGCTAAACAAGATAACAAGGGGGCATGGCAAGGGGGCATAATCAGAAACACCTGGAGAGCCTAATAAACAAGAACAACTACAAGGGACTACAAAACATGGCACAGGACAGGAAATGACAAAAGTCCACACAAGACAAGGGGAACACAAGACAGGAATCATGACACTGGCTCTGACCACGTCTATTCTGAATAAAAGACGTGTAGCAACTCATAATGTAATAACAAAGCATAATTTAATGACAAAGCATAATGTAATAAAAAAGCATAATGTATTATGGTATGACATTATTAATGTAATAAACTGTTTATAATGTAAAAGTTTTAGGTGCTGAGCTATGTATCAAATCAAAAATGCAAGAAAGGTCTGCACTCTAAAAATCTTTTATTAAAGACAGGAGATAAAGCTGACATAAGTTTCTGCTCTTTGCCTTCGTCAGTGTCAGTGAGCGAGCAGAGTCAGTGTAGCCAGAATTAGAAGAGCCATTATTGTTTGGTGTGTCAGTGACTCTGGCGGGACTGAACACACACTGATCATGAGGAGTTTTGTGAGTGTAAACATGCAAAACACTCTCCACTCAACAGACTCCTGTCAAACACACATTCAGTTTCCTCCAGGATTTACATAATGTGATAAAACAATCAAACATGCATTTTTGCAGGATATTGCTGACTTCTATTGCTCTTTAAATATTCTGGAGGTTTTTGTTCATTGAATGAATGAGAATCATTGTGGACTTTCAGTGGAGGAACTAAACTGAGTGCTGGAAGTAAGTGCAGAATGAAATAAGAAATAGAATAAATACTCAGTTAATCAAATTATAAATGTCAACCTGAAAAGAATCAGGCAGCATTTTTTTTTTTTTAGAAAATAGTCTTTTCATTATGTCCTGTAAAAGATTGTAAATGATCAAATTACCTTAATATTTCATTAAAGAAAACTAAATGATGGAGATGCATTCAAACATAAATCTACAGGAACTGAATGATGTACATGTATTTATCAATATCATTAGTAATATTGTATTGCTTGTATTTTTATATTTTATATTTAGTATTCTGATTATACACAATGCAAAAGTCATTTTTAGTAGGATGGACATTTGGGAAATTTTACTGCTGTATCTTAAATAAATGTTCATTAGACAAAGAGTCAACTGATGGTGTGTCAGCTCCATTTTGAAGACAAATAATTTCCTCAACTTTCCATACATTTCACATTTAATTTAAAACACAATTAAAATTCCCATTAGATATATTCTGTTTTAAATTGAATAATTTAATTAATTATATTTTTCAAATATACAAATATCGACAAGTTATTGAAAGGTCTGTGAATTTGTGAAGTTTATAATGAACCCTGAGATATGTTAGTTTTCAGCTTGTACAGAGCACAATAACAAACAAACAGATATTTGCATAACATATTTAAAATAAAATTAAAATTAATTATCTGTCTGCATTATGGAAAAAGCCTACTATGTAAGAGGAGAAGGAGGATGGAATAGAAATTTAAATAGGCTACATATACTGTTGGTTTGGATGATTAATTATATATATAAGATTAGTGCGTGTGTGTATTTATTCCACTTGCAGCTTCATCAGAAGATGTTAATAATGTTAGTAATCTGATTCTGAACAAGGGAGGGTTTTTGTAAGGGGTCTTTTCACTGTGTGAACACATAACTATCACTGATCTTATGTTGACTCAGACAGTAATAATCTCCAGCATCTTCAAGCTGGGCATCACTGATGGTCAGACTGAAATCAAGACCGTTTCCTTGTCCACTGCCACTGAATCTTGAAGGAATTCCTGACTTTTTTTCATTTGTATAATAAACCAAGAGTTTTGGAGCCTCTTCAGTTTTTTGGCTGTACCAAGACACATAATAACGTCCTTTAGATACTGAGCCTTGCTCATATTTGTAAACCACAGTATCAACTTTACAGTCAATAGAGACGGTTTGACCGCGCTGGACTGATTTAACCTCAGACTGAGTCACAACAATTTGTCCTAAACAACCTGTGTAGAGCAAGAGATAACAGCACAAATTATTATATAATATCTTATATTAATACTGAAATATATTTAAAAAGTCACATGTAACTGTCTGTACCTTGCATGCTGTAGAGTGACCAAATGATAAAGGAGATCAGAATCATTTTGGCTGTTAGATCTGTTATCATGAAGAGAAGCTCAATGAAGAGTTAAACAGACTTATGAACATCTCAGATCACTGACACTGTCTATGCAAAGCATCAAATATGACCAGAAGTGTCCACCATACTGGCAGTTTCCTGAAATCTGTTCCTTATTTTACAATTATGCAACTGAAGGCTGGACACATTTAGCATTTTATGCCCCTTATTTATAATTAAAGAGCCAAGCGGAATGAAGTGCAGAATGTGAAAAGAATGAAAGGTATTGTACTGTATATTTTTATGAAAGCAGAATTTTAAATGACATGCCATTTTTCTACTTGTAACTTATGATGTTAACATTACAATATACAGTTTATTTTATTTCCCCTGTTAGTGAGAAGACACTGTAAAAGTGATTCTGGATTGTAATGTGCAGAAGAAGGATGGACTGTGGAAACATGATTTTGCCATTTAGTTCCTCATATATCAACATCTTGTTTGTCCTTGTTGTCAGTTAATTGGATTTTGGAGTGAATAGTTAAGTGTTATATTTAGGTTAAGGCTTGGACAGCAGTTTTATCAACCTATAATGTCCCTCGGATTTGTTTTATATTGAGGTTAGTGTTGGATTGAGGAAATTATAGGATATTTCTTTGACACTCATTTTGTTCGACCAGCTGATACAAGAACAAGTCTTGGTATTTAAAGACATTCTCATTTTGCCATGTACCAGCAACTTTAAATACATTTTAAATACATGTAAAATATATATATTTTTTATGCTTAATAATTACTTTTATAGTATACATTTTTAAACAAAGCATACTCTACCTCATATAGATATGAGTACCATGATACTAACATCATATATTTTAATATTGAAAATATCTCTTATAATTTCAGTCTTTAAAGCTAAAAACAAGCTTCTGTCCACAATGATGCTAAGCTCAAAATTTCACGTATTCATTTCTGCTGAAATCAATAATGAAAATTAAAGTGAAAATTCAACAAATGATGAAATAACTGAAAATAAAATCTTCATTGTTGCTTTAACTGTTAACAGGGCAACTAGCCTGAGTCTCATGTTCTCTGTAGCGTCTGACTGAGAGAGGTTTTTGTACGATGTTGTTTCACTGTGTGAATGCTGGAACAGAATAATACCCCATAATAATCTCCTGCATCCTCAGGCTGGACTCCACGTAGATTTAGTGTGAAATGAAGTCCAGCTTGACTTCCACTGAACCGATCTGGGACTCCAGATTGAAGTCGACTTGCTGTATAGATCAGGAGTTTAGGAGCTTCTCCAGGTTTCAGCAGATACCAGCTCATGTCATCATCAACTCCACTGGTCCCAGTGCAGCTTATAGAGACTGAATCTCCTGCTGTAACACACAGAGACTCAGGAGTCTGGACCTCTTGCAGGGGTGCAAACACATGTATGGTCAAAAAAGAGAGAGGTAATCGAAGCCCTCGTCCCGCGGCAAATATCCAGATACTACATTGCCACCATCCCCAACCCACCCCTATAGGCACATAGAGTCAAATGAAATTTAGAAAAACTATCTTGCACTTCTTCTTCTTGCTTTACTGCTACTTCCTGAAAACAATTTCACCTGATGATTTGAATAGCTCTTTTTGTAAAGAATTAATAATTCTTGGATGATTGGGGTCAATTGTGTAGGGTAGGCCTAGTGCATTTGCATAGAAACTAATAAACAAAATACAAATATAAATACAATAAAACACAAATACACGAGAAATAAAGCAGTGCTTTATGTTTTTCAGGTAAATTAACTGTATTAAGTATTAATACAGTTTATCTTTTGACAAAACGTGATTTTTCTCTTTCTCTTTTGTTGTTTGATTAACTTTGGTGACACAAACAGCTGCAGGTATATTGGGTGCTGTCCCTTTAAGACGAATGCACGTATCTAATACCGGTAATGACACGCATCCGTTTTATTTTGACTGCGTTTACGGGGAAACTCGTTGAGACGGACACTGGCTTATTTTTTCGTGCACATGTCTGTTCAAACACAAATAGATAAGAAAGAAAAGGGAATTCGGTGTTCACGAACTTCACGTGCTGTCTGCGACTGCGTGGCTCTGTGCGCCGACAGACCATCTACATTTGGATGTTAAACATAATATATATATAGCCTGATACAGCAAAGACAACGTCGGCAGTATTGACGGCAAAATAGGCTACAGAATATTTCGTTCTGTAGGCCTATTGACAGGGGCAATATTTGAAAATCGATAATTAGGCCTATTTTTTAAATTAAAATTATATATGCATTTGTCAAAAACCGAGAGACTTTCAAGCATCAAAATGTAATTTATTAATATGTATTTGCGCCTTCTATTTTGTCTGAAAACTTCCAACACTCTTGCGTGTCGCGTGAAAAATAGGCGTCGGTTGCGGCTCTATTTCTAGCACGCGGTTTCGGTGTGTGTGTCACGCAGGCATTGTGCTCTAACACAAGCTCTAACCAGTTAACATGAGAGCCGACATAAAAACGGACACTCCACGCCACGCAGAGAGAAATGCGATGCAGTGGCAGATCCAGACTTCCAGAGTGAGAGTGAGACAGAAACACTAGTGGTTCACGCTTGCGCACATACTGCTGGTTTGACGCGCAGAGCCGGCTTCAGACTGCGCTCAGCAGGGGGGCATTTATTTTCAATGGGTGGGCACTAGGTATGGGAATTTTTTTTCGGATATCAGATATCCTTTATTTATTATTGCTACTGCCTTTTCTGTTAGCTATTACCATGAAGTGATGCAAGTTGCAACCCATACAATAAACACATAAACCATTACACATTGTTGCAAGACGTGCAACTCTTAAGAAATTTGATTAAATAAGGGTTAAATTGGCCTATACAAAAAAATTACAAGACCGACTCTGACCACAGCTTTATTATAAACAAAGCAAACGAACATGCTCCCAGCGAGCAAAAAGTCGTCTAGAAGACGTCTAAAAGACGTCATTCTTAGACATCCAGAAGACGTCCTCACAGGAGCCAGAATGAAAGTTTTTTTGACGTCTTTTCTGGACATTGTATAGACGTAAATTAAAGACGTGCTAAAGACGTCATTCTTAGACATCCAGAAGACGTCCTCACAGGAGCCAGAATGAAAGTTTTTTTTACGTCTTTTCTGGACATTGTTTAGACGTAAATTAAAGACGTGCTAAAGACGTCATTCTTAGACATCCAGAAGACGTCCTCACAGGAGCCAGAATGAAAGTTTTTTTTACGTCTTTTCTGGACATTGTATAGACGTAAATTAAAGACGTGCTACAGACGTCATTCTTAGACATCCAGAAGACGTCCTCACAGGAGCCAGAATGAAAGTTTTTTTTACGTCTTTTCTGGACATTGTATAGACGTAAATTAAAGACGTGCTACAGACGTCATTCTTAGACATCCAGAAGACGTCCTCACAGGAGCCAGAATGAAAGTTTTTTTTACGTCTTTTCTGGACATTGTATAGACGTAAATTAAAGACATGCTAAAGACGTCATTCTTAGACATCCAGAAGACGTCCTAACAGGAGCCAGAATGAAAGTTTTTTTTTACGTCTTTTCTGGACATTGTATAGACGTAAATTAAAGATGTGCTACAGACGTCATTCTTAGACATCCAGAAGACGTCCTCACAGGAGCCAGAATGAAAGTTTTTTTTACGTCTTTTCTGGACATTGTATAGACGTAAATTAAAGACGTGCTACAGACGTAATTGTTAGACATCTAAAGGCAGCCAGAATAAAAGTTGTATTAGACGTGTTTTCTGTAGTAGAAATGTCAAAGACTGTTAAAGACCCATACTGACATGGAAATCCCGTATGTGCATTTTGCAAGGATCCAACTTTAAAAAATATTTACTTACAAATATTTACAAAACAGTGGCAGTGAGTGAGCTAGTTCTCACTGAGAAAAACCCAGTTACTCATTGTTAATGGTTGTCGTGTCATGAAACTGCAGACACACAGACCATAGACCTAAATAAGATTTTAAAGAATATTGATAATATTGAATATTCAATTGAATAACTGTGTAGTGTATATACTTGCATTTGTATATCTTAACAATATAACTAATAAACTGCTTACCATTTTCCTGTAAACCAAACTAATCACTCCAAGAAATCAACTATTTAAATCTCAAAATATATTTTTATTACCATTTTTTTCTGCTGGACCAATACTTAACAGCCGGAAGAGTAAAGTATAAATTAACACAATAAAACTTAAAAGCCAGAACAGTAAAGTTGTAAATGAACACAATTTCCCTTTAAATAATCTATAAAATGTTGTTAAAACAATATAACATAACAATTAACAAAATATGGCTGCTATAAGGTTCACAAGCTTCATTTATAGCAGCAAGCAGTTTCAGATGATCGGCTACAGACTTTATTTGGGCCTCTGTTGCAGCTGGGTCCCATTTCATGACAGCAGCTACAATCAAAGCAAAAAAATCCACATGTAAAATAAATAAATACAAATGCCACTGTTGTGGTTTAGCTTATAGCAGAGATACATAGTTGAAAATTTGAGTACTCGAATCAATTAAATGAAATAAATCACAAATCAAGTAAAATTACATCAAGCCTGATATAAGGCATTCCACACACACACACACACACACACACACACACACACACACACACACACACACACACACACACACAGGGGCCATTTACAACTTCATGCGATTTTAGTGATCGGATAGCTATATGATCTTGAAAAGACCAGGTGTAAATGCCCTCCGAAACGCATTCGTGACGCATTTGAATCTGATTGCTCAAACCACTTCAGGAGGTGGTCTGGGTCGCATTCCAGAAGAAACTGGACAAGTGTAAATGCATCTGGTTGTTGAAACCACATATGTAAATTTTACTCCTCCCAAAAACGCTCTAAAATAAAGGTGTGAGAGCGTGTTATAGGCTATATGTCATGTTATAGCTAGTTATGACGACGCTACTGCCACATCGCCGCTGACCATCTAACGTTATTCATCAAGCCAATGTGCAAACTATCGCAAATCAAAGTGAAAGTAAGTCCCCGATGCTTAACACACAGTTATCATCATTAAAAGTAAAGAAACGAAATGATCTTACCAGGGCTGTTGCGCTCTCTCCTATTGCGGTCTTTGATTTAGAAATTTTAACGGATGATCAATAAAATGCAGCTCATATCTGTTGCTTTCGGTGACGTGAACGCCATTAAATTTGCATAGCAAGGGAATCGAAGATCGGATTTATATCCGGTTTGCAAAAACATATTTATGTGACCAGGTGTAAATGGAAATGTTGTGATAAAACAGATAGCTATCCGATCTGAGAAAACGCATCAAGTGGCCAGGTTTAAACAGCCCCATATACACACACACACATATTAGGGGTGTAAGTTAACGGTTCACAAAATTCATGGTTCGGTTCAATACGATACACTTGTGTCACGGTTCGGTTTCAAAAAATGAAATGTAATATTGTAGTTATAAACAAAGGTTTATTTTAGTTCAGATTAACATTTGAGGGCAGTAATTTTATTCATGTCAAAATAAAACCAACGTAATGTAACTTGAAAGCATTATAGCCTACTATTCCTGCCAAACTTCCATGGTTACAGTTAGTGTTACTACAGTAAATCCACGGTGAATGTTGCTGATCTGTGGACACTGGATTGTTCATTCATGGCACAATGTTTCCACGTCAGCGCTGTTTGATCCGTTATTAACAGAGAAATATGAATGCTTCTCAGATCTCGCAGCGATGTTATTACTTCAGTGGGGATCTCTTAGAGCCGTGTACTGATAAACTGATAAACGGCCCGTGAAGCACATAATAACAGGACCTGCTTTCTGGTCAGTTAGCCTACAGTACCTGCTTTTTTTGTGGAAACCAAATCTTTTGATTGTGAGAGAGCCATGTGTTAAAAGTCAGATGGCACTTAAGCTACTTTATGATTTGCCCTATGTCTGAACAAAAGAAATAAAAGTTAACTATCTATACCATATTGAATTGCATAGTATCATATTTTTGCAATGCGTTGAATCGAAATCGAATCGCACCGGATCGTAATAATAGTGAATCGTATTGCATTGCATTGGTAGCTGCCAGCTGGCAGCTGCTTATATGTATCATTAATGTATTGTATCGTTGGCTATGCATCGAGATGCATATCGTATCGGCCTCAGTTATGGAGATGCACATCCCTAATACCTACATAGGAAAAGTAACTACATTTACATACTGTGAATCGTTTTTTTTTATTTATCGAGAATCGTTTTTGCATCGAAAAATCGCAATTGTATCGAATTATGACATTTTCTTAATCTTACACCCCTAATATAAACACATACATATAGTACTTTGGAGACCAATTGTGTTTAAATAACATTGAGACAAAGGAGGTAGAGGACGAATACTCACTTCTCTTGGTAGCTGTTCTGATGAATGACGGATCCTGGCCACAGAAAGATAAAAGAGAGAGGTAAAAGGGGGGAATTAATTAGCATGGGTCACATTTCATTCGTTTTGTCTGGTATCTAAAACTTATGTCTGATAGAAAAATGTGCATCACCAAAAGAAGGAACATGTAGATTAACACAGTGGATCTGTCCAAACGGTAATCGTTTTAACAACGTTGTCATCTGTACAAAGAAAAAACTCTTCCGTTTTTAGTACATTGTTGATGTGTAAAAGTTCCTTAAGTTTGTGTGTTCTTGACGTCTTTTCTTTTAACCCTGCAGGTAGGGTTAACGCATCTATTAATAAAAGTTTTACCTATGGAACTTTGATATGATGAAAATGTGTGTAATAAAGCAAACCCAAACAAACAACTCAATTATTCTATGTTAAATGGAACTCTTCCACCATATCTAGTTTTAAAATGAATCACAGGAACTTGCCATCCTAGGTCACATTACCATAAATATAATATAAAATTACTATAAGATAAAATTACTTCAGTTAATTTACCATCGCATGCATGTCCCCCTTTGCTAACCCTTTTGTGGAAGGGCTCTTTGTGAAGGGATTTAGATGTTTGCTTGGAACACCCCTTTAATTGTACATTTATTAAATCACATGTAAGGTTTATAAATAATACTAGGTAAAGGAGAGCAAACTGATTCCCCCTTCATTTTATCTACCTTATGCCGACCGAAAGGTATATGATTTTCTTTCTTCGGATGAAAACACATAGGCTATTTTAGAAAAAATAAACTAGACTTTTAGAAATATTATCCATCTCTTGTGTTTGTGTGTCAAATAATGCAAGTGAATAGACACCAAAATGCTGAAGGTCGAAAAAGTCCAAGAGCATTGTAAAGCTCACATGATAAGTGCAGAAAACATCTTGT
This sequence comes from Vimba vimba, assembly GCA_022828995.1. Classification (NCBI taxonomy): domain Eukaryota; kingdom Metazoa; phylum Chordata; class Actinopteri; order Cypriniformes; family Leuciscidae; genus Vimba; species Vimba vimba. The sequence continues at coordinate 30,768,826 of CM040824.1, forward strand.
GTGAACAACACAGCAAGCTGTGAGTAGGCTGTATGAAGTTTCTGGCGTATGCACTTGCATTATATTGGCTTACAATAATGGATAATTTTTCAAAAAATCTTTGTGGAAAGAAAGTCAGATATACATCTGGATTGGCACGAGAGAAGAAAAAAAGAGATCATTTTTTAATTTCGGAGTGCATTGTGCCTTTAAAATTGACTGTGGATTTAGATACTGGGTAACACTTTATTTCGATAGTCCACTTTAGACATTCTACTAACTATAAGTAACTTTGCAACTACATGTCAACTATCTGTCATTAGAGTATTAGTAGACTGTCTGCTTAATATTTGCTAACACTCTGTTTTGTTGGTCCCCCAACAGACATTCTACTCACTATAAGTTACTTGGCAACTACAAGTCAACTTATTCTCCTAACCCGAATCCTAACATCTAAACTTAACCTACCAGTCTATTGACTGTCTACTACAGCCTACTAATACTCTAATGAGAGTTAGTTGACATGTTAGTGAAAGTGGACTATCGAAATAAAGTGTAACCAGATACTGCAGTGGATACTTACTAGTGATGGACTTGTTTCTCTGTTGGTGCCTATTCTGCTCCGTAAGTCCAATGCTTGATCTAATTTTTTTTTTTTTTTTAAAGTGTGTTAATAGGATTATTGACCGGGTAACATAGGACCATTTTTTAATGTTCTATAAGTATTATATAAATCTGGAGAACCCTTACTAAAAATTAACAATGTTTTGCGACACTAACCAAATGGTAATAAATTATTGTAATATGTAAAATAGGAAAGAGGCCCCACTATGCATAAACTTTTATTTGCAAAAACACGTTTCGGCGCGTGCCTTCATCAGTTTGCACGCGCCGAAACGCATTTTTGCAAATAAAAGTTTATGCATAGTGCGGCCTCTTTCCTATTTTACGTATTACAATTATCCAGGCCAGCACTCTAAAAGTTTATTAATATATGCAGTGAAGCCTGCTCCTATACTCACTTAATAAATTATTGTAATCAATCCACCATAAAAACATGGTTTCTACACTATAATAAAAAACATGGTTAATTTAGCAAATGTCCTTAAAGGATTAGTTCACCTCAAATTGTGTCATCATTTACTCACCCTCAAGTTGTTTTAAACCTGTATGAATTTCTTTCTTCTGCTGAACACAAAGAAATTTATTTTGAAGAATGTCGGTAAACAGACAGACTTGGGTCCCATTGACTTCCGTAGTAGGAAAAAAAAATACTATGGAAGTCAATGGGACCCAAGTTACAGACATTCTTCAAAATATCTTTCTTTGTGTTCAGCAGAAGAAAGAAATTCATACAGGTTTGAAACAACTTGAGGGTGAGTAAATGATGACACAATTTTCAACTTTGAGGTGAACTAATAGAACAGCTCATCCAAAAAATAAAATAAAAATAGTTATCTCATTATGTAGCTTACTCACCCATATGTTGAAATTGTATGAGTTTCTTATGTAGAACCATAATTAAGATATCTTGAAAAATGCCTTTTATTTTTGTCATACAATGAATACAGTTGTTTTATTCCCAAAATTCTTGTGTTTCACAAAAGTAAGTTATACAGGTTTGAAAATACTTTCATTTTGAAAGACATTTATTTTTGGGTCAGCTAGGCCTGTAAACTCAAGAAGATAAAGCTTGTGTGTTCAGTGCATTTGAGCAGATTTACATGTTCTGCCTCTATTTCACGTGTATTTTATGACAATACTCACCGCATCTGAACATCGTGTGGCTGGATAATATTTATTCCCAAAATGCCTGGATCATGAAGGAAACACACACATACACATCAATATTAGTTATTGGTTTTACTTACTAACGGAGACATTTGCAAAAGCTTGCAAAATTGACTCACCAGCTCCAAAACATATTATTAAGACTCGTTAATTTAACTGATCGGTTAGCCATCCCGCGATCAACGATTCAGCCTAGTTTGCAGATTCTGTGACAGTTCCTTTCTGTCTAAAGATAAGTTACAATATTCTCAGTTCACTCGTTGTAAAGCTCCCATGCTGAGTTTTATTTTTTATCATAAACTAATAAGTATAAGTTAGACAAGTTACACATGCTATCATCACATAACATAAATACATTGGAATACCGTATGCACTAATAATATTGCGCTAATCGCGTTTAGATTCTCAATTTAATACACTATATCTTGATGTAGCAGAATTTGTATAAAATAAAGTTTTACCTTCCGTAGATTGCAATATGTCCGTTGTTAAAATTCTTTGTCCATATCCCTTGTTTGTTCTTCATTTACATCCAGCAACACCCAGCAACTCGCTCAAAATAAACAATTAGCAGTCCGATGTAAAATAATCCATGTTTTAAACGACGTAAAACCATAGACCCACAGAATAGGCTAATATTGAAGATCCCGCGCAGCAGCAAAGCAAACACCGACTCACTCAACTGACGTTTATTCAAACTTGACTCGTAAAGGCGCGCATAGTTGTCATTGGCTAGATTCCTGGATGACAGTCAGAATAAACAGAGAATAACCAATCATGCTCGAAACAGCTAGGAGAGACAGCCAATAGTGTGGCAACATTGCAATTACAGGAAAATATGAACATATATATATATATAAAATATATAATGTGCTATTTATTTGGTTGTATTTGTAGACTGGCTGTTATATTTAATCAATTGGTTAAATTGTTTTTTCATTGCAGTGCATGATTAAAAATTAAACATTAAATAAAAGATTAAAAATACTGTAAGAACTTACAGTAACTGACCATATATAATATTTATTTACCACTGTTCTGATAAAGCGCAATTTAATAGAGCAAACAGTATATTAAACAGAGCAAACACTGCATATATTCATATACAATTCTGTATGTAGATCTATATGAAAATCTAATGAATTGGTATCATGGTGGTGACAGTTACATTCATGTGACCCATAATGACCCTTTTACACTTTCACAAATTCTTGACCTTTCCTTTAGAAACACTCTTATGCCTAATAATGTCAACATCCTTTTTCACCCTGTGTGGCACTGGTACACAACCTGTTGGTTTAGGGTTAATCCTCTGTCCAACGCAACACTTTGGTAACATTGGCATAATTGTATACAAGTTACAACATAATACCCTGGGTTTCACACTTCACAGGCAAGACTTAAGCCTGTAGTCCCAGACTAAAATGCATGTTTGAGCTGTATTACCTGAAAGCAACTTGTACTGACATATCTTATGGCAGTGCCATTGTTTGGTCTCAAGATGCACGCCAGTAATGTTTTTTTTTTTCTAAGGCACATTTTTAAAAGCTATAATGAAATACCCAAATTGAACTAAGGACAAATCCTGGCTTTATCTAAACCCTGTCTGTGAAACCGGGTCTGGGTTAGAAATTAAGGGTTAAGGTTAACCCTAACCCTAACCTTAAGACTTGTCTACAGACGTTTATTTAACAGCATGGTATTAACTGCAGTGGTTAGGCCTTTAGCATTGATAAAGGACAAAAATCTTCTCACTGTGACAGTCTGTTTAGTAAAGATTGTTTGTATGGATTGTCCCTAAACTAGAGCTATTGATGCATTCAAGATATACCTGTATCATAAAGATCGTATTTACAAATTGAACACACATGAACGCCGCCACAATGATGAAAATATGAGTAGGAAGCTTGGGATTTTCTTTAAGCCCGATCTTGAAGAGTTATGAGTGTGTCAGTGAGAAACATGTAATACCACAATACTTTGGTATTTAGCAGTTACATTGTCAGGCTTTAGATTATGGCCAGATTTGACATCTTTATTCGCATCATTTATGGACTATTTCTGGATGTCAACGGACGTCCGGATTATAGTCAGTATGAACGTCTTTTCTGAACTAGTTCTGGCTGTCAGTGGACGTTTAGATTATGGCCAGATTTGACATCTTTATTCGCGTCATTTATGGACTATTTCTGGATGTCAACGGACGTCCAGATTATAGTCAGTATGAACGTCTTTTCTGAACTAGTTCTGGCTGTCAGTGGACGTTTAGATTATGGCCAGATTTTACATCTTTATTCGCGTCATTTATGGACTATTTCTGGATGTCAACGGACGTCCAGATTATAGTCAGTATGAACGTCTTTTCTGAACTAGTTCTGGCTGTCAGTGGACGTTTAGATTATGGCCAGATTTGACATCTTTATTCGCGTCATTTATGGACTATTTCTGGATGTCAACGGACGTCCAGATTATAGTCAGTATGAACGTCTTTTCTGAACTAGTTCTGGCTGTCAGTGGACGTTTAGATTATGGCCAGATTTGACATCTTTATTCGCGTCATTTATGGACTGTTTCTGGATGTCAACGGACGTCCAGATTATAGTCAGTATGAACGTCTTTTCTGAACTAGTTCTGGCTGTCAGTGGACGTTTAGATTATGGCCAGATTTGACATCTTTATTCGCATCATTTATGGACTATTTCTGGATGTCAACGGACGTCCAGATTATAGTCAGTATGAACGTCTTTTCTGAACTAGTTCTGGCTGTCAGTGGACATTTAGATTATGGCCAGATTTGACATGTTTATTCACGTCATTTATGGACTGTTTCTGGATGTCAACGAACGTCCAGATTATAGTCAGTATGAACGTCTTTTCTGAACTAGTTCTGGCTGTCAGTGGACGTTTAGATTATGGCCAGATTTGACATCTTTATTCGCGTCATTTATGGACTATTTCTGGATGTCAACGGACGTCCAGATTATAGTCAGTATGAACGTCTTTTCTGAACTAGTTCTGGCTGTCAGTGGACGTTTAGATTATGGCCAGATTTGACATCTTTATTCGCGTCATTTATGGACTATTTCTGGATGTCAACGGACGTCCAGATTATAGTCAGTATGAACGTCTTTTCTGAACTAGTTCTGGCTGTCAGTGGACGTTTAGATTATGGCCAGATTTGACATCTTTATTCGCGTCATTTATGGACTATTTCTGGATGTCAACGGACGTCCAGATTATAGTCAGTATGAACGTCTTTTCTGAACTAGTTCTGGCTGTCAGTGGACGTTTAGATTATGGCCAGATTTGACATCTTTATTCGCGTCATTTATGGACTATTTCTGGATGTCAACGGACGTCCAGATTATAGTCAGTATGAACGTCTTTTCTGAACTAGTTCTGGCTGTCAGTGGACGTTTAGATTATGACCGGATTGGACATCTTTATTCACGTCATTTATGGACTGTTTCTGGATGTCAACGGACGTCCAGATTATAGCCAGTATGAACGTCTTTTCTGAACTAGTTCTGGCTGTCAGTGGACGTTTAGATTATGACCGGATTGGACATCTTTATTCACGTCATTTATGGACTGTTTCTGGATGTCAACGGACGTCCAGATTATAGCCAGTATGAACGTCTTTTCTGAACTAGTTCTGGCTGTCAGTAGACGTTTAAATTATGGCCAGATTGAACATAATTTCTCAGTGTCATTAATCGACTAATTCTGGCTGTCAATGGACGTTCAGATCATGGCCTGGACGGACGGACTTGATATCAACCTGTTTTGTACGTCCACAGACGTCCCTTGCTCAGTGGGCTCAGTCTCTCACTGACAGGTCAGGATATAGTTTAACTGCTATCTCACTGGCGGAAGAGAGAAAAAAAGCTACACATCTTTATTCTGCTTTGCTCTAACATAAGCGTTCACAGTAGCCTACTATTAAAAAAGCATCATGTAACGTTAGTTACCTTCATCAAAACAAATTAAAAACACCCACAACATACACAGAGATTATTCTACAATTTCCATTTACAAGGAAATATAGGCTAAAACAGCTGTTTCTCCACGGCGGGAGTGACATTTCAGGACAACGGACAGCGCAAAACTGAACTAAATAGGCCTACTAAACTATTATTAGTCTCATCATCACAACATAACGTGACAACACAATATAGTGAACTTTGACAGTACATAATGCCAGTTAAATACACTAACAACCGGCCAGCATGAAACTTTAAATTTAACTTGCAGTTAGAAGAGCTGAAGACGCCGCTTGTGAGCTGATTGGAACTTCCTGAGAACAGCGTCCTTCCATTCACCACAACACTTTTTTGTTAAGTCCTTCTCGAATGCAAGTTGAACTAGTCTGGCCTTTCTTGTGTGAAGCATGCTCCTTCTGTGTTCTGAAAACACATTTTTGAGCGTGGAGAACGAATTTTCGCAGGTCGCGGTAGAAGCACCAAATACCAAAGCCAGTTGGAGTGCCGTCAACGCAGTGGGCATCGCCTTAAGCGTTTTGTAATGTTTGGACAACAGTCTCTGAACTGTCCATTTCTCCTCTGAGCCGTCTTCCATTTGGGACTGGAGAAATCGACGTGCGACGCAGAACTCCGACTCCACTATCTCCATTCCTGCTAAATCCATAATGTGTTTGAGTTTTTTCACATCCAGAAAACTTTTATTTTCTGGGTCAAGAGCTTCCAATGCACTTATCAGCTTCCCATTGCGCTCGCTGAAACGCACATCCATTTCTCCAAGTACGGCATCAATTGCACTGAAAAAAAGTCTCTTCAGCTCTGACTTGTCGTTATTTGTGTCGTTTTGTCCCACACTCTCCTCAAGAACGTACTCCTCCAGGTTCCTGTTCATAACACGTCTCCTTTTGCTGGGTTGTATGGGCTCGTTGTTGTTGGTAGCAGTACTCCATAGCTCGGTAAATGCATCATCGCATCTCAGATCACGAACACAGTCTATCGCACTGTGCACGAGTTTCACTGCATTCAGTAGGTCCATTTCCTTCGCCTGTAGCTGTTTGTTAGGCGAGTCCAGAAGCAGTAATATCTTGTGCACACTATGTCCAATGAACACAAAGCTGCGCTCCTTTATCTGGTGTAAAAGGCCAGTTGCCAGCACTCTCACTTCTGATCCAAAGGCCCGAGAGCTGCTCGTCTTTGACAGTACCGCAATGATATCCTCCAAGTTTTTAAGGATCACAGAGACCGTTGCTAGATGGCCTGTCCAGCGTTGGTCAAGGAGGCGCTTCAGGGTATCACCTTTATAGTGAGTGGAAACGGTGGGCTTTCTCAGGAAATTATAAAGCATGCCACACACATTAAAGAAGTCACCAATTGCTTCTTCAGCCGATAGAGCATGGACGACCACAAGGTGCAGCTGGTGGTTAAAGCAGTGGATGTAAGGGATTTCTCTGCCAAGTCTATCCTGTAGCAGTTTTTGGACTCCTCCGTGTTTCCCAGACATGAGGGATGCACCGTCATAGCACTGACTCAATATCTTTGCACTGCTGAGCCCCGCTTTTTGAAGTTCTTGTAATATGGTGTCAGTGAGTGTCCCTGCGTCCCCAGCTTCTGCAGTGGCCATGGTAAGCAGACGTTCTGTCACCTTACAACTGTCCTCTGATATGAACCGGATGACTATTGAAATGTTCTCACACCCAGTGGAGTCACGAGTCCCGTCAACTTTGATCGTGAACCACTGCGAGCCTATGTCACGTACAATAGCATCCGTTATGACACTGCTCATTGCCTCAAGTAGTTCGTTTTGTATTTCGTGACATGTGTATGTTGCGTTGCGAGGTATTGTTTTCACGACTTTAACCAGCTGCTGGTCTTTCCGGAGGGTGTATTCAAATAGAGAAAGGAACAGTCCACTCCCCCCCTCTGACATACTATCAAAGGCATCTAGCTTACCTCTCAAAGGTAGTTGATTTGTTGCCAGAAACTCCAAAATGTCAATAATGGCAGACATGTAGTATCGGTTCCTTGAAAGCTGCTCTGTGTTAATCAATTTGGAAATCTCTGTGTCCGTCTCTGTGCGTTTCCCTCGTTCCCTCCAAGCGGCAACGCATGTCAGGTGCTCTTTGGAAGTGGCATGTTTATGGAAGCCTTTGTTGGATTCGTTTGCATGCTTCCAGTTGCAATATCCATTTGTGATAAAAACTGAATCAACATTGGTATATGCTGTCGCTGACCGAAATTTCCTACAAGGAAAACAAAAAGCGCTGTCTGTGTTCACAGAGTATTCCAGCCAGTCTCTTCCATGGTACCATGTACTCACAAATGAGCGTTTTTTCCCATTATAAAGGCGGCTTGGATACTTGTCCAGTTTCACCTGGTTGGGCTTTTTGTCACCGAGATCCTCAGGTGGACCTTGAGGTGTAGGAAGGTCTGGTCCAAATGTAGTGGAGCTGGAGCTACAGGTGCTAGCTTGGGAAGCTGCGATGTTAGCGGCCACGCCGCCGCCGCCGCCGACCACGGAGTCACAAATAGCCGGGCTGTTGTCGTTGTCTTGTTGTATGGGGTCAGCAGAAACGTTAATCGACGTGGAAGGAGAAACTGTGGTTTTGAACCATTTTCTAATGTCCATTTTTGGACAGTTTTCATCTGTTTGCTTTGTTTTGAATGCAGCCAGGAATATTGCGCCAACTGATTTCATTCATGTATTAACGTGCAAGTGATTGGGGGGGCGGCAGGGGGGTTTCCTCACTGTGGTTTTATGTTGGCTAAGCGCTTTATTATATTTTCAGCTAATGAGCAGTTTGTTGACATATTTTTATTATTTCTCACTAAAATGTAAATTAAATTGATATTATTTTGTAAATTATATCATAATTCAATTTGGGGGGGCATAAAAGACATTTGGGGGGGCATTGCCCCCTAATGCCCCCCCATACCGCCGGCAGTGTTGACGCGCAGTGTTCCGATTCGCTTATTTCCTATTTACTTGTTGGTGGACGCAATCCAGAATTACTGTTGGTTAAATTATAATCAGACCCTCTCAAACCCCCCCCCCCCCCCCCCCGTCCCTCCTTAAAAAAAACTCTTCGGATCTGCACGATTCACACAAGTCACCCAAACTGACGTGAAAAAAGCGGGAGGCGCCGAAAAGCGCGCTGTTTGCACCCCTGCTCTTGATGAGACACTGAGAGAGAGATCAAAAACAAATCAAAAGAAGCTTGCATTCGCTATAAAACAGTTCAAATTAATGCATACAAATATAAAACAAAGTACAAATTTAAAAAAAAGTTAACAAATAAATTAAAAATTGTATCATTATAATGTAGAAAACATATTTTTGAACCTTGAGCGAGCAGACCGAGTGTCCACAGCATTAGGACAAGAGAAATCATTGTTGTATGTGTGTGTGTGTGTGTCGGTGTCACACACTAATAATGCTGGGCTGCAACGTGATCTCACGAGAATACGTGTGTATTTTTACGTAAAGTGTAATTCTACCATACGTACATTTACTTACGTTTTATACACACAGAAACGTATAATACTGACGTATTTACAGCACTAAAACGTAAAATATTTACGTATTAACAGCAAAAAAACGTAAATTATTTACGTATGAACAACTCTACTGACGTACATATCAACCCGTTCTCATACCCAAGGCGTCACTTTCAACCATGCTTCAATATCTGACGCTCAAAGCACCCTTGTCACATATTGACGCTAAAGGGTGCTTTGAGCGTCAGATATTGACGCTTCCGAAAGCGTCAGTTACATGACGCCTAAACCTACCCATAACCGAAGCGTCACATATGGACGCTAAAGGGTGCTTTGAGCGTCAGATATTGAAGCATGGTTGAAAGTGACAAAAAGTGACGCCTTAGGTATGAGAATGTGTTGTACATATTTGTACGTATTCTTATTTATGCATATTAAAATCGTGGCATTAATGTTTTGACTCTATTGCATTCAAATGTCTTATCAATTACGTTTTCAGTCGCATTTATTATTATTAAATGCAGTTTACTCAAGAAATAGGCTAATAACCATTCGCTCTGTTCGTGCCTTCTGCTGCAAACTCGTTTCGGATTAGCCTACATGCAGTTACACAAGAATACACTTTAAAACCTTAAAAATACCTTATTTAATCGTTTAACCATTTTGTAATATTAAGTTTATTTACAGTGAGACACAAAATGCATTTTCTCCAATAGAACAATAATACACCAAAACCCAACATAAATTCACAAAAGACATCAATTTTATTATACTTGATATAATCCAAATCTTTAGAATCCATACATTTTCAAGAAAGAGATCCAAATTCAGCCCTTTATTCAGTGAGTGATCCCAAAGTCCTTTTAGGCAAGTCGTGCCACTCGGCCGCCATCTTGGCAACGCCTCCGGGCAGCTATTTCGGACTAACAAGACCAGGCTCCTATCTAAATGAATGGGCAGAGAGTCAGAACTGCACTTTCACTGGTCACCGGGACATAAAAACTGCATGTATAGAAACAGCAGTAAAATATGATGAAAATCGCTGAAAAAGTTTGATGACTTTGCCCCAAAATAAGGTTTAAAATGCCCTTTTCCCCACAGGTTATACCTTTACTACGCATGCGCAAGGGTTCACGTTCACGACACCAAACTTCATTTACGTCTCTATCCAGAATGCCGGTGTTGTGCCAAGCACTTAAACAATTATATGTATTTAAATGTCTGAAACCTAAAATAAACATTATGTGGTTAAACACACTGAACAGTTGTGATAGAGCCTATGACAAGCGCTGAGCGCGTCCGTCTTTGGCTCAGCGCCAGCCACAGCGCGAAAGCACAGGTTGAATATGGCAGTTATGTCACGTCACTGTACATTCGCTCCTTAGTGGTCAGCTGCTGACTGTTAAAAGCAGATGATTGGCTTTCCGGCGGGAGGGGCGGGACATGTGCATACAACCGCCATCTTTGCCGTTACGGGTTTTCCTTATATAGTTGTATTGAGGATTGAGGAAGTGGCATGTCTCATATAAATTGTCTCTGGTGATCCTCATCTCCATTTCACAGGCTACTACCACAGCAGAGCGCAGTCCGTAACTGTCAAATTCCGCGCTCGTGATGAATTCAAATTCAAAAATTGCGCCCTCAAGAAGCGTTACGACATGTTTTACGGCAGTAATATCAAACGCTCATTGGTTCTCGCTACAGATTGCGACATGCCGTATTTCAGTCGGTAAACTACATTTGAAAAGGAGAAGCGCGCGCGCCTTCACACAGAGCAAAGCCGGATTAACATTTTCATGGATTAATAACTTAAATTCTGCTCTGTACCTCATTAAAACTATTATACTGAAAGAGAGGACTGTGACTGCAACACATCGTCATGTGAACGACTTTTGGTACCGGTTTTGACATTTTCGCAATAAATAAATTATTGTGATTACACGTAGGCTATGTTGTCATTTTTCTTCATAATTGTAGCCTATGTAGTTTTAAGAAATTGTTATGGGTAGGTTTAGGGGTATAGGAGTAGGATTGGCTGCTAAAAAATCTTTTAATGCTATAATAAAATTGCCATTTTCCTACACAATAAGGATCTTTTTTTTTTACCTCACTATACCGGGAAATAACCTGATTTAGCCTATTGATAAACACTCCAACTTTGCTAGCAAAATAGAAAACAATTCTCATATATAAAACGAACTAATAAAACAAGCAAATTAACGAGTAAATAAGCAAGTTAATGATCAAATAAGTAAGCCCCGCCCCCTCACGATAATATCGCGTACCACCGATCTTACAGGCTGACGATAGGACGATATGAAAATGGAGCATATCGCCCAACACTAGTTAAGACCGACCGATATTTTTTTTTACCTCTTCAAACATTTAATACAAATTCAATAAAATAATATTAGTTATTAAGTATTGTGAATATAAATTGCCTAGACCTACATACAAACACAAGCTACGTTTTTTCTTTTAAATAAAAACCTGTGGCACGTCATCTCTATGATTATGTTTGCACCATTGGTTTACGCATGTCACACTACAGCCTGCAGGCTAAGTTCGCTTCGTTTCATTCACTGTCAATGGTTCGCGCTTGGTAATGATGGCTGCGGCTTTACTCTAAAGATTATTTCATTTTTATATGTTGTTGAATATGGTTTATTAAAAAATAAACGTGAGAGCATGTTATAGGCTATATGTCATGTTATAGTCAGATATGATGACGCTACTGCAACACGCATCGCCGCAGATGAGCATCTATTCATCAAACCAACGTGCAAACTATCGCAAATCAAAGTGAAAGTAAGTCGCAGACGCTTAACACACAATCATCTTCATTAAATGTAAAGAAACGAAATGATCTTACCAGGGCTGTTTCTGCTTTCTCTTATTGCGGGCTTTGATTCAGAAATTTTAGCTGATGATCAATAAAATAATGTATCTCATATCTGTTGCTTTCGGTGACGTGCACTCCATTAAATCTGCAAATAGCGGGAATTTAAGATCGGATTTATATCCGAAAAAAACACAAAAAAAAACACACACACACATTGATGTAACCAGGTGTAAATGGAATCGTTTTGATAAATCAGACAGCAATCCGATCTGAGAAAACGCATGAAGTGCCCTGGTGTAAACAGCCCCTAGACATCGGTGAAAAACTAAATAGAGATGCATTGTTATGTAACTCATAGGTATTACATTGCATGTTAATGCAATTAACTGTCATTTTGTGAATTCTAAAGTCAATTTAATTTATTTGTTTCCCTCTGAAAATCCACTTTAGTTGATATCTAGTGGCTTGAATAGTAATCAACTATTACATATGAAACTCCTGTTGTGGATGCGCTCCTCCCAGGACAACACGCTGAAACCAAGCGTGCCGCACAAGCCCTGAAAAGTGAAGCCAAAACGTCTCGATCGCCCCCCGGTGGCTGGTCCTAGTATATGTCATAAGCCCTGCCTCCCCGTGTTATTCAACGGGACTTGATACCAACTAAACAATTAAATACACTTCAAATATCTTTTTTCCAAATGTGGTTTCTTTCATTTGCTGTTGTTTTTATCACGCTGGTGTAAGATCAAGTGTCTGTTTCAAAAATAAGTTGGTTTTTAGTTAGTTACGTGATGCGGTGGTGTAACGTCATGATTGACGGCTGTGATTGACAGGTTCTCTGAGTGAAGTAGTCACCGAAGCACCAACGGACATTTTGTCTGGATCTTCGGAGGACTGAGGAGATTGTATACTTTATTTTAACAAGCCTCTTGTCGTACTGCAATCAATTTTTAAAAAAGTGTGCAGAATCCACTCTCCCTCAGTGCATTCGGCGAGAGTGAGGGCGGAGCGTTGATTACTTCCTGCTCACTACTGCGCAGGTCTGGTCCCGAGATCGCTACTGCGCAAACTCAAGCCCCAAGATGTCAGCGCCATATCGGGCTTCAGTTCTCATCAATGGAAGAGAGCGAAGGGGCGTCGTCCTTCTTTTTTTACAGTCTATGGCTGAAACACAGCAACTAATCCCAAAGAATTTACAACGTTTTTAATGCAATATTTTGCTCATTATCATGTATGTATGGCAGTCCCAATCATAGTTATTAATGTTCTGCATTGAAGCTAATGATCATCACATATTGAGACTTTTAATTCGAAATCAAAGCTACAGCTAACACTGTCTGTAAAAGACAGACGGTTAAATGTACTGTTATGTTGATGAAATATTGAAAAAAATCAACTTTAGAAAACATGGGTGGTGATGAAGTAAAAAGATCCAGCACATTTAGATGGTACAAACTTTTGAACTGACTGTATGCATATTCCACACAGCCTCATTTTTGATTCACTTGGAATTAAATATGGCATCTACCCAGACTGAAGTTGCTTGACACGTGCTGAAAGGTTCCACACAAATTGTTAAGATCTCACTGAAATGACTAGATATCTTTGTAGGAAAAAAAATACAGCTTCTTATTTGTAATATTGAGATCTTTAAAAAAAATGCAGCTCTGATGTGGTAGCTGTTGTAAAGTTTTCTTTGATCGAAGCAGAGACCAGTGAGACAGTCGGGATCGCGTTCAACAGAAGTTATTCTTTATTGAGAACTCCACTTTACGCGGCTGTAGAAACTTCCAACATGATCTAATCTAACATAACTTTACATGGTATCTTATAGGCATTTTAGGAGGAGGGACTTTTGGGGTGGAGACAAATTCAAACAAAGCATGTAAATGAGTATACAGGTTAAGGAACCCGCCACAGACCGGCAGTCTCAATCCAATCAGCATAACCACTCAAATGCATATGTGCTAATCCAATCAGCCAAACGATTCAACGTCTGGACTGTGGTTCTTGCTCCAAGAGCCATTAAAGACAATAGGTTAGCGTTTCCGTGATCTGACTCATTTAACTTACAAAGGAAAAAACAGGTCGGGCAGGAATATCTTGCTGTAAACTCAATAATCACTTTCTCAGTTTATATACTATCTAAATTAAAACCTCAAATGCTAAAATCAGTATTCTTCACCGTGATGTTATGTAAGGAAGCATATCTGAAAACATATTCTTAAATTTGAATCCTTCATAGCCAAAGTAGGAGTAACGTCACAATATTTATAGCTACCAACTGGAATATATTCTGTATAAGTTTATTTTTTCTGTAGAACATAAAAGAAGATATTTTGAAGAGTGTTTTTTTTCATACAATTGAAGCTCATTTATGTTTTGTCTTGAAGATCCACATACAAACACTTTAAAGAGCAGAAGTGTGTCAGGAAAGGAGTGTCCCACGAATAAACACTCTGCAAAGCCTCCCCTGACACCATCCAAGCTGCAAGTTTTGAGAGGTAATCTGTTATTTCATTCATTCATTCATATACTTTATGTAGCCGTAGCCAATTTAGTAAAACGGTTTTACATTAGTTGATTACCTTTCTAAGTTTTACTAGTTGAAAAGTGACAAATTAATAATCTAAATTATTTATCTTTCAAGTCTGCTTCAGTGACTGGCTCAAACAAAAAGAACCCGAAAAAGGAGAAAGAGAAGCGGGAGAAGCAAGTGGGGTATTACATATCCCAAAAAATACAAGATGTCATAAAAAAAGAAAAGAAAAATGTAATGTAAAATGTATCTCTATAATTCTGTTATTGTTCTCCTTTAGTTACTATTATAGTTTTTAGCATTTTAATCATTTCAATTAATAATTTTGTACATTACTGTTAGCATATCAATGGGTTGTTTTAAGGGGCTGCAATATCAAATAAAAGGAATTTGTTTGAATTGTTGCCTGTGCTCCTGAAGATTATTTTAAGTATACTTGGAATTGTTTACATTATTTGTCACAACACACAGTGGCAGGAAAAATAGAGAAGACATAGTCAGCCAGTCTGACCAGCTAAAAACAGCCTGACCAGCTAAGCCCAACAATGACCAGCTAAGCCCAACAATGACCAGCTAAAACCAGCTAAGCCCAACAATGACCAGCTAAGACCAGCCTGACCAGCTAAGACCAGCTAAAACCAGCTAAGACCAGCCTGACCAGCTAAGACCAGCCTGACCAGCTAAGACCAGCTAAGCCCAAAAATGACCAGCCTGGCCAGCTAAAACCAGCTAAGCCCAACAATGACCAGCTAAAACCAGCTAAGACCAGCTAAAACCAGCTAAGCCCAACAATGACCAGCCTGACCAGCTAAAACCAGCTAAGCCCAACAATGACCAGCTAAAACCAGCTAAGCCCAACAATGACCAGCCTGACCAGCTAAAACCAGCTAAGCCCAACAATGACCAGCTAAGACCAGCCAGGCTGACCAGCTAAGACCAGCCTGACCAGCTTAGACCAGCCTGACCAGCTTAGACCAGCCTGACCAGCTAAAAAAGTGTTCAAAACCCCTCTAAAACCAGCCTGATAAACCAGCTATGACCAGGCTGGGAGACCAGCCAAAACCAGCCTGACCAGCTTAGGCTGGTTTTAGCTGGATTTTTCAGCAGGGCTCTGTACGTTTTCTCCTTTTTATATTCTGTATAAAATGGGTAACGTTATGTTTAGGTTTGGGAGTGGGGTTAAGGGATCTTCCATTTATCTATAAAACGGTAAAAGGTACATTTTCTATCTTTGAAAATTACGTATTAATACTAACTGTTACGTATTAACAATGAGACCAGGCTGTATAAATGCATTTATGGATATACGTTGAATCTATACGTATTTTAAGTTGTAATACGTAAATATAGATACGTATCGAACCTGAAATAACGTCCATATGATACGTAAAAGTCACTATAATACGTAAATATATATACGAATTGGATCGTTTTTATTTACGTCTAAATATGTACGTTTCGTGTGTGAGATCAGGCTGAATCATCAGTGGAGTTTTAAGCGCAGTGTTCAGTTAATATGCAAAACACTTTCAGATGCATCATGGAATAAACACAGTCTATGGGAATAAACCTCAAAAAACAATCAAAATAAATCTTTTGCAAGATTTTATTCATTAAAAATGTATTTCTTTTTTCAGCTGACTGAGCGAAACTAAACTAAGATTCAGTTTTAGTGTCAGTGTCAGTGTTAGTGTTGATGTTAGTGTAACTCTGTCAGTGTCAGTTTTAGTGCAGGAGGTTTTTGTACAGCCGCTCATTGGGTTTGTATCACTGTGGTGGACGTTCGGTGGAGGAACACGACTCTCAGTTGGAAGTAAGTAAATCTCTTTCTGTTTCAAAAAAATAAATATGTATATTTATAAAAATACATTATAATTGTTAATAAATATTCTTGACTATATTTATGTTTAAGATAATACAGAAATATATTTAACTTCTGTTTCAGCTGTTAATTATTACTGTACGGTAAATATATGATATATCACTGGGCACTTAAAAAATATAAATATATTGTTATATTTTAGACTTGATTATAATTCTGAATGTGTATTCCCTTGTGAAAAATAAATATAATAAAATGTATTTGAAATACATTTATTTTATGATAATTATACTACAAATACATTTATATTTATAATATAAATATTCTGCAATTGTACTTGTACTATATTAAACTGGTATACTTAAAGTCTGCTAAATCGAAAACAACTAGTTTTGTACTTAATGCACTTTATTTATCCATATATTATATTGATTGTGCTAAAGTGGAACAATTGCAAATATACTTTAGGTAAACTTTAAATATCTTGCATTTAAATAATCATACAGAGATCATCCTTAATAATTGTGAAACACATTTTAGGCTTAATATTAAGAAATGTGCATTGTGCAATAGAGAAGTACAGATAACGTTTAATTATAATATTTATATCAATAAGCCTCATGCAATATGTCAGTATATATGTTAATAGATTTGTAGTATTCTTATAATAGAAATAAATGTATTTTAAAAACATTATTGGTGTTTTTCACAAATGTATTATTTTACTCTTGATATTTTTTTATGTTAAAACAAAGTAAATCATCTTCATTTTTGTGCTGCATAAAATACAAAATTATTTTCTTAATAAACTCTGAATATATTTTTAAATCAGAATAGATAAAAATGTAATATACATTTTAGTCTGATATGTTATGTTGTTTTTTAAAATATTTATAAGTACTGAATATATTAATGTTATTACTCCAGATTAGACTAAAATCTGAATTATATGATTCAGTAAAATGTGTTTTTACGGGCTGTTGCTCTTCAGATCTGCTTGATTAACTCTGAATCTCTTAAAGGGAAGTGAAAGACTGATAGAGCTGTTTTTAAGAAGAATGAAACTCTCTCTCTCTCTCTCTCTCTCTCTCTCTCTCTCTCCCTCTCTCTCATCCCCCCCCCCCCCCCCATCCCTCTCTCTCTCTCTCTCTCTCTCTCCCTCTCTCTCATCCCCCCCCCCTCTCTTTCTCTCTCTCCCTCTCTCTCTCTCTCTCTCTCTCTCTCTCTCTCTCCCTCTCTCTCTCTCTCTCTCCCCTCTCCCCCCCTGCCTCTCTCTCTCTCTCTCTCTCTCTCTCTCCTTCTCTCTCTCTCTAGCTGCCACTCGTCCTACCCTCACGGTCCTGCCCCCCTCCAGAGGCGAGCTGCAGCAGGGTAAGGCTACAGTGCTGTGTTTGGGCAGTAAGGGATTCCCCTCTGACTGGAAGCTGAGCTGGAAGGTGGATTGCAGTAGCAGGAGCTCTGCTGTGAATCTGAGTCCCAGTGTTCTGCAGAAGGATGGACTGTACAGCTGGAGCAGCAGCCTGAGTCTCACTGAGAGTGAGTGGAGCAGAGCAACAACCATCAGCTGTGACGCCACACACACATCCCAGAAAGCAGTGACCGAGAGCCTGAACACACAGCAGTGTGATGCTGACCAGTGAAACACACACACACATCACACAAAGACATAGATAGCATGCATAATCATTCATTCACACACATACACACACTCACAAACTTACATAGGACTGTCCTAAATCAGTCAATGCTCAACTATTAATCTTTCGTTCTGTTAGTATAATGTTCAGATATTCTCAGCTGTTGTAACAGCAATGCTTTGTTGTTTTATTGCTGCCAAATAAAAGCATTTTGACTCAAATATGGTGTTGACTTTCTTGCTGTATTATAAAACAACCTACAATATGAAATCCAACTTTTTATTGATTTTTTGGGACTATTGCGATTATTGTGATGAACAGCATGAATATTAAAATCATTTTAATCATTTTAATATTGAAAATATTGATTACAGTAAATAAAATATGTTTGTTAACATGGCATCTTAATAATATATTTAATGAAATAAAACATTTTAGCTACATTTAATTTATAAAAATTTATTGTGACCCTGGACCACAAAACCAGTCTTATGGGTAATTTTTTTAAAATTGAGATTTATACACCATCTGAAAGCTGAATACATAATCTTTCCACTGATGTGTGGTTTGTTAGGATAGGACAGTATTTGGCCGATATACAACTATTTGAAAATCTGGAATCTGAGGGTGCAAAAAAATCAAAATATTGAGAAAATCGCCTTTAAAATTGTCCATTTCTATTAGCGATAGTGCTGCATCCATTCACAAAAATAAATGTTTTATATATTTAAGGTTGGAAATTTACAAAATATCTTCATGGAACATGATCTTTACTTAATATCCTGATGATTTTTGGCATAAAAGAAAAATCTATAATTTTGACCCAATCAAAGTTTTGTCGGCTATTGCCACAAATATACCCGTGCAACATAAGACTGGTTTTGTGATCCAGGGTCAAATATATTAAAAAATAAGGTATTTGAGAAATCTTTTATATTAATTTTACATGAAATAGGAAAAGGGTCTGAATTCTGACTGTCAAGATTTATACATTTAAACAGGGTGAATAAAAAAATTAAGGCAATGCACAAGAGATGAATAGGGTAAAAAAAAAAAGAAAGAACTAATAGATTTCATCAAACTTTCCCAGTTGACTGATTACATGAAGAATCACGTGGACTGGTCAGATCTAAAGTCTGGATGAATACATTGTTTTCTTTTATGGAATAAAGCAAATAGAGATTCAGTTGAACTCAGGGTGGGAATTATGTAATTTTAGGGTCAAGGCCATTTGGCCTCCACCTTTTCTCTTTTTTTAGGGGCACCAAGGCCATATGACAGGGCACAAAGGCCATTGAGTACAATTCGATGGTTTTCCCATTCAGATTGATACCATAACATCCTAATTTGGAATAAGACATGGATTATGACTTTTTTAATAAAAAAAAAACTTTTTTTAATGAGAGAGAGCGCCATTACATCCAGAAGGTATACACCCTCACACAACAATAGAAACAACATAAATGCCAATAAAAGCATTCAGAAACACCACAAATGCCAATAAAAGCATTCAGAAACAACACAAATGCCAATAAAAGCATTCAAAATATTCATTCAGTCCTCTATATCATGTGAGTGTGAGAGAGAGAACCATTTCATCCAGAAGGTATACACCCTCACAATCATTATCGCTCAGCGCTCAACGCAGTTTGCTTCGTGCTCCACTCAAATCGCCCCCCGCTCGCTCCAAAAAAGGAAAAAAATCTACATGTATATCACTTGTAGCAGTCCCCAAGCTTTTTTGCGCCACAGATCGGTTTAAAATCAGACAATATTTTCACGGACTGGCCTTCAAAGTGTGGCGGATAAATACAACAAAATAAAATACGAACGGCATAAAAACTGGGGTATTTTTTTTAGCCGATATAATAAACGTGAATCCAATGTGTAGGACTCGCAACTTTATTAGCAGCGTCCTCTAACATCGCGCATAAAAACAACTGAGAAAGTCTGAACGACGAACCGGCAGAATTAATGATTATGAATATGTAAAATATAGCAGGAGACATTTTAATTGTTTACTAATAAACCAGTTTTTTTTTTTTATGTCTGTGTCGGCTGGAAAGATGCTGACTCGCGATCTTCGCAGTAGTGAATGCGCCAGAGAGAAATGCACCCCATACACAAAAGAAATAGGCTATATTTGAAATATATTTTTGGAATATATGCAAATATTCAAAATAGTTAAATATACTGTATGTAAAAATATGTAAATATATTTCACACTTACTGTAACATCATATTTTTGTTATATTTCAGAATATATTTCAAAATGATAAATATAAGTGACCAACAATGCAAATATATTTCAATGTATTTGGAATATATGCCACACATATTTTCGACACTTTACGTAAAATATATTTCAATAGCCTATATTGTTTTTCTGTATGGGACATCCGACATTTCATACATAAGAGAGAAGTCTGTTTTCTTTCGTTTTGAATTGTTCTGTTTAAAAGTAGACATTTCAAGCTTTATATATATGTCTCAGGTCTGTGAGGCAAGTAGGCTATACGCTGAGTTTCGGTTCATTTATGAGACAAGCTCCAGTTTCGCCGGCGCCTTCCTGTCGTGATTATCTATTTTCTAATATATTCACTTCTACTTTAAATCCAGACAATTGGTTGATGAAACACTGATTAAAATTAAGATACAATTAATACAAAACGAAATTAAATTTAAAGACAGGCTTTGTGCTTTCTGCTTGAGGTCTCTGTGAAAGTTTTATAAAGCAGTCTTTTAGTGCGCTTTCAGAGCGCTCACGCCCGTAACGGAGAACTGTCCAGTCTGTAACATTGTTTTTTTTTTTTTTTTTTGTGAAATAAATTTCTAAATAAATGCGACTTATAGTCCAGTGCGACTTAGGCTAGGCATATGTGTTTTTTCTTCTTCATGGCGCATTTTTTTGACTGTTGCGATTTAGCCTATACTCCGGAGCGACTTATTAGGCTCCCCATATAGACACCTGTATGACTTCTCATTTTCCTTTTTGAAGTAGGCTACTTTTTTCCATTATTGAGCTGAGTTTTGACTGAAAATAGTCTACTGTTGATGACTGTGCAAGACAGATGGATTCAGGGTCAGGCTTGACTGAGCATGCTTCAGACTCGTGGTGTGAGCGGAGCGAAACTGGAGCGGGAAATAGGGCGATGCTCCGTCCTTTTGAAATTGCCGCTCTGCGCAAGATCCGCCCGCTCCCGCTGCCGCTCGCTCCCGCTCCACTCCGCTCACATGCACTGCTTTGTACATGGAACTTGGACAGGGCCAGGGCACACAGGCCACTGTGGCCGTACGATGATTTTTTTTTCACGGGGCATGAAGGCCAAAGTGTAGGGCAACGGCGGCCATGGCCGCGTGGCCGCGGTATAATTCCCACCCTGGTTGAACTGCAGACAGCTTGTTATGATATTTTGATTTATTTATTTATTTATTTATTTATTTATTTATTTATTTATTTATTTATTTATTTATTTATTTATTTATTTATTTTTTAGACCTTGCTTAAGGTGCAAAAGATCTCTGATCCTCTAAACAGGTCTGTAAAATGTTTATGAGAATATGAGTTTTAACTAAAAGGCTGGAATATATAAGATACATTAAAGATATATTAACAGTTTCCCAGTATCCACTAATAATGTTATTATAGTGAAATATGGTGGTATTTCATGAGGGACTGATGTAAAATATTCATTTTCATTACATAGCCTAAGTGTTGATCACAGTGAGCTTTCTTTCATATTAATCTTGGATGTATTTTATTGTTATTATAATTTGTAATTCATGTGTAATTCATGTTTGAACATTCTGATGTTTTTTTATATAAAATATGTAGAATGTGTTGATGAGTGTGTGACTATAAACATCAACAGTTCATAAACGTCTGTGTCTCTGAGTGTTTGTGTGTAAAGTCAGTGAGGTGAATAATGATCTTCAACTTCAACAACAGGAGGTTTTTGTATGATGCTTTTACACTGTGTGAACGCCCAGTCTGTGGTACCAGAGACCCCCTTGTTATATAGACTCTGACAGTAATAAACTCCTGAATCTTCAGGCTGGACTCCACTGATAGTCAGAGTAAAATCCATGTGGTTTCCACTTTCACTGCCGCTGAATCTAGAAGAAACACCTGAAGCTCTCTCTGATGTGTAATAGGTCAGGAGTTTAGGAACTTCTCCAGGAATCTGATGGTACCAGGACATGCATCTCTTAGAGGTATCACCTGGTTTACCACTGTTTACTGCTGGTTTATGATTACAGAGAATAGAGACAGTCTGATCAGGCTGCACTGTTTGAGCTTCAGATTGAGTCAGAGTTTGTCCCACAGAACCTGAAGAGAGAGAATAAAATGCATAAAATGAAGTCTAAATCTTGATCTGAGCATCTGTGGACTTGTTGATTTCTTCATTTCTGGCTTTAGGCCTGAATCTAATTATATTAATTTCTATATACTTACTGCATATGCAGGTTGTGAGTGTCCAAATAATGACGGCTATTAAAGTCATGTTTGCTTTTGGATCTGTTATCATGAAGAAGAGCTGTCAGTCATAAAACCATAAACTCACATATCTATAAAGACCTCCAGTGCACTGAAGCGTGCAGTTCATATGCAAAGTGTCTTCAATGTAAATGTCCTTTCTGAGAACAAGAACCTCTTACTGTCAAGAAACATATTTCAGGTGGTAAACAGAGACAGATCTTTTTTTTTTCTTGAACATCTTAAAAAGTCTAATGATCTCAGTTGCTGACAAATTAAAGTAATAATAAATTTAACTGATTTTACTCTTGTTCTGCTGTTACACTGCGGGCTTAAGCAGTGTAGAGTTATTGTGCAGTTGAGTTCAACTATTTTAAATTACAATAAGGAGCAATAATTCGATTTTTCATTATTATTGCACTCTAATAATTAACTCTGTACGACAATTACTTTATAAAATAATAAAATGTATAATATTGTTGCTGTTGGGCAGAAGCTCCATATTTCGTCATTTGTCATTTTCGTCATACATCATCATTTGTCACCCTTTACGGTTGTCTGTGCTTTGCAAATATTCAACAAATGAAAAGTATTGACAAGAGTTTGTGCCTAAACCTCAGTGATTTTGGTCCGTCTCTGCTTGTTTTCAAGGGTAAATAAAGAACTGGTTCTTTGAATAAGTACAGCAGTGTTTTCTTTACTAAAAACCCTATATACAGTAAATGCTAATGTTTTATGTATTTTTGAGGTGCGGTGAAGAGTGTAGTCAAAAATGTATTTTGCCTGTCACAAATTCACAATTTTAAGTAAATCCGGCTCTGACCGTCTATTCTGAATAAAAGACGTGTAGCAACTTATAATGTAATATAACTGTAACATGGCAGGCTGGAACATAGAAGGAAGCAGGATCCAAATGCAGCAGTAGTACTTTTATTAAATAAACTAAAGACTAGACCGACTCAAAAACTCAGACATAGGGAACGGCACAACCAACATCTAACAACATCATGAACCCACAAACACTGAAACAAGACACAGGGTTTAAATACAGAGACTAACAAGCTAAACAAGATAACAAGGAGGCATGGCTAATCAGAAACACCTGGGGATACTAATAAACTAGAAAAACTACAAAGGACTACAAAACATGACAGAACAGGAAATAACTAAAGTCCACACAAGACAAGTGGAACACAAGAAAAGAATCATGACAATAACAAAGCATAATGTAATAAAAAAGCATAATGTATTATGACATTATTAATGTAATAAACTGTTTATAATGTAAAAATTGTATGTGTTGAGCTATATATCAAATCAAAAATGCAAGAAAGGTCTGCACTCTAAAATCTTTTATTAAAGACAGGAGATAAAGTTGACATAAGTTTCTGCTCTCTGCCTTCGTCAGTGTCAGTGAGCAAGCAGAGTCAGTGTAGCCAGAATTAGAAGAGCCATTATTGTTTGGTGTGTCAGTGACTCTGGCGGGACTGAACACACACTGATCATGAGGAGTTTTGTGAGTGTAAACATGCAAAACACTCTCCACTCAACAGACTCCTGTCAAACACACATTCAGTTTCCTCCTGGATTTACATAATGAGATAAAACAATCAAACATACATTTTTGCAGGATTCTATTGCTGACTTCTATTGCTCTTTAAATATTCCGGAGGTTTTTGTTCATTGAATGAATGAGAATCATTGTGGACTTTCAGTGGAGGAACTAAACTGAGTGCTGGAAGTATAAGTGCAGAATGAAAGAAGAAATTAAATATTATACTCAGTTAATCAAATTATAAATGTCAACCTGAAAAGAAGAATTTTTAGAAAATAATCGTTTCATTATGTCCTGTAAAAAACTGTAAATGATAAAATTACCTTAATATTAATATAAACTAAATGATGATGCATTCAAACATAAATCTACATGTGATACAAATGATGTACATGAATTTATCAATATCATTATTCATTAGTAATATTGTATTGCTTGTATTTTTAAATTTTATATTTAGTATAAGTATTCTGATTAAACAATAAAAAAGTAATTTCTATGTAGGATGGGCATTTTTCTAATTTTGCTGCTGCATCATGTTTATTATAGGAGACAAAGAGTCAACTGATGGTGTGTCAGCTCCATTTTGAAGACAAATATGTTCCTTTACTTTCTATACATTTCACATTTAATTTAAAACACGATTAAATCCCATTAGATATATTATTATTATTTTTACAATGAATAATTAAATAATTTAAACAACAAATATACAAATAGACAGTTATTGGAAGGTCCAATAGACAACATTTGTGAATTTTGTTTAGTGAAGCCTGAGATATGTTAGTTTTCAGCTTGTACAGAGCACAATAATAAACAAACAATACAAACATATATATATATATACATATGTGCTATATATATATAATATCTTTTTATCAGTCTGGATTATGGAAATGCTGTATGTTACAGGACAATGGAATGGAAATTTAAATAAATATATTATTGGGTTAAATGATTCATTATATTATATATTACTATCTACCCCGAATTAATAAAATAAAATAAAATTCTGAATCAAAACTGTAAGGAAACACCAGTAATTTGTTTAGGCTTGGTTTTTAGCGAATTCCAAACCTGCACACATCAACGCACATAACTATAGAACCCGTTCTTAATGCGCATGTGAACGCCATCAGCGTTTCTCACAGGTTCGCGTTTAAAGTCTGTGTAGAGAGAATGGTGTCGTCTTGGCGGCCCTAATTTAAAAACAAATGATCGTTGCGACGGAAGTGAATCAATCAAAACTAACTTTAGCTGGAAAATAACTTTATTAAAGAACCGCTATAAAGCCAAAACAATCTTACGTTAAATTATACATTTATCTCTGTAAAGCTGCTTTGAGACAATCTACATTGTTAAAAGCGCTATATAAATGAAGATGACTTGACTTGACTTAAAAATATACACGCTATCTTAGTGCTTGTGTGTATTCCACTTGCAGCTGCATCAGAAGATGTTAATAATGTTAGCAATCTGCCTATAATTTCACAGCAGTTTTATCAACCTACAGTATAATGTCCCTCTGATTTGTTTTATATTTTGGTAAATGTTGGATTGAGGAAATGAGGATATTTCTTTGACACTCAGGTTCCAGGACCAACTGATTCAAGAACATGTATTGGCATTTAAATATATTCTCATTTTGCCATGTATACCAGCAACTATGAATACATTTTATGTATTTAAAAATGTATTCAAAGTTTCTGGTATACATGGCAAAATTAGAACGTAAAATATATTATTTTCATGTTTGTTAATTACTTATATAGTATACATTTTTAAAATAAAACCTACTGTAACTTGTGATACAAGTAACATGAATACTAACATCATATTTTAATATTGAAAGTCACTTAAAAGAGAATAGTTTCAGTATGTTAAGATGGCATTAGTTCACATGTTCATATATTGTGATGTCAGAATGTGATATATATTTCATGCTGCATATAATAAAGCTTATAATTTCAGTCTTTAAAGATAAAAACAAGCTTCTGTCCACAATTATGCTAAGCTCAAAATGCCACATGTTTATTTCTTCTGAAATCAATAATGAAAATTAAAGTGAAAAAAATTATTAAATAACTGAAAATAAAATCTTCATTGCTGCTTTAACTGTTAACAGGGCAACTAGCCTGAGTCTCATGTTCTCTGTAGCGTCTGACTGAGAGAGGTTTTTGTACGATGTTGTTTCACTGTGTGAATAATGGGCCATCATAAGCCCCCATACAGTAATAATCTCCTGCATCCTCAGGCTGAACTCCACGTATGTTCAGTGTAAAATCAGGTTCTTGTCCACTTCCACTGAACCGATCTGGGACTCCAGATTCAAGTTCACTTGCTGTATAGATCAGGAGTTTAGGAGCTTCTCCAGGTTTCAGCAGATACCAGCTCATGTCATCACCAACTCCACTGGTCCCAGTGCAGCTTATAGAGACTGAATCTCCTGCTGTAACACACAGAGACTCAGGAGTCTGGACCTCTTGATGAGACACTGAGAGAGAGATCAAAAACAAATCAAAAGAAGCTTGCATTCGCTATAAAACAGTTCAAATTAATGCATAAAAATATAAAACATAAAGTATAAATTCAAAAAATGTTAACAAATAAATTTTTTTTTTAAATCATTATAATGTAGAAAACATATTTTTTAACCTTGAGCGAGCAGACCGAGTGTCCCCAACATTAGAATTAGAGACATTGTTGTATGTGTGTGTGTGTGTCGGTGTTGGTGTCACACACTAATAACCATCAGTTTTAAGTGCAGTGTTCAGTTAATATGCAAAACACTTTCAGATGCATCATGGAATAAACCTCAAAAAACAATCAAAATACATTTTGCAAGATTTTATTCATTAAAAACGTATTTCTTTTTTCAGCTGACTGAGCGAAACTAAACTAAGATACAGTTTTAGTGTCAGTGTCAGTGTTAGTGTTAGTGTTGATGTTAGAGTAACTCTGTCAGTGTCAGTTTTAGGTTTTTGTAATCTCTTTCTGTTTCATTTTATATACAGTATATATTTAATTTATATAATATTGTTAATCTTGATATTTAGCCTATATGTTTAAGATAATACAGAAATATATAAAATAAATGTGTGCTTTATAAAATAAAAAATAATTTTCTTATTAAACTCTGAATATATTTTTAAATCAGAATAAATACAAATTTTAGATATATAAATTTTTGTATATTTATAAGTACTGAATAAATCAATGTTATTACTGAATATATTAATGTTATTACTCCAGTTTAGACTAAAATCAGAATAATATGATTCAGTAAAATGTGTTTTTACAGGCTGTTGCTTTTCAGATCTGCTTGATTAACTCTGAATCTCTTAAAGGGAAGTGAAAGACTGATAGAGCTGTTTTTAAGAAGAATGAAACTCTCTCTCTCTCTCTCTCTCTCTCTCTCTCTCTCTCTCTCTCTCTCTCTCTCTCTCATTTTTAAAAAACATTTTAAAAATTGAGTGCTCACCAGAGGGGTCTAAGACCTTAGGACTTTTGTCGCACTTGAACCACGAAGAGCCTTCACACACACACACACACACACACACACACACACACACACACACACACACACACACACACACACACAAAGTAATTCGAGGAGTTTTGCTGGTTGAAATTTAAAAAAGTAACAAATCCTTCCCTCGCTGGTCAATTTGAACCCCTTAGGAATTAATGGAATGTGAGGAATGCCTCACTATACATAGAAAAACCTAAAAATGCTCAATGTTTTTATAATTTATAATGTCTACGTGTATAATGCACCCTGAAGAGAAACTGACTCATTTGCTGTTCATGTATAGAGCTATAAAGGCCATCTAGTGGCAAGAGTCATGATATCCTTATATTATTCAAGTGATGTGATGTAATATTATTCATTATACATCACACCCCGGTGGATATCATAATTTTATCTCACCCCAGGGTATGTTACAACTGACCCGGACTGTGGGGTGAATTGTAAAAAAAAAAAAAAATTGAAACACATCTTACAAGAAAACATTTCAAATTCACACAGTTGCCTATTGGCCTCTATTGATCTATCCAACACAGTTACAATTAAGTATAATTAATTTTATTCAGTTGTGTTGTAGGCACTAAAGGTACTTTTTACTTCTGTACCGAACAGCCTCTTTTAAAAACGAATCAAAATTAAAAAATGTAATATACAGCATCTATTTTGAATAAAAGACACGTCCACTGAAGAGCTTTACATCTGCTTGTCCACCACTAGATGTCGCCATTAGACACTTGATGTCACCAGAAATCCAACAGAACAAGCATCCCACATCCACGTTGGCAAAAATGGGCCTGGATCTCCTGTATGAAACGTGTCATACTTCCACATTTTCAAGGCTCGTTGGTCTAGGGGTATGATTCTCGCTTAGGGTGCGAGAGGTCCCGGGTTCAAATCCCGGACGAGCCCAATCTTTTCAAAGGCTTTAAAATCTTGGAACTGACAAAACTTTACATTAACTATTTATATGCAAAGGTTGTCAACTGAGTTCTACATGCTGTACAGTCGGTCCAGTGTTTTCCAACAGCGAAATAATTATCTCACAATTATCTTACAATAATGATAATATTTGTTTTGTTTTTTTCTGAGGACTTGAACCTCTCTTAAAGGCACAATATGTAACTTTTTTGCTTTAAAAATAGCAATAATCACTATATCTATGTTATATATTTTTTTTAGTGGTGTGCTTAAATTATCCCGACTGTTTCCAACAACTTTCAAACCAGGAGAAATTTGTAATTTAATTCGAAGACACGTCCCGTTTCTTTATTTCCGTTTTGTCGCCGTCAATGGCGTCATATCCGCGTTGTCCCTGGTTTCCGCTCGTACTGCCATAGCAACCAGAGCCCTCTGATATAGTAACCAAAGCGACAGACGCAGACAACTGTGTAGTTCGCAATGTCTATTTGCACGCTGTTGTTGTTTCGTTCAAACATTATGGACCATGGCAAGCAGACTTTGGATAAAAAAGGAGAACTAAAACGAGAATTAATATCAGCGCTGTGTTTTCGAGATGCCGAGAGCTCCCATAGACAGTATATACGAGAGCTCCATGTCCGAGACTTCGACCGCTTCTACATGTACTTTATTAAACGAGCACATTTACATAAAACTAATCAATGTTATATAGTTCAACAATGATAAAATGTTATGAATATATGAATTATTACAAATTATAATGAATATAATCTGTATGTTTTTCTAATGTTGATCTAGCTTACTGCTAGTCTCATACAAACTAACACATACATTTAAACATATTCAAATGCAGTTTAGTGTGATAGTGTAATGTTAGACCAAGTGAAACAGCGCTGCGTTACCTCACAAGTTTAATTTGTCTAATAAACTGACATGTGAGAAGTAATTCTGCACTTGCGTGTAGTTCGGTAGAATGAAATGTCCATATTCCTTTTATATCAGTGGGACTCGCGTCGCGTGTGGAGCTGATAGCTGTCTCTTAGCAATCCCGACCTGCTTCATATCATAGTCATGATAAAAGTATCGATGTATTCACTCATCCATAAACATTATTAGATCGGTCGGCTTGACGTTGACGACAAGATCCATAATTCTTAGCAAATGTTGCCTCATCAAACTACACCTTTGTTATTGTAAAGAGGTTAGCGACCCCTAGCGGCGAAAAAATTACATACTGTACGTTTAAAGTCAACATGAAATTAAAATTTATGGACTATTGCAGTATTTAACATCATAATTTTTTTTTTTAAATCATGTTTAATCAAAATAACTTCTCTCCCTCTTGCAATGACATCTCCTCTCTTCTCTGATGACGTGTTTACTGGCGCGAGGGCGGGACAACTCACTCACACGAGATCACAGCAACAGCAAACCACAGTAGGCTTGTTTGAGATGCGCCTTGCCTCGCCTGAAATGTAAGCGAGAGTAGGCGGCTGCAGTGAGAGGAGGAGTGAAAAAAGCGCAGGCAAGCCGCCGCCGGACAGTTCTCTCTTCTCGCAGTGGATCTGACACCTGCGAGATCAAAGATGGATATCGCGGGATTCACGGGATTCACGCTCGTGCACAGTGTTGCTAATAAACTGGATGGAATTTAAGTTGTGTTGCTTTTATATGAAAATAAATATAAATGAACAAGACACCCAAAGTAGCCTACTTATTTAATTCCATTCCAAATACATGTTTATCAATCTTTTTTTCTTTAATACAGACATATGTGTTTTTTTTTTTTTTTAAATAAAAATTACATTGCATAACCCATAGAGATCAAACAGTCAGATAGTTTGGGAACATTCACATATAGCGTACACATAAAACGTGATATTTGTTTTATAGTTTTAAAATCAAACACTTTAAAAGATAACAATACATCACGGTTGTTTAAACCAATGGACATTAAGCTGTGTCGTCAGTTTCCCATCATGCTTTTGATCAGCGCGTGGAGAGCAACAGCGCGGACTGCAGAATCCGTCACGTGCGCCTTGCGGTCGCGAGAGTTTTTTGACATACGTCAGCATGACATCAGAGCAAGGCGGACCGCACTCGGACACATTTCTCAGCATGCATCTCGCGCTGATCACCGTGATCGGTTCTGCGCAGATTTTGCTCATCTCAAACAACCCTAATGATCCAACAAGCTATTCCCAATAGACAAAAATCAAGTCCTGCCCCACATTTTTTCTTGTTCGAGAAGTCATTTAACTCGGATATATTACGTCACAACAGGGAAGATAAGAATGATCGCAACTTCAGTGTCATGCTGAATGATTGTTTTTATTTTTATTTCAACAGCTTCAACACTTATTTAAGTGTCCAATTGATTTTTTTATAAATTATAGTTTGCCTTGAATACATTGCCCAACCTTCAAATGGACTCGAAAATCTAGACAATAAAAATGTAGGCTAATTTTGTTTGTTGACTAGTCAGATTAGATGTGGCTTTAAGTTACTGCCATGGAGACAGTAAGTCAAATGCTTGAATCTTCAATGTTCTAAGACCAATCTTTATTCTGACTGTTTTCTCCTAAAGCGAAAATTTAAGATTAGTCTGTTTTCAGAACACATGGACATTAACCTTTTCAATTATCAGCAGGCTATCAAGCAGTGCTAATCCAGCCTCGGTGTCGCATGTAATGCTTGGCTACGTAACTGGCCACTGAACGGCCTCTGTAACTGCAGGTTGTTGCCACCAGATGGCGCCATTCGTCAAAACCAAAATAAACATCCTAAACTCACTCCATCGAATGTCCTATGGTCCTGGAGCTTCTCCCTATGCAACGTGGCACACCATACTACCTGAACATTTTATGGCTCGTTGGTCTAGGGGTATGATTCTCGCTTAGGGTGCGAGAGGTCCCGGGTTCAAATCCCGGACGAGCCCATCTATATAAATTTTTTTTTTTTTTTTTGGAACTGCCCTTCTATTAACCACACAGCCTGCTAGTGTTAAAGTAGGCCTAAAACGAGTTTCTCTTTAACTTGCTGTTATAAAATAATCAACAATAATATACTTTTATGTGTGTTCATACTTTTAAACTGATATATTTCTATCATTATAAAGTACATAGCTTATCTATATCATGATGTAGCTATAACCTACTTGCATTTATGCATGTGCGAATCATTGAATGTAATCTAGAGCTATTTGTGCAGTGTGGAAAATTCTGGACATTCTCAGTAGTGGAAAATGACAACAGAAGACAATCTTAATTTAATACTGTAATATATACTCTTTATAAAAAGACATTTGTGACAAAAATGAAAACACGATACAAGCTAAAAATATTTCACACTGGTACATGTCGAGAGGGAATATGCATAATTTGCACTTTATGCACAACATCTTCATTCTGTTTTGGAGCGCACCACATTTATATAGTAATAGATGGTGTTTTAATACAGTGTTAGATCTACTACCTCTCCATAGGCTTCACATACTTAAAAGAGTGTGACTGCTGCATATGAGCCATACATACAGGTGAAACAAGCTCAATCACCTGTGTTCAACAAATCAATACCAAAACGGCATAATCAAGGTAGGGGAAGTTAATATTTCACATGCATGTTTGGCATTTCATAATTGAGAGCCACACAACAGCACAGGTCTAACGAAAATATGCATCATCCAAACACTTTGAGCTCGAGTTGGACAAAACGAATCAACGTTCACACTTGCGTATTCCAGTTAGAATATGTTTTCAGGCGTCCAGCTCGTGCAGGCTGGAATTGTGACTAAATTACTAGATTTAAACAACGTGATGATAGCCAACCACAATCCCAGCCACCAAAAGCGTAATGCTTGTACTTTCCACTTTTCGTAACAACTTACAAATTCGATTTACGTATGAAGCGGCAAGGAAGCGATAACATAAGGCAGATCCGAGTTGTAGCTGAACATGAGACAAATAAACGTCCTTAAAGCATTTCACGTTAAACAGCGTGAATCGTATGTGAAAATTAAAAAGGTGCTTGTGTGTGGTATCATAAAGTGTTTCACAATCGCAGTGTGCATCATACCAGACAGCAAGCGTGACGGCCCAGGTACAGGTGGGTTCAGCGCGTGGGCCGGATCTGGGCCGACTCACTATATTGCTGTCTGGCTACACACTCTCGTCCTAGGCGCGTGTGGTTGTAGCTCAGCAGTAACAGTCAGCTGTCAGAGTTAGCATATATATATATATATATATATATAAAAAAAAACATAGCTTAGTCTTGCTGGGCCAGTGTTGGAAGGGTAACAAGGCGGGCGTCGGGGACAGACAGGAGACTGCTGAAGTAGCTAAGCGCCTCAGGTAACCGTACACCAGTTTTTGCTGTTAACCTCCTTGTAGCAAAGCTGGCACGCGAGATAATCTCCTCACCGCATTATGTCACACAGCCCCGGAGGATTACAGACACGCCTGTGAGACGTGATCGCAAAGTCCGATCCCTGCAGGCGCTCAGTCCGGGCCTGGCCTGTCACTTTTAGGGGTTTAACATTGGCTCAAGAACAGCACAGTGATTTGAAAAGGCAGTTGTTAAGCTTCAGGCTATACTAACAGCTAGGTACGTTCACGAAGTAAGACGACCTGGAGTCAGTGTAGGAAACTAATAATTACCCTCTTGAATTGTGCTCAGGGTGGGATACGAGGCCTGGGTCAAGTTTCAGTGGCACACTAGACCCGAGTCAAGTTTTTGATGGCTCCAAATATAATTTACGAACAATCGATTCGGCATTTCAATGCCAGGAGCCTCAAACAGGCCATGTATCTTCCTAAACAGATTAACATGATGTGGATAATTCTTAAAAGATATTAATGAACACTTCTTGAAACACTATTCCTACGTTCTGAGTTAAATCAGTTTTCTCAAATAAGGAAAATCTATAATTCTCTCATCTTCAAGTAGTTCTAAAGAGTTTTTTCTTCAGTGAAACACAAAAGAAAATATTAGAAATATTCAAATATTAATATAATACATTTATAATGTATAAATGAATATATTATTTAAAAAAAATAATCAGTAGTGTAAAAAAAAAATAGTTTTGGACCCCACTGACTTTTTAAGAACAAAAACATTCTTCAAAATATCTTCTTTTGTGTTCCACTAAAGAAAGACTGTCATACATGTTTGGAACGACATGATGATGACAATTTTGACATTACAATTTTCATTATTTGGGTGAACTGTCCCTTTAAGCTATGGTGCGCATCTGTGGCATAATGCCAGTTATGACAAATACTTGTTTGACAGTTTGGAATTGAAAAACAAATATTGAGAAAAAAGAGGGTTTGTTTGTTACCCAGTAGAGTTGAATTATAACCAGGTGACTGCCGACGCGCTTTTTGTTTTTCAAAGTACATTTTCTGTTGTAATCAACAGCATGTGACGGATATAATCGATGGAGCTTAAGTTATATTTAACCCAGAACATTCCTTTAAGGCAAATCTTGATTAGAACTCCAAACTTAACTAATTCTTATGCTGGTAAAGCATAGCAATCAAGTATCATTTATTGAAGTGCAAGTCTGCCACCCCTTGAGGCTAGTCCCTCCTTGCAGACATAGACATGGCGATGTATGAAAGACCGGGTTATGTTATTTGGCTGTCACTGAGGATGTCACACCTCAAATGGTCAGTACTGTCATTGCCTTTGCACTTATCCCATCATTACACAGGGAATCCCCAGGAAGAGTTTAGAAGAGGACAAACAACAGAAAGGGTGAATGGTAGGAGGAAGGCAAATGGGTAACAGTTGTTGCGGTAAGCTCAGGATGAAGTGGATCACCTGTTTTCAGCTTGAGAGTGCAAAACGTTCAGGTAGGAAATAACATAATACATATCAATTGTCATCAAGTAACTTTTTGCAATGCAAGTCCCCGCAGACACACCAAACGAAACGACCGTCCCGATCCAATCAGTTAATGGGGGGTGTGTCTGCTGTCATGTCCTGAATGAAGAAAAAATCTTGAATTCAGTGAAAGTTCACCACAGAGACTGTAATAAAATAAAAATAAAAACATTCAGGCACCCTTGTCAAAACCAAAGGACAGGATGTCTGGAAAGTTGATTTTGTCCCATAATTATTCCCAAACGTATTATGCTAATCCCAGAGCAGTGAGAAAAATGGAGATCATTTTCATGCCCGTGGGTTGCGTCAACTTATTGTGAAAATGAATGGAAATTATATTAAAAAAAAAAAAAAAAAAAAAAAAAAAATCCAGTTTCTCCGTTACATTTGTGTGTGTTGTTTGTAAGGTCCAGGAGGGGGTCATAAGGCCACCATGGTGCAGGGGTGTTTGAGTTTGCAGGGCAGGACACCCCTGTTGAGCTGGTAGAACTCTACCAGGTGGATCAGGTCTGTGAACTTGGTAGAGCCGTCATCAAGGCTAAAAAAGACCTGGCCATCCTCCTCAAACTGCCAGAGAGTGAAAAGAAATGCAAGGTGAAAAAGAGGTGGAGAGAAGAGAAATCAGTGAATACATTTTTTTAATTATTAAACCCTCCTGTCAAGATAACAAAAGCCTAAAATGAGCCAATCTCTCAATAAAAAATGGAATTCTATTCCATAATATAAAGGAGATTGGGGTAAAATGTGCCCATTACTAAATACTAATATAAAAAAAATTACACTAAATAAAATAAAAATGTATTATTCACTATTTAAGTACAAATAATTAGGGGTGGGAATTGGCAAAAATGTGACGATTCGATAGTATTGCGATATTTGGGCCACGATTCAATATTATTGCGATTCTTAACATATTGCGATACAGCAAGTATTGCGATTCGATTCTGGGATGTATTGCAATTCATGTCCCCCATATTATTCAAAGGCATTACAAAAAATGAGGAAAATAAGAAGACTTAATTCTAGATAATGTTCACATCTTCTACACATTAACTGAAGTGCAAAAACTTAGAAGGGTAGTGCAAAAACTTTGTCCTTGAACATTCAGGATAGACCTTATTACAGGCCAGGACGTAATTATCTCTAAATATAAATACATTGTTAAATATTGTTAAATACAATAGAGTAACATAAAGCAGACATAATAGTAATAGGGCTGTGCCGGTAAACTTGACAACCGCACCACCATGGCTGAATAGCACTAGTTTATTAATAAACAATTAAAATGCCTCCTTGCTATATCTGACACATTCATAATCATTACTTTTGCCTGTTCTTTGTGACAGCTGTTATGTGCGTTATTGGCAGCGTCACCCTCCGGTTAACATGAACGCGTCACCGCATCAGCACCGAAAACATGGAGATTTTATTTTAGAGAATAATCACACAACCTATTAGATATTCTATAATTAAATAAACTACTCGAATATTCAAAAATCGTGACTCATCCCTGCTTGGAATCTCTTGTTTCTTTTCCCAAATCTTCACTCACGGCTCACCCATTTTCGAAGGGGATTATAAACGTTTCTTCCTTGGTTCGCTTTTAATTAGGCCTATTATTTTCGTACGCTTTGCTGTGGTGAAGTATAACGCTATAGGACAGATAGCCTACTTTTTTCCTTGTACGTCAAATTCTCTTTAACACAGTTTGTGCTTGTTATTAGACATGCGGCGTGTCAAGTTTATTTGTAAAGTGCGCTTCACACGTGCGGGTGATTTAGTTTCGCTTTCTCTGACAGCGCAATATCAAACATAACCTAAATGTCTTGCCCTTGTAGAAGATAAAATTCGCTCTTCATACCTTTTACAACAAGTTGCCGTGTTGAACGAATTTAAGAACGAATTTGCAGTTTGCCCCGCTCTCCAAAATTATACATAATATTAATACATGCAAAAGGAAATATGTATTCAATGTTTATTAGGGACTCACAGGTAAAATCTGGAAGTGTTTAATCTTCTGATGATGGCACAAAGTGAGAACGAATGCTTTTGGATTGCTCTGGCTGTCTCTCAATAGGAATAACCTGCAAGGCAAAAGACTATGATTAATTTGCCTGCCCTCTTTCAAAACAGCAGTTAATATTGCCTATCATATCAATATGGAAAATGTCATACCCATCAACTTGGCCCTGCTGCATAATCATCCTGTGGGATTCCTCTCTCATAATGCGGCCGTGGAACCATAACTGCGTCCTGTGAATCACTGGGGACATGAATGCAAAGTGCACATTTACAGGCATGAAATATTGTTATATCGATTAAAGTACCATGTAAAGAGGATCTATTATGCTTTACTACCTTTTCAACTTTAAGTGTGTAATGTTGCTGTTTGAGCATGAAAAAGGTCTGCAAAGTTATACAAAGCACAAAGTTTACTCTAAAGGGAGTTACTCTCTATATCAATAAGCACCGTTTCTGAATTCCCTGAAACACCTCAATTGTAGTTTCCTTCCGGGAACGCACGTCACAAAATTCCCACCCAAGGCATACGCAAAAAAAGGTGAGGCCTGGTTGAGTTGTGTCAGCAGTGTGTTGAAACATGCAGTTATGGTATAAGGGGCATGGCATTTCTGAAATGCGCTCAAATCGGTTGACCAATCACAACACACTGGTCCAGCCGACCAATCAGAGCACATTGTGCTTTTCGGAAGAAAGGGCTTAATTGAGAGAGGAACTAAACAGGGCTGGTTTCCCAAAGCCAACTATGGTCGCAAGTTCAGTTGTTACCAATAGAGTTCAATTGAACTTGCGCCTATAGTTGGCTAACAATGCTTTTGTGAAACGCACCCCAGAGCGTTACTGACAGACTGGGAAGAGAGGTGCTGCTACAAAGTAAAATATGTGAAAAATAATGTGTTTTTTCAACATTCGAGCATGAAAACCTATTTTAGTAGGCCCCAAAAACAAAACCAAGACATTGTAAAAGGGCATAATAGATCCTCTTTAAATCAACTGATATTGTAGTCACTAAACACTGAAGTAAATACTGAAGTACTCACCTGAACTTAACGGTGAGGGATGTAGAGGACTGGGGCTTCCCAAAACATTCATTCTCTGACTTCGCTTCTGTACAGAGATTTAAAAAATTATTTTTAATAATTATACTAATTCAGGGGTGTCCAAACTCAGTCCTGGATGGCCACTGTCCTGCAGAGTTTAGCTCTAACTTGGCTCAACACACCTGCCTGGAAGTTTCTTTGTATGCCTAGAAAGACCTTGATTAACTGGTTCAGGTGTGTTTAATTGGGGTTGGAGCTGAACTCGACAGGACAGTGTGTCCTGGATTGGACACCCCTTCCCGTAATTCATTACTGACAAACTGACAGAGGATTTAACTTGAGTAAACTTGTATCTAACTACTCACTCTCCAAGTGTGTCCCTCTTCCATGGCAGCGCTTTGAGCCTCCACAGGGTTGTCAATCACACGACCCGTCCTTCCTGAGAAATCCATGGCGACCAGCGAATTCTCTGACACACTCCGCTATAGTAAAAACAGTATTACACTTGATCAGTTGTCTATTACTTAGCCAACCATGCTGAGAATATCGGGCCGAGAACGGTTTGAAATCGAGCCGTGCCGTACCAGGCTCAAGTGGAAATATAACTGGAACCGTTTCTTACCGTTCTTAGAACCGTTCGGCCCGACAGTGGAAAAGCAGCTAAAGTCTATGACCAAAACCTACAGGTTGTTCTCAAAAACAACCTATTGTGATCGGCATTATACCCCTCTGATTAAACCACTAAAGCCTTATTAAATACCTTCTAAATGAATCCTTACAGCAAGCACTGTGTTTCGTACGTTTCCCCAGCATGAAAGTTCCCAATGCAAATCGGCGTAAAGGAATCTATAGCCGCACGCTTCATTAGCACGCTGTTCATACTGTTATGAGCAGATTAAGTGAACTCTCAGCAAGAGCGTTCCTCATGAGGACACGGGGTGCATATAATACCAGGTGAACTCACAGAAGCGTGAAAGCAGCACATTTAACCCATCAACTGCACTAGAGAGTCAGCACTAAGTAACATATTAACATGTTTCTTACCACAGGTGTGGTGAAGTTTGATATGGCAGTCTTTCTCTGGTGTGGGGTCTTGTAGTTCTGATATAGCAGAATTCCAAACTAGAAAGAAAAGAGTGTGTTTGAACGAGTTAACAAGAATGGACAAGAGTGTAGAGGGGATATCGGAGTAAAAGCTTGTTCACACCAAGTCTGTTGTGACTAAACAATATGAAAGTTTAAGCATGTAAAATGTTCCCAAATAGTTTCCTATTACTGTTGTTGTTGTTATTATGATCATTATAAATTGTATTATTTTTTATAAGATTTTCCAAGCCTCTAAAAACAAAATAAAAATGAAATGTGCATGTTACAACAAATGGCTCACTTATAGTAGTCTATTATTATTATTTTTTATAATACAACTCTTAAAAAAATAAAATAAAAAATAAGCTTGAGAGAAAATAAGCCAACAAATAGCTGACTTATACAGTAGCTGTCTAGCACACAGATTTTTTTTTTTAAAAGTAAATTAATATTTTTTTCAGCCAGGACACATTAAAGATATTACAAGTGACATTTATAAATGTAAAATGCTGTTTTTTGGAATTTCTGTTCATCAGAGAATCCTGAAAAGTATCATGTTTTCCATTAAAATAATTTTTGTCCAACACTGATAAATGTGTCTAGAGCACCAAATCAGCATATTAGAATGATTTTTGAAGGATCATGTGACACTGAAGTAATGGCTGCCAGAAATTCAGCTTTACCATCACAGGAATAAATTACAATTTAAAATGTATTGAAAACAGAAAACAGTTAATTTTAAATTGTAATAATATTCCATAATTTTACTGTTTTTACTGTAATTTTGAGACTAATTTCAAAAACAAACAAACAAAAATCTCACCCATCCCAAACTTTTAAACAGTAGTGTATTTTAATATAGAAAAACAGTTCACACTTCTAAATGTACACGGGTTTTAAGAGTGTGTATAGAGTGTAGCAGTGATATGCGTGTATACCTTAAGCAGTCTGAAAGCAGTCATCCAGCACGTTCGGCTCTGCTCGTCCTCGGCACACAGCATCTTCAACTCCTTCAGTTCAGTCCTGCCCTTACTGGGCTGTCAATCAAGCAAGATATCTACTGTCAAATCAAGGCACTCAAGTTAAAAAGGACAAGCATGCACTGTACCAGGTGAGGCATGGGTAGTTATTTAAAGGGGAAAATCATTGATTTTGAAATTGTGCCATCCATACTTCCTCTATTCTCAATGCCACTGATTCCGTTCATTTTAGGCATGACAACACTGACCGTCGTCCTACTCACCTTAATGCAGAATTGGAAGTCTGTGGGTGCATTGTGCATCTTTCTGCCCGTCGTCACAGTGAAAATATTGCTCTCCTCCAAGTCTGACAGTAACTGCAAGTGCCTTGGCTCCTAAACAACCCAGTTAAAACTTCATCATATTACAACTCCCAAAGACAGTCCTACATAACAAGTGGTATGAACAGTGAAACAGTTATCCTGAAATCATTTATTAAAATAAAATACAATATGGTCCAAAAATCTGAGATGTCTAGTATTTAGCATTTCACCTAAAATTCTTCTTTTCCATTAGGATTATTCTAAACTACATTTATGCACTTTGTTACAATTTGCATTATTAAGCATACATTTATTCATTAACAGATTAACATAAATTATTTTATTTATCATCTATTTTTATTTATTCATGATAAATAATAATAATAACAACAATAATAATATACAGTTAAGCTCCTTACAACATTACAATAACAACTATATTAAATATTCATTAAATATTTATTAGAAATTTTAATTTCTAAAAACTATTTTTGGGTAAAAACATCTTTTAATCATCTCTGAATAAAACGTTAATGTTCATTTTATGTCAAAACATTTCTTTGTTTTTCCAAAATCCTAAAACTTTATTTTCAGGTGCAAGTTAGATTATGAATCCCAGACTTTCAGTGTGGACTTTTGTAGCTCACTGTATTTATTTGCAGAAAAACTTACGAATAATAGATGTATAACAACAAAAGTTGTAAAAACCTTGATATGCTCATAAACGTGATATTTAGAGACTTGATTTAATAATATAACATTAAAAAAAGTTTAAAAAGAAGCTTGCCTTAGACATTCCTTTAGTAGAGCAGTACAACCCAGAACGCCGCAAGA
Organism: Vimba vimba; assembly: GCA_022828995.1. Taxonomy (NCBI): domain Eukaryota; kingdom Metazoa; phylum Chordata; class Actinopteri; order Cypriniformes; family Leuciscidae; genus Vimba; species Vimba vimba. Next base: position 30,809,537 of record CM040824.1, read on the forward strand.
ACATGTAGTGCTTTTTCCAGGACTTTCGGCCCGTCTCTTTCAAATAAAGGAAGCCCTGGATCTCTGGACAGCTGCTGGAATTCAAGAAATTCTGTGCAGGAGGGGAAAAAAAGCAGAGGACCATCTGGAAAATGAGTTCTTCAAACCTGGATGCCTTCCATGCTTTAATAACACAGCCTTTCTGCTATCACAAGACATGAGTGTGCAGTTCAAAAGCTGTTTGAATCCACCAAAATGCTCAATCGGCTGCACTGGCATGTAAGTGTGACGCACATGTTCATAATGTAGGCTAATCCAGATTGTGCTGTGTAACAGATCCATTTGCGTGCCTTCCTCACCTGTAAGAGCTGGGACTGTGGGATAGAGCCATTAGATTCCTGACACCATGCAACCATCTGCTCCGGAAAGAAGTTCTATGAGAGGAAGATAAAGGAAGAGAGGTAAGAAAAGACCGTATGCACTGAACATATGACAGCAACTCAGAAGAAAGTATTTAAAAATACCTTTTAGTGTGAATGATTAGTAATTGGAAGCCATATCCCATATTTAATTAAGCTGTTTTTAGGTTCACCTGACCCAGATCAAATGCCTTTCTTAGTGGGCAATTGCATAAGATGATTCTTGCTAGAGTGCAAAAGAATGGGACAAACTTTGAGGATTAAATGTACAACTTCAAGGTTTTAACTGAATCTTCTTCTCTCCTTACATAGATTCATATATAGGGCTGGGCGATATATCGCATGACATTGTTATGCGCATTTTCGACAGTAAAGCCGGTTCCTTGATTAGTAGTAAATCGCCATCACCTGCTTTCAGATGGAGCAGCATTGACTACACAGAGCCGTAGTTTACTGACAAGCTGAGCCATATCGCATACCGCAGGCGATACGTCCGTGATAATTAATGCGATATGGCTCAGCTTGTCAGTGAACTACGGCTCTGTGTAGTAAATGCCGCTCCATCTGAAAGCAGGTGATGGCGATTTACTACTAATCAAGGAACCGGCTTTACTGACGAGATGCGCATAACAATGTCATGCGATATATCACCCAGCCCTATTCATATATATGATTATATTTAGCTCTATGGTGTTGTTCGGTCAATTTAGACCGAATTTGTTTTTGTTTTTTTAAATGTAAAAAAAAAAAAAAAAAAAAAAAAATCGCTACTTCTTCGTAATTGTACGAAACTCTGTGACTTTTGCGGCAGTTGCTATGTGACTACACACACAAAAAAACTTGATTCAAAAAAGTTAAATGGTCATAAAAAAAAAGTCGCACTTGTGTTGTCCGCGCAATAGGAAATGAATGGGAAATGAATTTTGTGTGTGTACAATCTGCAAATCAGCCATGATGCAGCAAAAAAGTGCACAACAAAGAAGATCAAAATATCAAGAGTACAAAATAGACACTAAATCAACAACTAAATATTTGAATAATCAGTAAATCCAGGCGTGACCTTTACCCCTTTACCAGTTGAACATGGTATAAAGCATGCACAAATTCACATACGCACAAGCTGAAACTCATCTAAAGCTAATTTGGGTGAGTTGCACTAAGCATTTGCCAAAGCCAGGGATTACCAAGAGCAGGTTAAGTGCTCTGTCAAATAGACTCGGACTAACCGGCCCAAAGACGCCTCAAGCACTGACACATACTGTACATACCATACTAAAGCACAGGCTCAAATAAGATTAAGCCTTTGCGTGAACCTATTTTTTCAAGCGTACAAAAAGTCCATGGCTTATAAAGAATGATAAAATGGTTCACAGTGTTCACACCGTAAGGTGCTTATACGACACGTTCAAATGTACTTGTCGAATGCCATCAGTTAACCCTCTGGGGACCAAGCTGTTTTTGGGGTCCTTGAGATGTTCTGACATGCCTTGATATTTGTGCTTTTTTCAGTTATTTATAAACATGTTAATGGCAAAGGTGTAAATTCACTCTATATAGCACAAACAGGGCTACCATAATATGCGAGAAACGTGTATGTAGATGTTTGTATTTTTAAGAGAATAATGTTTATGCGTGGTTATTGGAAAAAAATAAAATGAAAGTTGCTGATTTAAGAACACAAAACACATATTAAATATGTGTCCACAAGACTTTTGACTAATTGATGTTTTCCCTTTAAGTTCTAGCTTCAAAATTATGTGAAAATCATCCTGCCTAATTGTTCACATAAAACACTACATTGATTTAAACATTGTAAAACAGTTTTTTTGTCAGAAGAGGTTTATGCGTGGGAGTGGTAATGGGTCATCAATATTAATGAGATTCAGACCAGGGGTGTGACATAGACGCTCCCCCAAGTGCTAATGGGCCATCAGGTGAGGCAGCCTGAACAAAGAATGAGGAGATTCAAATGTTTTGTTTTTCAATCTGTTTTAATGTAATTTTGTAAAAACAAAAGTAAAGGCAGGTATCTCACAGTAAATGCTTATGCCCCGTTGATGCGAGCTCTAAGCAAATCAAATGTGACCAAAATAAATAATCAGTCGGCTATGAACAAAGCAATTGTGAGCGATAAATAAACAAAAGTAAAAGGCAGGTATCTCACAGTAAATGCTTATGCCCCGTTGATGCGAGCTCTAAGCAAATCAAATGTGAGGAAAATAAACAAAAGTAAAGGCAGTTCGCTATCCTTCGCAGACCACGCCTGCTATGCTAGCGGGCTAAGGCTAGTAGCGGAAGTTTGGAAAGGTGGATATAAGTAGTGAAATTAAAGCAATCCGATTTTTTTGAGAATACAGTTACATGTCTTGGTGCCATTTCTGAAAACAGTTCCTGTTCGGCTGAAGACACAAGTGAACATTACATGCCTGGCATTTCCAAGGTGTGTCCTGCCTTTTACCAAGCTGTCCTTTGCAAAGCACACAGATCTTGCGTCCAACTGTGCAAATGTTGCCCTCTTTGCCACATTCCTATAAAAATAATAATATTAATAAAGGTTAATAAAGGTTGATCAAAGTACTATCAGCATGTCAGGGCAGGGCAATCAGCATGTTGATAAAACAAAAAATATATAAGCTCTTTTATATTAACATTACCAAACAATAATTGTAATATTGTGCATGCATAACACATTTTTTGCAAAGTAGTAGTTAAAAAAAATAGTAGATAAATATGTACTTACTCTTTTTGATTTCCGTTGCTCCGTGTCCTGCGAGTTGCAGTGGAAGGCGAGAGTGAACAAGCTACATTCCTTTTAAAAAAAAGTTGAAAACTATTTTTATCATATATTTTACAGAGTACTATTCCAGCACATGCATAACTGATGGACATTTAGCAATGCTGATAAAGCAACACAATATAAGCTCTTTTATATTAACATTACCAATCAATAATTGTTATATTGTGCATGCATAACAACACATTTGTTGCAAAGCCACACAGGCACATATAGGCTACATTTGTATCATCACTAAGTATATAAACAAAATGTAACTAACATCTGTAAAATAGTAGGTAAATATGTACTTACTCTTTTTGATTTTTGTTGCTGCGTGTCCTCGTTGCAGTGGAAGGCGAGAGTGAACAAGCTACATTCCTTTTAAAAAAAGTTACAAAACATATGTAACATCAACCAATCTCCAAAAATAAATAATAAAGTCATACAGGCTCATAATATTAACACTAAGTATAAACAAAATTGAACTAACATCTGTAAAATAGTGGGTAAATATGTACTTACTCTTTCTGATTTCTGACTGTGTTGCTAAGCGCACTCCGAGTTGCAGGCGGAGGTAGTGATGAAGCTACATTCCTTTTAAAAAAGTTGAAGAATATTATGACATAAATATAACTATAGTAGCATTAGTCTATAATGAATAACTGATGTAAATAATTTTAGACGTGTGCAATAAGCCTATATGCGTGTCAATGGGCCATTAACGGAGAGGCACACCGCAAACATTAGCCTAACACATTTGTGCACTTCATTAACTGGGTATATTTACACATTTCAGCACATTTACACACATTTAAAACTGATAATTGCGAGTATGCATCGTTAATGATAATGAGGCAGCATTTATATAGTCAAAATATAATCTAAACACCTACTAGGCCTACTTTCTAAAATAATTTCTAAATTCTATCTTTCATACATAATGATCTAAACATATCATTTAGGCTACACATACAAATACAAATTTCCTAACCAAGGGGTGTAGCATATGTACACAAAAAAAAAAAAAAAAAAACATTTTTGATGTTGAAATGGTACAAGATATTAAATTCATGGTATAGATATGCACTTTCATTAGATCGTGTTGAATAAAGGTAGATATCAAATGTCAATACTCTGGATGGCAAGTCCAGCCTGTATAATATGTAAGCTCATGTTTTGAATAACTTGTCAACTAATGCAAGTAAGAATACATACTTACTCATCCGAAATTCTATCCACGGCTGCATCAAGTCGCTCTTCAAAATACAAACGGTCGTCATCAGAGTAGTCGCGCTCCTCTTCTGATGAAAATCTGGACTCTTCGTCGCTAGTATCCAGGACGAACTGAAGGGCTTCCGCACCGGTGTACCGTGTCATCTTCCCAACGCGCAGGTGACGAAATGATGAAACTTGAAGCGTTTAATACATTTGCTTGGGGGCGTTTACCTGTTTTGCATAGATGGCTTAGCACATTATCTTGTGAATAGCGCGCTCCGTGAGTAGGCGTGAACGAATTAAAGTCAATGAGCTCGTAATAAGCTCGACTGGAATCGCTCTCTTTTTATACAGATTACAGAAGCTGATAATATTTGTTTTTTATATAAATGACTTCATTTAAAAGCTGCGATCTCAAGCTTTATGCCCGTGGGTCTGTTTGCCTGTTTGACTGAATTTTCGCGGAGTTATAGATCATTTTCGAACGCGTTTCAAATGGGAGTTTACATACAGAGAGAAGGCAGACATCGCATCATGTTAAAGTTTCTTTATTTGTCAAAAAGCAAAACACTTTATCTTTATTGTGAGTATACAGAAAAAAAAAAGAAACTGAACAGGATCGATTGATGTAGAACACGAAAATTAAAGATCAAAATTAACAGAGCATTTTGTGTTTATTTTTCATTGCTAAAAAAAAAACCGAGCAAAACGCGCCGGCGCGTTCTTGGTCCCCAGAGGGTTAAAAGGTGTCGAGTACAGGCTTATAAAATTAAAAAAGCAGTGAGGTGGAACATGTACAAGCTGTACTTGAATGGCTGGAAATGGATTAACAAGGACGTTTTTTCTCGCATATGGAAAACAAGAATGTGGAAACTTGTTGGTTTGTTTGACATATTTAGATATTTATAGCTTGCAGGTCATGTTTCAAATATTCTTAGTGAGATTTTTGAAGATAATCTGACTTTAATTTCAAGGGATTTAAACTTGAAGTGGTGGTCTTGAGAGGTAAGGAAACACATGGGTGGGCTGAATGGGAGCGGTTGTTCTAGGCAACAACTTACCAGTGGGTTTCTGAAGAACTCGTACTTGGCGTAGTTCTTCCTGAAGAGAAACTTGCTCTCTGGAGACATGCAGGCCTGCACTGCAACCACCAGTTCATGATCTTCCAGGCACCTCTCTGTATTCAAACAAACACAGATGACATCAAAACTATGTTAGTTACTGGTATGGTGGCCGTTAATGCTGTAATGGATTTTCACATGATCACTTTAAAATCGCTCAACACTTTGAATCAGAGCATATGGAATGAGTTATGATCTCTGAAGCGTGGGAATATTAAAATGTCTGTCAGGGGGGAGTTTTTTCTTTGTCTTTTTTTTGTTTTTTTTTGCTAACCATTAAGCCACAGCTCCAAGAGGGGGGGGAACTATACATGTATATATTGTAAAGGAAATAGGAATATATTCAAAACTGACTTTATTCATGAAAACAGGAGAAATACACGTTACACAAGGCAATAACTGACAAGGCACTGAAAAAAAGCAGCGAGTTTAAATATAGGTGTTATCCAATTGATCGGCTACCGATCGCTATCGGCTGATAATCACTTCTAATAATTGGATCGACAATTTGATGACGCATAAAGAAGCAAGTCTGCTGTGAGAGGTATATGGCATGACATGCAGCGGCTGTCTCTCGATATCTTTCTGGTGTGTAAATTATTATAATGCTGGAGGTGAGATGCAATTCAAATTTCTTTATTAAATAGATTACAAAGTAATTTGAAAACTTCTGTGAGGCGTAATTTCACAAACAGCATGAGTGCTATTATGCAACAGAATTGTACCATTGTAAAAACAAAACTGCACTGCATGATCAAACGTTTAGCTGAGATAATTATAATTTGTTTGAAAAAAATGTCTAAAGTATATGTATATGTGTGTGTGTATATATATATATATATATATATATATATATATATATATATATATATATATATATATATAATATATTTATTTATAATATAGTTATTAAAAAAAGACAAAATAAAAATAATGTGTGTGTGTGTGTGTGTGTGTGTGTGTGTGTGTGTGTGTGTGTGTGTGTGTGTATACATATACATATATACATATATATATATATATATATATATATATACATATATACATATATATATATATATATATATATAGTGCAATGCATAAGTGAATACACCCATGCTAAAGTTGACTAAAAACCATTGGCATGGAGTACTTTCCATAAGATCATCTCTCAATGCAAATCAAACTAGCTTTTAGGCTAACTGAAATAAAACCATGCCAATCTCTAGGTATGGTGAAGGCTATGTGATGATGTGGGGCTATTTTAATTCCAAAGGCCAAGGGAACTTTATCAGGATGCATAGTATCCTAATTTTTTTTTTTTTTAAATACTTAAAAATAAAAATCTGCCTGCCTCTATGGGAATTTAACATAGGGGTGTACTAACTTATGCACCATGTATTTTAAGGAAGAACATTTATTTATTTACTATACATTATTCATTCACAAAGAAAATTGGTGTCCTTAAAGGTTGGATTTTTCCTAATTTTTTAAATTAAGGCATTACGTTCAATTTCCAAAATATGATTTTTTATTCCTCTTTTTAGTCAACTTTAGCATGGGTGTATTCACTTATGCATTGCACTGTGTATATATATATATATATATATATATATATATATATATATATATATATATATATATATATATATATATATATATATATATATATATATATATATATATATATATAGTTATTAAAAAAGACAAAATAAATTATTCACATAAAATATATAATACATATACAAATATTAAAGTGCATTTAATATAAGATTTATATATTCATGCTCTAATACTTGTATTTAATAATTCAAATATTTTAGAAGTATACAGTAATTTCCTGTTAAACATTTAAATGTTACATTTAAATTCTTGCATTTGGCAGAAGCTTTTATCTAAAGTGCCTTATAGTGAAGTCAAGCTATAATGATTTTTTATATACGACTTGTTCCCTGGGAATCAAACCCATGACCTTGGCATTGCTAACGGCATGCTCTACCAGTTAAACAACAAACACAAGCAAAACGTTACAAATATTTCAGTATCCAGCACTATGTGATGCCCTGTAATGAGAAAACGATCCAAAATAACTATATATTGTAATGTCTATGCTTTTTAAGTATAGCATCACTCATATGTCAAAGACAATAAAGCACTGGCTCAAACCCCATCTAATGTATCTGTTGTGTATCTGATCCCTCATCCGCTAATTCACTCCTCCGAGAAGAGCACAAGAGAAGGAGAGAGAGCATGACTGTGTATGAAAGAGAAAGCGAGGGAAAGCGAGAGGCATTGCAGAGGGATGAGGTCATGTATTTAGCTTGATTGCACTGAGGGTTGATGGCAGCAAAGTCAGCAGAGTCTCTCTGCTAATGGCTTACGTAAGAGCAACGTTTATAGAAGGTTTCCGTAACGTTGGCACGCTGATGTCTCCAGAAGTGATGAGGGAAACGCATCCAACTACACCACATAATGCTCAGCCTCTCTAGAGATGTCAGCTGACCAAAACAGACCACACCCTGTCACATTTTGACATCATACCACGTGACCTGCACAATCAGCGCCTAAGCACAAGGAAAAACTTTCCTTGATGGCTTTAAAGTAGACGCATTCAAATGAAGAGCAGATTGTGTCAGTCCGAATTATTTCAGAATCTCAAAGGGATTTTCAACACCCTACAAGAGCAATGACTGCATCTCTAAAGGTCAGGCAGAGTTAAATCTGTTTAGTTTGATTTGGGCAAGGGTTAATCTGTAATCTGCCTGAGAAACACACAGCCACACGTGGCCTTATTGATTGCCGGCGAGATTAAGCACTAGTTCTTCATGACCTCGCCTTCTCTACTCTACTTTTCTCAAAAGCATCTGCATTGTGAACGCTTTTCCTTTCCTTCAGGTTAGACGCTCTTATGAGCCGTTGCGCATGCAAAATGCGCAGCCGTGCGTGATGTATAATGTCGTATTTAAGAGCTTAAGTGTTAATAGGAGAACAAGTATGTGTATATAAGACTCTGAGTCTGGGCTTGCTGAAAGGTGATTTCCTGTTACACAGTGCAGTGCACTGGGAACCCAGTGTCTCTGGACAGAACAGCGTGTCCTCCTAGACTGGGTGTGTGCCGCACGAATAAATCATACAGATGTAGAAAAAGACCATACACATATGATGGCTTGGCTTACCCAGACCAAGCAGGGAATGATGCTCCACTAGCGACCAGCAGTTGTCATCCAGGCAATGGGTCTTGTAGACCAGGAACTGACACACATCTCTGGCCGTCATGTCGGCAGGGACCTCCACAACTTTTCCCACACCATCCTCGCTGAAAACTTTGATGATCTGTTCAACACACATACACAGAATGTCCATTACAGATGCGCACATTGCTTAATATGACCTCAAGGCGATGTTCTTAATGAGTCTAATTTGTCAAACAATTACAGACACACTTTTGCACAAGAATTACAATTTGACAACTTAGCCTTGTGCTCGTCCTGCATGACCCGTCCAAAGTAACAAATATGTTCAAATACAAACTTTTTGGTTACCTAAGAGTAAAAATTATGCTTGATGGAGGGAAAAAAAAAAGTTTATTTGTACTTGCATACCATGCATATCTCAATGTTTATGTGGCACTTAGCTCAATCCGCACGGACTCTTAGTGTTTAGGTTGAGCCCGGCTATCATAAGCGTGACTGACTTGAACATGCACGCACGCACAAGAGGATATACTCCATTAAGAGGCTGAATTCACATGAATGCCAAAGCCAACGGCCCAGATAAAGGGAAAAAAATGCTTTCAATTCTTCCAATGACCGTGCACACAACACAGAAATGACCAGTAACTTAAATGTATGTAAATGCACACCTAAACATACACATGCATCCACAAAAGCAAACATTTCAACAAACACTTTAACCATCTAAAATCACGGAAGAAGCCCACAGAGTAGCGTGCAATTTATGCACAAAAATAATCTGCATGACTAAATTTGATATTTTTTGTAGACTGGCATCTGCAGGACGCGTCTCTTCTGAAAAAGTAGTTACTGTCAGTCTTACCTCTACTGCCTGATACAAGCAACAGTCCGGCGAACACGATGGCATTTTCTCTCTGAGACAACCTCTGCTCACTCACGCAGCGAGAGAGAGTGAGTGAGTGAGTGAGAGAAAAAGAAAGAGAAAGAGGGAGGGCAAGGGAGGAAAGAAGGGGAGGAGGGAAGGAAAGCGAGAGGATGAGAGGAGTTGAGAATGGGCACAGGGTTGAGATGAGACCAAGAGAGTTGCTGAAACAAGAGCGGGGGAGAGAGAGAGAGAAAAAAAAGAAGAAGGGAGAGACACTCAGCTGACAAGCAGCTTGTGCCTTACAATACTCCAGTGGATTAAGCTGCGAGAAAGAAAGTAGAGGTGAGAGAGAAACGGAGAGAGATGACTAGTGCTTCAATTTGTTAATAAAACTGATACACTGGGGTTCTCTATATTAAATAGATCGTTCACCCAATAATGAAAATCGTTTCTTCACTTACATCATTTAGTTTTTCCAAACATGTATAACTTTTATTCTACCATGGAACAAAAATATATTTTATGGGAAAGAGCAACCTCAACAAGGAAAATGAATGGGGACTGAGGCTGTCTTGCGGTCACATCTCATTTAAATATGCAACATGGATTATGTGACTGATAATATTATTTAGTTTATTTATACATGAAACATGCTTTCTAAAAGCTGCTTTACAATAACAAATATCAAGATATGATAACAAATATCAATAATAAAGTAAAAAATAATATAAATATAGAATAGATAAAGTAATAAAATAATTTGATTACTGGTATTTAACTTTCAAGTTTACTTATATTAAGACATAATAATAACAATAATAGCATAGGCAAGATTACTGATTAATCAACTGATATTGATAATTAACTGTTTAATCAACTGATATTGATTAATTAACTGTTTAATCAACTGATATTTGCTTAATATATTATTAAGCATTTAAAAAAATAATTATTCATTTTACTTTATTATTTAATATTTTAAACATTTTATGGAATAATATTGTACAAGAAAGCAAAATAAATAGTGAATAATTCATGTTCATTTCATTTGTACTAAAGCATCAGGCACATCCAACAAGCACAATTCATTCTTTCCTTCCATTTGTGTGTCCCTCTTCCCCTTACCTTCCATCATCCCTTCCTTTGTCTCTCCCTCTCTCTTTTCCCTCAACCTAACTCTCTCTTTCTCCCCCACATCAAACTTTGCCTTGGCTTCTGTCAAAGTTTCAAATTCTCAGAAAGCCTTGAGACAGAGCTCCACATCCAGCTCTCACGACACACACACAGAGTGAGATTTTGTTCTCATTCTTTTTTTTCACTCCCATTTCCCCCCTGAAGTTTGTCTTTGAACTCCACAGCCAAAGAAAACCTTTCCCTCTCTTTTTCTCAAAACTCAGCATATCTCAACTGGAGAGTGTTTCTTAAACACACACAACAGAGGCCAAATCCCAGCAAAATCCCTCCTCCCACAACACTTCACTAAAATGAGTGATTCTCTTTCTCATACGGAACAAACTCAATACCTTACATTTTCTCACTATTTGAAATATGTACGTTCACTTTAAGTGCGTTAAAGAATAAAAACAAATTCTAAAACACACCATTCTGTCGTCTCAGACGGAAGACAACTGTATCATGTAATCTGACTCGACACCATGAAGAAAAGGATGTAGGGGGTTGAGTTATTGGCAAGACCATTATAGCAGTGGGAACTGTTTGCAGAGCATTGTTTCATTGCTCATGCTGAGTTATACATGCACCATTCTACTGCCGTAAATGCTATTTTCTACAAGCTTTACGATTTTAAGAGCGTTTACCCAATGTTGTTTAAACGCATCCTTATAGTCATGTGGCTCCGAGCAAACGTTTGCTCTGCACTGCTCTGTCCCGCCTCTGCCGGTCACATGGGAGGATCTTTAAATGTTAAATAAAGGTTTTGCAAACATTCTGAGGGTCACATGGCAACAAAGTGTTTGTTGGGAGTTAATAGAGGGTTGTCCAAGCATTGTTCACAGTTTGTATAAAGGGGAAGAGATAATCCAAGAATAGAATGGAGGTCACAGTAAATGGCCAATACTTATGATACATTAGGTTCTGTGATATATATGTATGTATATATGTGTATATATATATATATATATATATATATATATATATATATATATATATAGCTGTGTATATTATATATATATTTTATTATATATCACAGAACATATATACAGAACGTGTGTGTGTGTGTGTGTGTGTGTGTGTGTGTGTGTGTGTGTGTGTGTGTGTGTGTGTGTGTATATATATGTACGCTTCCAAACGTCTATACATACATACATACATACATATATATATATATAACAGAACATATATACAGAACGTGTGTGTGTGTGTGTGTGTGTGTGTGTGTGTGTGTGTGTGTGTGTGTGTGTGTGTGTGTGTGTGTGTGTGTGTGTGTGTGTGTGTGTGTGTATATATATGTACGCTTCCAAACGTCTATACATACATACATACATACATATATATATATATAACAGAACATATATACAGAACGTGTGTGTGTGTGTGTGTGTGTGTGTGTGTGTGTGTGTGTGTGTGTATATATATGTACGCTTCCAAACGTCTATACATACATATATACATATATACATATATACATATATATATATATATATATATATATATATATATATATATATATATGTATATATGTATATGTATATATGTATGTATAGACGTTTGGAAGCGTACATATATATACACATATACACACACACACACACACACACACACAAACGTTCTGTGTATATGTTCTGTGTTATATAATAAAATCTATATATAATATACACAGCTATACAGACAGATAGACCAATAGAATGATAGACAGACAGACAGATCAATAGATAGATTTACAAGGTCACGAGAGAAAGTAGCATATTTAATATTTTTCCATTTAATATTTGGTCTTCCATGACGGGCTCCGTCACATCTGTGACAATGAGCAATTGGAGCATAGAAGCTCTTCCATAAACAGCTTTCAAACATGCCGAAATGAAAGAGAGAGGAACAAATTGTATTTGTATGGACACAACACTAGAAAAGCAAACTAAGCGCTGGCTATGCTCACAAGCACACAGATGCATACATGCATTCATGAACACATGGATAAGACGACAATTAAATTGACTGGCCACAGCACACTAACACTGTAGCAAGACTGACCTTCACAGTGGAAGACCAAAGACATCAGAAACAAGAAATGTGAGCTATCAGAACTGAATAAGAGACTGGTTACCGGAAATGGTCTACCTAACTTAACCAGTCACCTGTTTTCATTATGATATATGTACCCGTTTCCATTCTAACAGTGGTTCCCAAACTGGGGTACGCGAGGTGACAGAGAGGGGGGTACGCAAACAAAATGCTGAGTTTTGCCGTTCATTTAATTCTACCCCACCTTAAAATAACATTAAAACGAGCACGTGTACCTAAATAACAGGCAGAATGCCACCTCTAGTGTAAAAACAGGAAAATGGTCATGCCGTAAAAGGTCAAATACATAACATCCAAACAAATTACCCGTTGCGGTGAAAACTGACGGCATCCACACAAAAAGCGTGCATCTGATAATTTGCGTGCAGAGTATGTTGCTTTAGCAAATTGCGCTACATTACTGCCGTTCTCGACAATGTACATTTGTACTCGAGTAAAAGTGGAGGTTTAACACTTGCTAGCATGAAGAAAAAAATAGACACAGACTGTGCATAGACATCGATTTAACTCTTCCCAGCCAGCATTTTTGATCATTTTCACAAAAGTTTCATGGCCCCCAGAATATTTTGTTGTGTGAATATCTGAACATGCAATCAAATGAAAGAACAGACCCTGAAAAAACAAACACTTTTATACTACCGGTAGCTTCATGTATTCTTTTATCAGCACCTGAATGTGGGAAAGTTTCATAAAAAGCAACATTTTGAGCAAAAAAGCTGAGAAAATAGCGTTTTTGTCAAAGACTAAATCTGGATGGGATTCAGAATGACCACCAAAACACAGATGGAGTAGATTGAGTCCATTAACACCCCCAAAACTTGTACAGTCCTACACCTCGTCCTGGGTTGGCATTTCATTGAGTAACATTAGGCAGTTTTGCTTTATATGCTGTTTAATGTTGATGATCGCGTTATTTTACATGCATCTGCTTACATATGCTATCGCTTGTTTCTGCTTCTTTTTCACCTGTGTTTTGATCCAGAGATTCTGTACTCTTTGTGTAATAGCGCTTCCAAACGGAAACACTGAAAGCCGGAGAATTCCGTCATTGGCAGGGGAGCGTTGTCTCATAAATGACGGAAAATTCTGTGAATGGCGGGGAAAGAGTTAAGACTCAAACACTCTTTGATACAAAAGCACCCTGTGCGAGTTCTTTTTTTTATGTTGACAATATCGAGCAAGAAAGCAATTTTTCCAGAATATCCATAAGACTGATTTTAAACAACAGTTCAACTAACAAAAAGTTAATATTATTAAGTGATGTAGCCTAAATTTTAAATAGTATTGTCAATATTGTTTGCTCTATTTTGCAATGAAATAATAGTTCTAATAAAAGCCACAGCAGAACAGTTGTGCAACACACAGTGGTGTTTCGTTAGTGAATGAATGGGAAGAGTCAATGATTCAATGACCCATTAAATACAGCCACTTGCTTGCTAAATTAATTAATTAATTGATGACTCATTTATTAAGACAGTAGTGACTCGCCGCCACCTACTGGTGCTTTTAGTTTAATATTTAAAACCATCACTTTGTTTTACCATCATTTCATGATGCATTCTATTCTATTCATATACACTCTATTGAACATTTATTTAAAATATGATTGGTTCTATTGTAATTGAATTCATGCCATCTCCGAGCAGGATTAAAATGTGTGTAAATACATCTAAATGCAGCTTCACTGCAGTGCAAAGGTGGCTTTTGTTGATAATTAATTTATTTGATTGAAATTAGTAAATTATTGCTTTATTTATTATATTAATAATTATATTAATGGAATTAAGAATTTGACATAAGACATGACACATGCAAATATTGGGGCAAATATTGTCCCTTAATGGAAAAGGTGAGACTGCAGTTTAAGTGGAAGAGAGGGGGTTAAAATGCCGCAGGAGGTACGACACTCTAAAAAGTTTGGGAAGCCCTGCATTATGATATATATACTTTGCTTGGGTAAGAAGACATTTGAAAGTTATGCTTTTTTCCCAGCCAACTGAAATATCCTAAAGGAAATAATGTTCTAAGAATTGTACAATTCACCGTCTAAGCTAAAGTACAAAAAAAAATTAAAAGTGCGAGAGACCTGTGGCTGCCAAGTAAAACAGCCCAAATGTGTTTATTTCTGAACAGACCTGTATGCTGCGCAATCAGTCACCTCACTCTTATTACCTAACTAGACAGCAAATTCAATTTCAACCCCACACAGGTCTGACGCACACGTGTACACTCAAACACATGCATTATTACAACCCGCAGATAACTGAACTCTATGTGAACCTGACTTTCGATGACATCACAAACGTACTGTAAAAATCCACATTCACACAAGCAAAAAATATAACCTGTCCTGACATTCATACACACACCTTTGTTTAGAGATCTCAGGGGATAAACTTTAGTGACAGTTTTGGAAGTTTCAGGTTTCATGGAGAAGAGAGGTGCCAGTCAGTGTGAGCGAGAGAGAGAGCGAGAGAGAGAGAGAGAGCGAGAGAGAGAGAGAGAGCGAGAGAGAGAGCGAGAGAGAGCGAGAGAGAGAGCGAGAGAGAGCGAGAGAGAGAGAGAGAGAGAGAGAGAGAGAGAGAGAGAGAGAGAGAGAGAGAGAGAGAGAGAGAGAGAGAGAGAGAGAGAGAGAGAGAGAGATTGTGCAACCTGACGTGTTTGACAGTTTATCAGCAAGTGGAAACCGAATGAATAAAGAATAAAAACAGATAAACAGGATACTTTTGCCTCAAGATGCATTTTCTGTTCAACATTTGCATATCAAACAGTAGAGTGAAACCATCTTCAACTGGAGAGGTGAATATTTACCACATTTTTATAACCAAATACAAACACTAGGACTCATGGAGCATATATAGACCCATCTATGAGAAATACTGTATAATTATATATGAAGAGTTCAGATGCAAAAGCCTCTAAGTGCCATCTGAAATTTTCTTCTAGAATGATCATTTTTATCAAGCTTGTATATTTAAGTTCAGTAATTTTACTTAAATGGCAATGAAAATTACCTATTAATTGTCATATAAGTGAAATTACTGAACTTAAATATACGAGCTTTATAAAAATGATCATTCTAGAAGAAAATTTCAGATGGCACTTAGAGGCTTTTGCATCTGAACTCTTCATATATATATATATATATATATATATATATATATATATATATATATATATATATATATATATATATATATATATATATATATATATATATATATATATATATATATACACACATTTATTTATTTTTATTACAAATTATATTATCAATGTGACAATTTTTGAGAAGCTAAAAACTTAAAGAAAGAAATCCTAAAAACTTAATTTAAATAAATAGAATTCTAGATTTATATACAGTAACATTGGTTAGAAAGACAAGTATTTGGTTATTTAGTTAGACAAATATCAAATTAATTAGAAAGTTATAAAGTTAGTTAGTTAGTGTTTTTACATTAGTTTCTAATTTAATACAAAGATTTTTATCACAAATTATATTATCAGCAAAAATGATATGAAGTTAGTTAGCCAGGTATAATGTTAGATAGATTAAGCTTATTATGGTTTCAGACTTTGGAATTTCACTGCACATTATAATGCTGTATATAATATAACAGTATCTCAAATGATCTATTACTGAGTTTTAACCCACATTTGCATTTTCCAGCCAGTTTGGCTTTTTTAAGCATATTTAACAAAAGGCTACAGAGAATGCAATGCATGTTTTCAAATACTTATTTGTTTGTCATGACCCAAATGCTCAAAATACATTATATATGGATGGATATAAAGTACAATTATTGCACTTAAACGGTTTTTACAATTAGGTCAACATTAAGGTCTTGGCGAGTATCCTTGTAAACACAGTCGGTTATGTTTTAAACAAACAATTGAGAAAGAAAACCATGTGTAACAGTATAATGGATCAGTGCACTAGCTCTTAAAGTGACAGCAGCCTTATTAATGTTGATAAAACAACAAAAAACACAAAAGATGGCTTTAATTGTGAGGAATTGGGATTAATAGCCTATGTATTTAATTTACACAGTACTAAAAGACTATCCAGTGCCATTTTACATTTGATTACTTTATTCAGTTCTAGTGTTAGACCTACCCAAAAAAAGTTTCTCTATTTCATTTGTATCTTTATTCTATTGTAGAATAGAGACATTTTTAAAAATGAAATTCCGGCCCTGATATATTATATATGGGTGTCTGGCACAAGGACTCAGTGTCCACATCACTCCAGCAAACATCATGAGTTGGTACATTGATTCTCCTAAAATGTAATTTTCCAATTAACTGACAACAAAACACCAGACATAGCAGTCAAGAAGAATAAAGACTCAAGAGGGACAAGGGTAGTCTGAGGAGAGGATTATTTTCTCATGCTGATGTTTTTAGTAATGTTGGGTCATGTCATCTCTCGAGGGTTGGTGTTGCAGTCAGCTGACTGTGTGTGCGTGTTTTGCAGTGTGTCCTAAGGCTCTGGCACACAAATCGAAGCAAACTGCTGTTGAGTGTACACTAGGGTGGAGACAGGATCCACACGCAGAGACGTATTAAACTCCAATGTGACGGTGTCTCATTTCACAGCACGAACATTTACTGGGTCACCTGGGAGGAGATTTTTGGCAAAGCTTCTGCTAAATGGGGCATTTTAGTTTGTTTGACTGTGTGAACTAAGAATACAAAGTGGTTCTCACAACCAGTGTGACTCAGGAGACAGGTAAACAAATGTGGATTGTCAGTGGTGTGATGGGTCCAAACAGTGTTTAAATTCAGCATGTGCATCACTCTACTCAAATCAGTGAACGTAATGCCCTTCTCTTTGTTTTTTACTACACAGATTCAAAGTCTTTCTTGTAAAATCAAACTTATCAATATGACTCAGATGGTAGGTTAGTAAGGTTTTACCAGTGGCATTCTTAAAAGGAGTCATCACTGTTTTTTAAATGTTTTAAATAAATTAATGTTCCAGTTTTCAGGTTAAATAAATATTACTTACAATTTCAGGAAAACAACAACCACCACCAATACAGTTATACTTTGTATTGTTACATTAACAATGTAACTAATGTTTATTAATTACTTATTTATTAATCTGAAGAACATTTCTCAAGTTAGTTAGTTAACTTTTAAAGCTTTCTTACATTTATTCCACAATAATAACCAAGACCACAGTAAAATTTCCCTGTATATTTGATCTTATTACAAATAGCGGCTCAAAATCGACCTTATAATGGTTTTCAGATTGAATTAAAAAAATGTTTGTTTAAACGCAATATTTTGGCAAGATTGCTTGGCAATACCAAGCAATCCACATTAATGTTAATTTCTATATATACTAATAACACTGAAGTTGAAAATTCTAAAAGTTAACAAAGTTTAAATGTGATGTTCATTGTTAGTTCATGACAGCTGAAACAGTAACTAATATTAACAAATTGAAATTTTCCTAAAATGTACAAATATACTACTGTTTATTGTTAATGATAAACAATACTATTGTTTATTCATCTTTGTCCATGATACATGAATAATTATTTACAACCAGAAATGTAAAAAATGCATTAGTATAATTATAAATTAACATTCAATATACATATATATTGAATATATGTATATACATACAGTACATATACAACATACATACTGTGTACTTAACTATATAAACATTTATCTGCCTATTGAAATAAAAGGAAGGATTTAAATGTAACTTCTCATGGCCAGACAATACCACATTCATAAACCGTCAATTTCACAAATGTTTCTGTGCCAATTACTTTGTGCTGACTCACAAGGATTTTAGGCAACACACCCAGAAAAGCTCATTTGCGACATTCACCATTGTTAAAAATGCTACATAAATACATGTGAATTGAACTGCGTGACCTTTGCCACTTGCAGCCTTACCTTAAACACATAAGCGTGACTGACCAAGCCTCAAATACTGTAAAAACAACTGTATGTGTATCAGATCAGGTAAAGAAGAATATAGAAACTGCAACACCCATATATTCACATAACAAGTAACAAGCTTCTTAGAAAACCTTCCCATCTCGTGTGAGTGCTGGATGGATGTGAAATGGAACAGCGCAAACAAGCCGATCGCAAGACAAATGTTTTGGGTAAACACGCGAGGAAACCTAAAATACAACCGAAACAATCATCCAATTGTATATGCACACTGTGCATGTCAGTTAACATGACAGAGATAGCTTACGGATTGTACGTTATCTTACACTCTCTTTACACAAAATGAAAAGAGCCATTCGAAGAGCAAGAAAGATGACAGAGAAATTTGATTTTTTCCAATCATGCAAAGCATGCGTGCAAAGTCTTGTCAGCTGACTGCAACATCCCGAGGACAAGATAGACTAAAAAAAGTTGTCCCATGCTGCTCGAAGCAGTTGAGCTCAGTTATAAGTTAACAAATGTCCCCCTATCATCAAAGCAAAGCTAGTTTGAGAACTGCTGTTTAAAGACTATAAGTGAGGACATGGTAGACAAAGGTTTCTTTTACAACTTAGATGTGGCCTTCTTCAGAAGCAAAAAGGCAAAGAACAAAACTCAATGTAATATCTCAAATATGATCTAATGTACGCTATTGTTATTTCAATAATGAGAGAGTGAGAGAGAGTGTGATGAGTCTCAGAAAACATCAAGTTTTGCAACCAGCCCATATGTTTCACAACTAAACTAAAACTAGGTTAACTAAATTAATATTACAGATAACTAAAACTAAAACCATAAACATATTTTTGTTACTTGAAATGAAATGCATCTTGTATTTAAAAAAAAAAAAAAATTAAATAAAATAAAATGTTAAAAAAATAAAACGTTATTTTACAACATTCCTTCATTTTCGTTAAAGAAAGAAAGACTTTTTTATAAAATAACAAAAAAAGAACAATTATTACTAATTAAAATGAAAAATATAAAAACAAAAACTAATTCATAATATTTATTAAAACTATAATAGTATATAAATGGTATATAAATATTTCTCAAAGCCTGCAAATTTCTCCATCCTTGTAAGTCAATATTGATGATGTCGTTCAGAAAAAAAGTTAGGCTAGTGTGACAATCATTCTCAAATCTGAACCCAAGCCAACAGCCTGAACATTCGGTTCTCTCTGCATGAACATGTATACCTACATTTAAATATAATAGCTGATGTATGGCATGTTTTGCCATGTTCATTGTTTTGATTTATTGCTATTGTGTATGTTCCAAAAATCCAGACAGACTGAAAACAAAGACGACTAGTTCAACAAACACATTAGGTGTCACTGTCGCTCACACACTAACTTTGTGTGTTGCTAGCACTCAATCACTTGTCACTTTTTGGTCTGACTTTTACGAGCATCTTCAGGGCCTGGTGTCTATTCGCACTTCGCACTGTACACAAACTCACAGACACGCACCCCCTGCGGCTCCACGCTCTGGCTCACCGCCATTAATCACTCGCTCGCAGAATCCAGCAGAGTTCACGGCAGGTTCAGTGCTTGAAACTCGAGTTACTACATCAGAGATGGATCCCTCATGCACAGAAATTACGTATTTTTGTATGTGCATGATGGGAAAGCTGACACATAAATAAAGAGGAAAGTAAATAAGAAAATCTAGCGAATCCTAATTAATCCCACTGCGGCGGACCTGTGCGCTCGTGCAATTTTTAAACAAGCACACACACCACTCGGAAAAGTCGACATGCAGTCAGAATTGACCCCATTTATTTCCTTATGGTCTTCCTGGGGGCGATGCATCAGTGTACGTCAAAAATATTTGCGTTTATGAATTTGGGAGATGCTTCTATCCAAAGTAATCTACAGGGCATTCAAATTTGAGGTGTTCAAAGGTCCACTTCGATCCAAAAAATCTGAGATCTGCCCTGAAACCAAATTGGTGCCTTGGACACTGGTCGGGTCTGATATTTGTAACCTCAGGTCTACGGTCATTTTAAATAAATGTGCTTTTACCGAATGGACCTGAGAAATTATTTTAGAATATGCCAACACTGTAAAAAAGTGATCAGTTGACTTACCTTAAAAAAAAGTTAGGAAACCCATGCTTAATTGAAAAAATTAAGTTATGTGGAATTGTCAAGTTAACATAACTTAATTTTTTCAACTACGCATCAAGTTTATTACTTAAAAATGTGAGGAAACACGTTGTCTTAAAATTATTAAGTAATAAACTTTATGCATACCGTATTTTTCGGACTATAAGTCGCACTTTTTTTCATAGTTTGACTGGTCCTGCGACTTATAGTCAGGTGCGATTTATATATCAAAATTAATTCAGACTGAGATGAAAACATTACCGTCTACAGCCGCGAGAGGGCGCTCTATGGCGGAGTTGTTCTAAAGCCACACCCAAGGATGAAGAAAATTCAATGGATTCAGTGATGTGGAATGAGATCGCGGGAGCTTGGTGAACTTGTTTACTGGTAACTTGCTTGTTGGACTCGCTGGCTTATGTTAATTTAGTCTATTCAGCCTCCCAGGTGTATGTTCTTTATGCTATTGTGTAACGTTAGCTGAATAACTGTTAATGTGTTGCGTTAACATACCGGATACCTACTCAGCCTGTTGTTCTGTGTGCTACTGTGTAGTTGAATAACTTGCCTTTCCATATTAAATGTCTGTTCTTGGTCTTGGATTTTGTGAAATAAATTTCTAAATAAATGCGACTTATAGTCCAGTGCGACTTATATATGTTTTTTTCCTCTTCATGACGCATTTTTTGACTGATGCGACTTGTAGTCCGAAAAATACGGTAGTTGAAAAAATTAAGTTATGTGAACTTGACAATTCCACATAACTTAATTTTTCCAATTAAGCATGGGTTTCCTAACTTTTTTTAAGATAAGTCAACTGATCACTTTTTACAGTGTGAAATGTGGACCATCAGTCCAGAAGAGGAATCCTAGAATCCTCCAAAAGTTGGGACTGGGAAAGAGACATGTCAAGGCATAAAAGGTTTCTCCCCCACAGCTCTGGCAATATACAGTGGCCCTAAAAAGTATTTGGACACTTTAGACAAATGGTCATTGCATTAAAGGACAAAACAGCAAATCAAGTGACATTTTCAAACATGACCCTAACTCCTCTATTTCTTGTAACCAACTGATCTCAATGTGATCTGATCTCAAGTTCAGTTTATAGCTTTTCAAGCAAGTTCATTTTAGAAGTTAAAGTTAAAATTCTCAAAATATATTGGTTTGATATTTTGTTACACACAAGAGTGACTTCCGTGTCTAAATACTTTTTAAGATCACAATAGAGTTGTAAATCCATACATGATAGTATAGTCAAAAAACTCAGATTCAATCTGTTATGCATGTATTTGTGCAAGACGGAGTGTATGATTTCAGTTGCAGATGCAGGCAGTGTGTTATCTTGTCTAGTCTGAGGGCAGTGCCAGTATAAATACAAAGACGCTCTGATAAACACACATACAGAAAGACCTCTGTGGAGCATGCACAAGAAATTACAAAAGATTCCATCTTTGTGACGCATATTGACAGAGATCTCAAGCACCTGATTATAATCACACTAACGCACTGTCAGTATCACAAACACAGCAGCAGCATTTATTCCATTCCCACGCTCAGCAAGAGACTACTAACTACATTGAGCAATGCATAATGTGCCTACGCCATGCCTGCCAATGCCTGGCCAGTTCTGTCTGATGCCCGCCGGTCACTAGGGTCAGACAATCCTCATGAGATCATTAAGAAACCATATGTGTGCATAACCCATCTGCTGCATTCTTCAGTAGTAATATCATGTTCAAAATAATACCCAATCAGTATTGCCAACCATCTGCAGCCATGCTTACTGGAAGTGTAACCTTCAAAAACTCTTAAAAACTACAGAGCTCCTAAAGGGTCTTGGTGATGGAAACGGGAAATGTTTGTGTTCCCCCGAGAAACTTGCAGTTTTCTCGCAAAACTTTTGAGTTCTTTGCAAGTGAATGCAAAGTTTCTCTGGGGAAAGCAAAGTTTCTCAGGGCAACACAAAAGTTTTGAAATATATATTTTTTTCCCCCACAAACAAATCCTTTTAGGGGCTCCGTAAAAAAACAATATAACTGACATGAATTTATTCAGAACTACTAGGAACAAATTATTAACCATAGACTGTAAAAAAAAAAGAAAGATGCATGCATGAGACATCTCCACTGCTGTAGAAAAATTAAGCCAAAAAAAGATCCTAGAAATGGTCAAAGCCGATTACGCCACATTCCATACGATTACATGGAGAGGGCAGGGTTTATAACCTATACTGCAACCGGCCATCAGGGGGCGATCGAAATGCTTCATTTTTCAGGACGTGTGCGGCACTCTTAGTATGAACGAAGGTCAGAAACTAGCGGTGTCACGATTTACCGTATTAACGATAATCATGATATTAAAAAAAAAATTAAATATAGTTATCGTGTCAGTTCAAAGAAATGTGCCAGAAGTTAAAAATGTTGCTATAGTGAAGAAACATGCTGCATTCCAATTCACATACCATCCACCCTAAATAGTATTCAACATTAGAATTCGTGTGTCCTAAACCATAGTTAAAACTAGTATTCCTAATATTGCTCACAGCCCATTGGGTGTTGGACGAGGATTCGATCAGAACTACAAACACTAATAAAATGTGTTAAAAACTACAAACATGGCGGATATGCGAGACCAGGATAGTTCACCCTAAATGAAAATTAAGTCATCATTTACTCACCCTGGTGTTGTTCTAATGCTGTATGCCCTTCTTTCTTTTATGGATCACAAAAGGAGAATTTAAAAAAACAAATGTCCCGCTTGCGCTCATCCATATAATGGCAGTAAATTGCGATCGGCATCAAACTTTTTAATAAAAAAAAAAAAGACACAAAAGTATCACAGAATCATCCCATGCAAATACTATATATTCCAAGTGTTCTGGGGGTACGAGATAGGGTTTGGTGAAAAATAAATCAAACTTTAATGTATTTAATGAAACTGGTCATTTTCTGTCAAATTTTTGTCTTCTCTGCATTGCAGCACGATGCGTGTTTGTGAGACTCTATTAGTGCCACAGTTCACTTCGACTCACTCAGAAAAAGCACACAAGTTGTAAGAAATGGAGATCAGCAAAGCTTGCCTACTCTTCTGCTACACACTCAAATGTATGTACTTTTTCTTCACAAAAACAGTACATTTAGGGCATAGTATAAATAGGTGAACTGGGACGCAGCAATGGAGTAATTTGAAAATACAGAGCAGAACGTGTCCAAAAAAAAAAAAAAAGTCAAGATGAGGAAAAACCATGTTGCAACTTGTCACATTAATGTAGAATTCATCTGACGTACATTGGCTGTTTAACTTGCAATATGTCTAATCTAATCAGGTTTTAGAGTCTGGACACTGTTTATAATATTAGATTTACTGTTTTTACTCACTCAGGTAATTTGAAACTGTTTGTGCACCGATGCCAGACTCATTCGTTTATTATGAATGGTCTTATCTTTTGGTCTGTGTCCCTGAAGTTCCAAATAAAAGAGATAAATCACATAATATTCACTGGATTATATAAAAATTGGCTTGTTTTTTGCTTTTTTTTTATTTAGAGAAAAAAAAAAAAACTATTTTGTGGTGTACATGCTATCATATTACTACAAATGTATTAATCATTATGAGAAGGATGTATTATAATGACAAAAATCAGCCAGTTATTTGTATTATATATACACCCATAAACACTACCATTCAAAAGTTTGGAGTCCGTATCAGTAAAAAATTAATTAAAAAAAAATACTACTTTCAGCAAAGATGCACTAAACTAATCAAAAGTGACAGTGCAAGCATTTATAATGTTACAAAAGTTTTATATTTCATATAAATACTGTTCTTTTGAAAAAAAAAAATTATATATATATATATATATATATATATATATAATTTTTTATTTATTTTTTTCAAAAGAACAGTATTTATATGAAATATAAAACTTTTGTAACATTATAAATGCTTGCACTGTCACTTTATATATATATTTTATATATTTTCTAATTTTTTTTTTCTCTATATATATATTTCCACAAAAAAATAACATTTGAACACTGATAATAATAGGAAATTATTATTATTTTTATACCAAATCAGCATATTAGAATGATTTCTGAAGGATCATGTGACACTGAAGACTTAATGATGCTGAAAATTCATCTTTGCCAATATAGGAAAAAAATACATTTTAAATTATATATTTTAAAAAGAAATTGTAAATTGTTATATTTCACAATATTACTATTTAATGTATTTGAAATGTTAGTATATATTATCATATTCACATTAACAATATCTTATTTTCTAATAAAAATAATACACCAATAAGTAAATAAATAAAGGCAAAACCAAGAACAGTCATTGGAATCACTTATTTGTGGAACCAAAATCAACATGAGCACTCAGGATGCCCCATACGTCTTGACCATGGAACTCATACCTCAGCAGACTGCCTTTGGTTCAACCTCAAAGCTACAGTCACATCCTGTTTTCAGATTTCTTCGGTTGTTCTAGACTCACTCAAGGGCAAAAGCACAAAAGGAGAGGAAGACCATGTTTAGACATTTAAAACAATCTTCTGACCCTAGTCTAGATGAAGAATCTCTTCCAGCTGTATTGTTCAAAAGAACTAAACGTCTTCTGCCATAGCGAAGAACGAACAAAAGAAAGAACAAAAAAAGAAATAACGAAAAAGTATGAACATAACAATGAAAGAACAAAAGATAAAGACCGGGCAAAGCAAAAAGCAAACAAATCAAAGAAAGAATGAAAAAGAACGCACGTAAGAATGAAAAAAGGAATAAAAGAACAAAAAAAGAAAGGATGAAAGAAAGAAAGAACGTACAAAAAGAATTAACAAAAAGAACAAAATAACTAATGAAAGAACAAACAAATCAATGAAAGAACAAACAAAAATAAATCAAAGAAAGGAAAAACATGCAAGAACGAACATTAATGAAAGAAACAAAAATAATTAAACAAATCAAAGAACGAATGAACAAAAGAAAGAAACAAATCAAAGAGAAAGAAAGAAAGAAAGAAAGAAAGAAAGAAAGAAAGAAAGAAAGAAAGAAAGAAAGAAAGAAAGAAAGAAAGAAAGAAAGAAAGAAAGAAAGAAAGAAAGAAAAGAACTAAAAAAAGAAAACAACAGAACAAGCAAAAGAAGGAAAGAGCGTATGACAAAAAGAATGAACTAAAGCACAAAGAAAAGGAAGACAGAACAAAAGAAATGTAGAAATGTAGTAGGGAAATGTAGTAGTCTATAACAGCAGATGGGGCTGTAGGTGATTGGACTCAAAAGACAGAATAGAGAGAAACTGGACAAAGGAGTGATGGATAGACTGTCCTCAGGGTGTTGACAAGAACAAAATGATCATATTCACTTGAAAAGACAGAAATAGAGTCAGGCAGCACATACAGGACATCACAAGATGCCCCCCCCTCCCCACCCCCACCCACCCACCCGAGGTGAGGTCACTGGAAACACAGGGCCATCCCATAATGACACTTAACTTCTCAAAGCCTTCACATACAAAACATGAGCTCTCTAATGTGCGTGTGCATGCCAATGTATATAAATAAATAATAAAAAAAATCCTTTTCCTTTTAAAGGGGAGCTTAAGGGCATTGTGGGAAAGGACAGAGAGGATAGGAAGGAGGAAGGAAGGGCTTTGACTGCTGGCACAGATCTGGACAAACATCCATGCACACTCGCAAGTGGAAACGCAAGCGGCGTGTGAAAGGAAAGCAACTCTCATCTCCAAGAAAAAAAGCCTCCGCTCAGAAGATGCTAAGGAAAGATATAATGGGAGTTGAAGGCCAAAAAAGGAGACTGACATTTTTCCCTTCCGGATCTCACACTTGTGACAATGCTTGACGAATGCACATATTATCTCGTAAGGCACTTGTTACACAACAATAGTGCGTACTTGGAAAGTAAAAGCTTTACGAACAATCCCTCAGATTGACCCGGTGAAGTCCAAAGAGTGTACAGGAGATTAAAGAGGAAACGTCCCGTGCACCGGCAACCTGATAAGCTTTGAGTCATTAGTTATGTACTAAAACTCAGCAAGTTGGCTGTTACCTTCTAAGGCAGCATCCTAGTTGAATTGTAACCTCATTAGTGACTGATTTAAAAATAGTGCTCCTCAATTAGCACATAGTAAAGCCTAAAACAAACAGTTCTAGCTACATAAGATTTAGCATTACAGAACATCTTAGCAAGGCCGTAATCATGTCTTGAACATTGGGAAGGGGGATGAAAAAAATGTGCATTCGAATTATTTGCAAATAATAATCGTATTTCCAAATAAGCACATTCACTCTTAATCGTATGCCTAAAATAGCTCTGTTAAAGTTAATTATCTCTCACGTTAAATTATGAATTGCATTACTCAAATCACGTAAATGGTTTTCAATTCAAAACACTGACATTTTTGGCCAAATGCAATTATTGTGGGATTGCCCCCATATGGTGGTTACGGCCCTGCATCTTGCAGACCGCAATTCATAACGCTACATACATTACTGCATTCACAATGTTGTCTCAGGGGAGGGGGTTTCAGTTTTCAGTCATGGCATGTTTAACACTTGGTTAACACTTGGTTAACACTTGGCTAACAGCCAAGAATACTTTGATTTTATATATACGCTAGGTCATGCGTCTAGTGCGAGCAACATAAATTTTATCATCAGCATAGTACTTGCATAATGCACGCTAGCAGGCTGATTTTTCTAATCGTGAATACGTCATGACTCTTTAATTGGTCCACAGAATGACAACACTGACCCAAGGCTGTTGTTTCACAGACAAAAAAGAAACGGAAGAGACGGAACAACAAGAAACCGCTGGAGACTGCAACAACAATAGACGGCTACGTTGACGAGCACTTTTGTGCGAGGGGGTTCAGAGATACCTGCGACTCTAGTTTAAACTATAGCACAAAGACATTTTTAACTTATTTAGAGATATAGCACAGACACTGCACAAAGATTAAACTTTTTAAGATTAAACCGCATTTTTCATTACCCTTCAAATAGCGCAAATTGAAATTGCGAATTGAAAATACGCCAAATGGAAAACCGTCAATTTCAACGTCAAAAAGTCCCCTATATCGCAAAAAAGTTTTTACGCTCCCATGAGGTGGTTTTTCAGGCAGTTCGAAAAAGGAATATTTCGCAAAACTGCAATGGAAACCGTTTTTACGCATTTACAGGTCACCTGACGTAGATGGCACGGTATGTTTGGACAGAAGACGGGACAGAGTTGTTTATTAAACTCATAAAAGACAAAAGAATTACGGGAATACTGGATTCTAAACCACTAAGAAATGCCACAATCAAGACCTCGAAGCAGATATGAGGGAGAAACACCTCATACGTAGCCGCTCCAAAGTATAAAAAGTTTTCCTTGCCATTAATACTTGGATAACATGACTACGTCTCCTTCGATTAAAAATAATGGCTAGTGCAGTGGCTGGGATATACAGTGCTATGCATAAGTTTAGACACCCATGCTAAAGTTGACTAAAAAGAGGAATAAAAAAATCATCTTTTGGAAATTGAACTCAGTTTCCAAAAGATGATTTTTTATTCCTCTTTTTAGTCAACTTTAGTATGGGTGTCTAAACTTATGCATAGCACTGTATGTTAACCTACCAACATCAATTGCCATAATTGTTGGAATTATCACGAGAGGAAAAAAAAAAAAACGCTTCAGTCTTCAGTATTTAGAAAATATCGCAAAAGTTTTGTGCAAATTTGTGATGGAAACGTGGCTTATTTGTGAGTGTTAAACACCTGTGTTCACACACGTTATCAAATGGAGTATTTACTTTTAAAGGCTATGCCTTCTGATGCCAAGCGTCCAGATATACTCGGCGAGACAATACAGGTGAATAGGGTAAAATTTTAAAATAAAAGATATCAGCATTAAATTCCTCAGTTGATTACTTACACAAGTATAAAAAAAAAAAATGTATTACAAGTTTTTGAAATGTATATGTTTAATTATGCAAATTAGGCATTATCATTAAATATGGGAGATTTTGCATATATTTTCGGCAGATAGATCTGAACATAATGATAAAGCCAGGTGCAAAATTATTTTTTCATTTTGTTTACACACAAGACGAAAAAAAATTCAGAGGGATTTCAGGATATATGCTTTCATTACCTAGAAAATCAAAATATACTGTCCATAGCCTTTCGATTCGATTCTCGAAAATTCGAAAATCGATTATCGAAAATTCGAAAATCGATTATCGCCTTTTTTTTTTATTAAAATGTCACATAAATCAGGCCAGGAATGATTTATTAACAATTACCTCTGAAAATATATTCAGAATACTGCTAACTGTATAACTGGAAAGTTTGGTGTACATAGGTGCTACATAGGCTGAGATATTTGTACTGGAGAATGACAAAAAACTCATTTTGAGAAAACGGCATTTAAAGATTTAAATGGCTCTAAATGAGATTTCGTCATTAGCTTTAAATCCCCCTTTGGACATTCACGAATTGGTTACTGATAGAAAGGAAATGCCCATATTTGGGTTACATAGCGTTGTGCAGGAGACTCAGAGCTTTACAACGATACCGGTCATGACAGACTTCAGTAAACAGACGGATCTCGGCATGTCGCGTTGGAATGCTAACTTCTTGGTAAATTCGGGAGAAACTTACTGCCGCAAGTAAACAAAATGTAATAAAATAAACGTCTTAATGTATATTTTCGACGTTTTCTTTATAGACCTTATGTAGCCCCGCCACTTTTGCTGCGCTCGTTGTCTTTTGACTTCCGGTCTGTATTTATTTTCACAGCGATATTTTGAGCTTAAAGGCTTATTCACCACTGGCAAAAAGGGCTTTCAATAAAACTATGCAGAAGAGAGGTGAAACTTTTTTTTATCTGTGCTATCTGACTAGAGAAAACAGAAAAAAAGGCTATTGTCTTCCCTTTTGCCAAATAGGAAAACTTCAACACCCATAATGCACTGGGCATGTTGCCATCCAAGGCCACTCCCAATCTGCTGTGGATACGCTTATCCAGAGTCAAATACCACCTTGCTTTAGTAGTAAATACTTCTTAGCAACTTTTTTTGTCACAATGGTGTCGACTTGTATTGTTCCCAGGTGCAAGGATTCAAAGAGTAAACGTTTAGCGCAAGTGAGTTACTTTCAGTGTCGGTCCAGTGAAGGATCCATCACGTTATAGGCAGCACGTAAAGGCTGCAAAGAATCTTAAATATGGAGAGAACACTGTGACGAAAAATCAGAAAAACTGTGTTTGTAGTCAACATTTCAAATGGACAAACAGTGTTTTAGTAGCCTAGAAATCTAGACGCACCCTAGCGGCAGCAAAATTTATTTTGCAGCCAGGGTAGTCTAGCAACTCTCCGTTGACTTTCGAGCTGTAAAAACCTAAATTGGGTCAGGCCAATCACATTGTGTATAGAGTAGTCGGGGCGGGCTTAACAATGACGACAGAGTTGCGACGGTTCCTGCTACTTGAAAACAAAGAATGGCGGCTGCTGGAGAACAGTCGAATCGGCTTTGGCCGCGACTCTGGAGGACTTGGAGTTAAAGGTCCCATTCCATGGATTATTTTTATTA
>CM040824.1:30845010-31000010 GCA_022828995.1 Vimba vimba
ACTGTAATATTTGTACTGTTTTTGAATTGTCATGCTGCAGAAGCAATTTATTAAAAATAAAAATGCGCAAAAAAGATATTTAAAAATTATGACAAAAATAATTCACCAAGTATACATTAAACTGAGTGACAGTAAAAACATTAATAATGTTACAAAACATTTTCTATTTCCAATAAATGCTGTAAAAAAAAAAAAAAAAAAAAAATCACAGCAGCACAATTGTGTTTAACACTGAAAATAATAAGACATGTTCCTTGAGCACCAAAATCATATTAGAATGATTTCTGAAGGATCGTGTAACATTGAAAACTGGAAATTCAGCTCTGCCATGACAGGAATAAATTACACTTTAAAATATATTACAATAGAAAAAGTCATTTTAAATAGCAATATTATACAATACTATAAGAGACTACTTTCAAAAACAAAACAAAAAAACCTTACCAACCCCAAACTTCTGTGTGTGCGTGTATTTATTTCTTTATTTGTGTGTGTGACTGAATTTAAAAAAAAAAAATCATATAAATTCTAAAATAAAATGTTGAGAAAGTCATGTTACACTGAACACGTCACACAATGTTACACATCATCACATAACTATTATATTAGGGGGTTTATATTTATTAGTTTTGATAAAGCACAACTTCATTTAACTATCAATTTGAACGTGGCGAGTTCTGAAGCAACAAGGCATCCTCACACTGGCACCACCATGTTTGACTGTTGGTAAGATGCTCTTAGATTCTGGAATGCCGTTTCACTTCATGCCAGACATAATGGGTCACATGTCATCCAAAATGTTCCATTTTTGACTCGTAGAACATTCTTCCAAAAGTCTTGGGGATCAGCCAGGTGCTCTTTTGGCAGATGAGAGATGAGAGTTTATGTTTTTGGTTAGCATTGGTTTCCACATTGCTCCTCTCTCAGCCCACATTTCTTTGGAAGAGTTTTTTTAAGATCCTCTGTGGCTTCCTGAATGATTTTAGGCTGATCCTTTGGACACACTTTGACAGACTGGCCACAGAACATGCACTACCATGTCCACTTGTTCTCTATATGCATTATGGTTCAGTGGTGTCCCAGAATTTCAAAAATGTCCTCAGCAAAAGGGGATATCAAAAATGGTTAGTCCCTTTTGTTTCAAGCTATTTTATTTTGAGTATGGATTGTTTACTCAAATACGTTTGCATCTTGAGATGCTGTGGCGTAGTGGTTAAAGATCTGGGACAGTAATCAAAAGATTTTAATAGTCTGATTTGAACAGTATTAGCATTAATCATGAAAACAATGCAATATATCGTGCAACTAGCAATAAATTGCCACAAGATGGCAGTATCAAGTTAAATGAATAAACACTCAAATGGTCAGCCCTTTGGTCACATTTCCCAGTGTTCCCTGACCTGATCGTAATCCCTCAAGTCACACTCACATAGACACATCGAGATATGACCCCTCAACACTACACTGACATTTCCAAAACCAAATATTCCACTAATCTTTCTCACAGAGAAAACAGGTCACCATGAATGTATTCTGTGCTGTGGGAGGAACAGCAGGTGGTTTGTGGGATTACTCTGTAATAACGGCCGCATGTGACGCTACATGCCTGTTAAATGAAGCAAGAAAGACAGGTTCAAATAGTTGGCATGTGTATTTTCACTAACTTGATGACTGGAATGCTTTACCTATTGATTCAACTGAGGGTCACCACTTGAGGTCCCGAAGAAAAAACACAGTACTGTATTTTATAATTAGCATTGTTTTTCAGCTGCCCATCCGCAACCTTATTAAAACAACCCTGAGACACATTTTTGGGTCATGACCCGTCAGTTGAGAAGCACTTTGTGCAATGAAGACCCATAAAAACCAAGCTTTTAAGGCCCTAGAGTGATTTCTTCTAACAACTGGTGCGTTTAAAAGGTTAGCAAATCATGCTAAAATGTAACGCTAGTGCAATGTGGGCCACCAAAGTGCTTTTCCCTCATCAGGTCAAACAGTTATCATTGATGAAATGTGACATCTGTATCGATCCAGGCTAGTAAAGAAGGCAGCGAGATGACCATGCTATCAGTAGACTATTTGTAGACCATCCAAAAAGGACATTTAGCTAAGCTAACTCACTTTATAACAGGAGCAATTTTTCATATATTGACTTAAGGCTCGTTCACACCAAGGATGGCAACTATAACGATAACCATAAATTTAAAGTTTTAACAATCATTCTATGAGAATAGGAAAGTCCACACTGATAATGGCACAGGAACAATATAATCAGAATCACTTTCAAAACGATTTTTTCCAGCTGATGAACGATAAAAACATTAACAGCTAATCAGCATCCACCCAACTTAAGAGTTCGAGCATTTAAAACATCAGACGACAAGACTGCAGCACGTGCTTGTCATAAACAGAACTTTAGTGTGCGTTACAAATCCTCTCTTAGAATGAGATCTGCATGATTGATGTTCAAAATGGTAAGCAAGCGCTGCTTTGATTAGGGTTTGTATATCTGCAGTCCTAGTTTCTGTTTTTGAATGACAAATCTAGACTATTAATACCTGCTGATGTTGACAGTTATTTCCTTAAAGAGAATGCACATTCTAGTTGACAGCCACCTGTAGTCCTTTTGTAGTCCGTCGCCACTAGTTATTTTATCTCGGCTTGGTGTCTCACGGCCTTAAGTGGACTAAATGATAGGAGTCCTGCATAAGTCACCTGTAGTTACAATTTTGAATTACGAATGAATTTTAATTGTTTTTTAAAATGAAACATATCCATGGATAAATTGTTTACAATAAGATTAAAATCTATAACATGCATTTAGAAAATTCTCATTTCATGCCGACTTTAACTTAGCTAGGTAGCTAATATTTACAAGGCTAAATCAGGTCTAAAAGACCTGCTTCAGACTTCCACTAGAATACCAGCAGCGTCCGAACTGTGCATTCCGTACATACCCCAGTCCCACACACTTCCGCATGTGTCCGAGCGCAAGTTTGTGTATGTAACGAGAGAGCTCAGCAAGTGTCCTATGTGTAAGAGATGTCTTTTTAAAAGCAAACACACAAACAATAACATACGATGAATAGGACTGTTAAAACAATGAAGTACAGTAAGTACAAGATCTTTAAGAGGTACAACCAGTACAAGTGAGTGTCAAAGAGCATTTCCATTTACTGCTCTCAGCGCTATGTGGTCCAAATATGCCTTTCCAAACACTCCCTTCCTGTCTTCTCATTCATTTCACATCTCTTTAAACTACATGGTTTAGCTCCCCAGTACTTGAGTGAGCTCTTAACGCATTATAGTCCTTCATGTCTATTGCGATCTCAAAATTCCAGCCAGTTGATAATACCTAGAATATCAAAATTGACTGCTGGCGGAAGATCCTTTTCCTATTTAGTACCTAAACTTTGGAACAGTCTTCCTAACATTGTCCGGGAAGCAGACACACTTCTATAATTCAATGTTAGGCTGCATAGATTAGGTCAGCCAGAACCGGGAACACTTCCCATAAATCCTGATGTACTCGTTACATCATAAGAAGAATGTCATCTACGCTAATATTAGTCTCTCTGTTTATCCCGAGGTTTACCACAGTCCGCCGGATCCAAGCCGTATCCCGTTGTGATGAAGGACCTGCGCCTGGACACGAGTCACGACGACAACGCAGTCCTGAAGTGTCAACTAGTCTCTCCCCTGTGAAGGCCACCTTCCCTTCCCTTTACCTCTGTACAGATAAAACATTGTCAAAATAATTCTGGTTCACATAGATGCGCGGAAGCGACAAAATTTGTAAAGAAAGACTACACGCCTGCGCACATATATATTCAAACGTGCATACCTATAGACTAAACACGTAATACGCATGTGCACGCCGTCACCGTTTTCACAGATTCGCGTTTATGAAATTTACGCAGAGATAACATTTTTCAACGTTTGTATCTTGGAACCTGTTTCAAGTTTTACTTTCTCGAGCCACCAGGCACTGCTGTTGTGCAAGTGAGCGGGCCGGAGCGCATTAAGGGTTTTCTGTTAGAATGATGTTGTGCAAGCGGCCCCTAAGTTAATAACTAATGATCTTTGCAACGGAAGTGAATCAATCATAACTAACTTTAGCTGGACAATAACTTTATTCCTGAGCTGCTGTAAAGCCAAAACAATCTCTGTTACTTTAATTTCCTATTATCACTGTAAAGCTGCTTTGAAATAATCTACATTGTTAAAAGCGCTATATAAATGAAGGTGACTTGACAAAGTCACAATACTAACAAACACTAACATTACCATTGAGTACTATGTTATTACCATGGTTTTTAAAAGATGGCACCAATGTAATACCATTTTTTTTTTAGAACACGGTTTAAAAGTAAATCCATGTTTTTATTATGTTTACTTCAAAAACAGTAGCAATTACCATGCTACATGTAAAATAATAAAATATAATGTAAAATAATTATAGTATATGGTGATGCTATAGATTCTTTTTGTATGTTACCATGATAATTCCATGTTTTTTTGTAAATGGTACCAAGGTGGTACCGAACCACATTTATGTCAAAAACCAAGGCATTATCTTGCTACATGTATCAGAACATGGTACTACCATGGTAAAAAAATTTGACATGGCCCAATGGTGACACTGAGGTTTTTGGACATGTTTTTTGGACATGTTGATGCCAGGCGTTTTAGAACTAGTACCATGTTTTTGTACATAGTATTGTGGAAAAAAATTCTGTTTCAAATCACACACTAGGAAAGGAGGAGTGTGTCTAATTCAGTGGCTAAGTCTGACAAACGTTCCAAAATCAGTCAGGTTTATGTTGGTATTGCATGAGGGACATAATACCTTGATGATGAACTTCAGACCTGGCCAAACAACCAACAATACAGTTAAAAAAAAATGGCCAGTTAGTTAAAGAACAAATGTCAAATATTCATCAGAAATCTATATGGAAGATTCCCAGCCAGCAGTGAAATTATAAAGAGGATACAGAGATCTCTTCAGAGCGTAATACAGACACACTGTCTCTTTCCTGTTGTTTTTCTTTCAGCTCTCTTTCCTCACTATGGAACTCTGTGTCAGAAGATGGTCCAACCTCATGTGCCCAACTCTTTCCATCACTCTCTCTCTCTCTCTCTTTGTGTGTACTGAATATAGGTCACCTCATATAACTCTAGCCTCAACTTATAGAGTGCAAACAGGCATGTAAGTGCAAGCATGCGCGCATATGCACACACACACACACACACAATGGTTGGACACAGATGACCAGAAAAAAAAAAAAACAAGAAAGATTTATGGGCTTTCATGCTGTGTGTGTGTGTGTGTGTGTGTGTGTGTGTGTGTGTGTGTGTGTGTGTGTGTGTGTGTGTGTGTGTGTGTGTGTGTGTGTGTGTGTGTGTGTGTGTGTGTGTGTGTGTGTGTGTATTCTCAAGTGTGTGTCTGTGTATATAAGGGATACTGCCTCCACGGTCCCCACGAGGAAAACGGCTTAATAAACAGACTAAATAATGTCTTATTAAACATCTAAAAATGCAGAAAAGTTTGTGTGAGGATTAAGAGTAGAGGAAAGAAAACATCATTATCAGTTATATAACAGAATATAAACAGTAAAAGTTATTGAAAAGTCCCCATCATGACAGTGTTTACTGAACTATACAAATCCATCCCCAGAAGTTAGTTAAATATGACTAACCCTCCTTTTGATCTGAATTTGGGAAGGCTCTCATTTGGAATCGCAAATTCGGACAATCGCGCTCCGTGCCTAGTGTGAGTACGCCCTACATCTAACATTTTTTCCCCAGCATTTTTTCTCCCTTTTGGGGGTCTGTGGATGTCAGTATTTCTTACAACCCTTAACAATGTGCCCAGACCACAATGTATACATGTCTACACACAAAAGCCTACTGTGGCTTTCTGGAAAAATCTATATGCTTCAGGGTAGTGACACGTTAAAGCAAGGCAGCATCTGGAGAGCAGAGCAGGACACACACACACACTCATGTACACAACTAGATCTGTGGCCAACAGCCTTGCTCACGGCTATAAAACGGTTAGAGATTTGGGGAAGGCCCTGGCTTGCACAGCTTGTGGAGGATATACAACCTTAAGTGCACAGAATCGCTGCAGCT
Organism: Vimba vimba; assembly: GCA_022828995.1. Taxonomy (NCBI): domain Eukaryota; kingdom Metazoa; phylum Chordata; class Actinopteri; order Cypriniformes; family Leuciscidae; genus Vimba; species Vimba vimba. The sequence continues at coordinate 30,851,146 of CM040824.1, forward strand.
ACAGGAGGGGTCGCCAGTAACCTCTGTGACCTTACAGAACCCTGTGACCTGCACAATGCCACTGAGGACAATGCTGCTTGTGCAGTGCAATTAAATGTTGTCATTCATAATATTAAATTTCATATTAAAAGTAAATGAATGTACAGAAAAAAAACAAGGGAACTTTTCTGTACCGAAGGACCCTTTAATAACTGACCTGGGTGATTAGGAGAGTTCAGATTGGAGGACTGCTGGAAGCTTGAACCAATGAGATTGGATGGTCTGTGAGACGGGGTCCGGTCAACATTGTCCTGAAGAAAAAGAAAGGGAGGAGGAGGTCAGAAAGTTCAATGTTTATAAGCATGCACACAAGAGAGTTACGTCCTACATACATCGGGGTCAGAGATCACCCTTCTGCCGGAACTCGACTCTCTCGTGAACGTGTGTACGGCCATTGCCGGAAGCCAGTGATTATAGTATATAAAGTTTTAAATATGGATATTTTTCTTACAAAAACCCATCGCTTCTCTTCAGAAGGCATTTATTAAACCACTGGAGTTATAGATTACTTTTATGATGGATGGATGGATGCGCTTTTTGGAGCTTCAAAAACTCAGGCACTATTCAATGCCATTTCAATGCTGGGAAGAGCCAGGATATTATTTAATACAACTCCGATTGTGTTTGGCTGAAAGAAGAAAGTCATATACACCTAGGATGGCTTGAGGGCGAGTAAATTATGGGATCATTTCCATTTTTGGGTGAACTAATCCTTTAATATGCTGTACCTGTCTTGTGTCATTAATGTTAACTAAAGTACAAAACAATAAATAAGAAAAACTGTTGAAATCTGCTCTTGACTAAATAACATCTTTAGCTTTAATATAATTAATCTATATTTGATTTATACACTATAGTATTTCATACCTGAATACTGTGATTTATGAAATCTGTTTATTTTACATTTTCAATTCAATTCATGTTTATTAGTATAGAGCTTTTCATAATAAGTATTGTTTCAAGGCAGCTTTACAGAAAGTGCATAGTTCGACGGACGGACGGACGGAAGGATGGACTATTGGGTGATCTATTCCTTTAATGTTCTGGTTTACATCCCAGTTATAACTTGGAAATAAGTCAAATACTGCAATGTAAACCTGATCTGTAATAATACATCAAATAGGTCATTTATTGGAAAAAGTCAAATAACATGTTAATTTATATGTGTATAACCTTAAACAAACTGATACCAATGGACAAATACAGTATATCTTATACTGCATGTGGAGATGGGTACTGAATGCCAAAACAGAAAGAATGTGGGGAAAAATATACATGTGTCTTTGGCAGTAGTAATTACATGCACATATTTATTTGTGTGTGTGTGTGTGTGTGTGTGTGTGTGTGTGTGTGTGTGTGTGTGTGTGTGTGTGTGTGTGTGTGTGTGTGTGTGTGTGTGTGTGTGTGTGTGTGTGTGTGTGTGTGTGTGTGTGTGTGTGTGTGTGTGTGTGTGTGTGTGTGTGTGTGTGTGTGTGTGTAGAGTCCCAATCATCATTCCCAATGCATCAACATAAAACTATGAGCAAAAAAGGCAAACTATGCACACAGCAATGGCTCTAGTGCTCTCAAACCACACACAATCTCACACCATATAATTCAAAGCATAATGCACAAAGCTAGAAGCAGTAGTCCAAGAAAAGAAAAATAAAGCCACATTTTCAATTTCCAGTTTTCTAGGAAACCTAAGAACATGGAAGCCGAGTTTCCAGGAACTAGCCTCTGCCAGAGGTCCCCATGCTCTCTTCTCTCCCTGCCTTCTTTCTATTTCTCTCTTCTGCTCTCTCTTCACGCTGCACCAAGCCAGCCAGCTCTCAGAAAAGAGAAAAACATCTATAAAAACAGGAAGGGAAATTTACTGCTCTGAGAAAGCTTCTCTAATGCTTTAGCCAGCATACTGTTAATCTTGCACAGTGTTAAAAGACCAAAAAAAGTCATTAAATGCTGCTCACCGACACCAACAGAAAGTGTCCAGTTTATATCCTCTCATTTAAGTGGGGTTTAATCTTGGCCATATTACTTCAAATTCAAACTTTAAAGCTTTTTACATACTTTTTACTCTCTTCAAGGAAGCACAAAAGTGGAACGTACCAGGATCTGTAGCAGGGGATGACAGAGGAATGCGAGAGGGTGTGTGTGTATATGTGTGTGTTGTACTTGGACAGGCTCCAGGCCTTGTGTCCGTTATGTAAACCTTAACCCCCCAGCTGATTCCACAGGGCAACAAAGGCAGTGAATTTCCTAGAAAGGCAGGTCATGTGACCCTTGCAGAGCCTAGGCTATTAACAAAGATTGGTTAGAAACCCAAAGCATTTAGGAGTTGACCTCTGACCTCGAAAGCTACAACTTGGCCATTCTAGGCGCTGCTGTGATATACAAACGCATTGACAAACATAAACAACTACTCAACTTTCCCATTTGGCTCTTGGTGAGCAGACACCCTGCTATAAACCTGAAACACAATACCAAGTCTCCATTTGACCTATGACCTCTAACCCTAATCTTCATCCTCATTAACTACAAGCAACTTAAGACTTGCAACCCTCCACATAACTTCCTTAACCTTAACTAAAGAAGAGGAATAACAGATGACACAGACATAACAGATGAGACATACTTACTGAACACAATTTGCAGCAAAAATACTCAAGATTAAAGATTAAAACTAAGAGGTACACTTCAGATAAGAATAAATATTGAGAAAGACAGGAAAGGAAGAAAAAAAGTCATAGGGATAGAGTGACTGAGTGAGTGAGTGGAAATAAAAGCTAAAGCAGAATGCTTTAATGCTTTCATTTAAAAGTCAAAAAGCAGGAGCACAGTGCAAGCCAGGGTGCCTGGGTTGTGTTTGCTTAAAGTGAATATTTGGGCTGTGTTGTCCCCGTGCTAGGGAAGATTCGGGGCAGGTGCCTGTGGCTCTGAGAAACCCCCTGCAGTGAGGCAGCCCGCACCCCTGCCTTCACTGTACACACTGATGCTCTGCCAGGTTCACAAGCACCATCCACTTTATAGGAGACCTGGGTGGGGGTCATCAAGGAAAAAGGGGGGAGGGTCTGAGAAAGAAATAGTTTGTGGAAGGGATGGGTAGTTTATAAGGTAAAACGAAAGGAATGATATTAGAAAGAGAGAGAAGATAAGGAGAGTCAAATATAGAGAGAGGCCTGACTGTGCAGCCCTGGTATAAATAGCAACACTTTGCATGTCAGCATGTCAGCTGTGTGGCACCATGGCAATGCCATGGCGACGAAAGGCATGCGGACATGCCACAGAACCCTTGGGAACCGCTGCGCTGAATAGATGAGTCCCTCTATGCTGGTTCAGGAGGATTTGTGCATGTGCGTGTGAGAATTTGGGTTTTACATGCATATTCTGCTTGAAGAGATATTACAGCACGGTCAAGAAACAGTGACAAAGTGCCCTGCTGAACTTGAAAGCTCTGTAGACTCCAGAGCACTACAACTACACTAGAGTATACCTGGTAGTTTGGATGGTGGAGGAAGTAGTCTGGGCATCCAGCTAAGGCCATGATCACAATCGCCGCAAGTGATGTGAGCCGTCACATGCACCTCCAAAATCCCTGCGCAACAGCCTGAGAGAAAGACAGAGAGAGAATTGGTTCATATCGAAAATATCTTGAATCTCAGTTGGGATCAGCACTAAAAATAAAAACAGTGACAACCACTTTGCAACATTTATGTTAAAAATGGTGTTGTGTTCATTCACAAATCAGTGTTTTTTTTTAGCACAAGTTAAGAACATTCAAGTTCAAGTTGTAAAGAAAAATTGTATTTACTGGAAACTGAATCAGTGAGCCATTAATGAACAACTCAGTTGAATGAATGATTTAATGTCAGGAGAAACCTTCTTAAAAAGGTCTATTAGTGTACTTTCTGAAAAAGAATGTTGCATAATATAATTTAAAGCAGGACATTCAAATAAAATAAGCTTTATAGTCTCAGACTATAAAGACTTACCAAAAATTGCATAAAGGCAAATATTCCCCTTTCAATAAACATACATGGGTAAAATTATATAAACCTCATTAATTCTTAGTATTTGGTATGTCTTCTTTAATGTTAATGACAGCAAATCTCAAACAGAACTCCACAAGTTTCTGTAAAACCAGATGACCCAGATTGTGCTCTAATGGAAGCAATAAAACTGCACAAAATTTGCTTTTCAACTCGTTCCTATGCTCCCGCAAGGCACCTAATAGTAGTGGTCGACCAATATTGTTTTTTTTGATGGCCAATACCGATATCTTAGAGAGAAGGGCGGCCAATATATGCATCTAAATCACAAATTTAAAGATTTAAAAACACATGCATTACAACTGATGAAACGAAGTTCATATTTATTTTACTTAAAGGTTCTCTAAGTGATGTCACATGTTTTTTAGGCCAAAACATTTTTTGTCACATACAGCAAACATCTCCTCACTATCCGCTAGCTGCCTGTCCCCTGAACACACTGTAAAAAAAAAAAAAGGTCTCTGTAGACAGCCCAGGTTCCACAAACGGCAAGAAAAACAAACTGGCCCAGCCTGGACCACGAAACATAACAAACAGTGTTCCAGCCAATAACCGACAAGAATGATTTGGGGGGTTAGTGCGCGTGCACATGAAGGGGGTTGTGTGGGGAGTGGAGGAGAGAGAAGCATGAAGAGAGAAGTTAGCTAGAGGAGAGATGTCCTAACAACGACTAACGTTAAAATTGTATATTCTCTTGAATTTTGATATGGCCGACACACGACGTTCCGATGAACAAATAACAAAGAATAGGGAAAAGGAGAAGGAACGCGAAGCCCCGAATTTACATCGGAAAAGCATTCAAAAGGTGGCGAGAACTCCGCCAGCAGAAGGGCTTCCAATCCGACATTCAAGTGGCTCTGTTTTTGCTGGACAGGTGGGTAAATCCAGGTGAGTTTTTTCTAAATGGTTCATGGCTGTTTCAGGAAGCACGGAAGGGAGGGGGAGGGGACGGGATGAGGAGGAGGGAGGGTCGAGCTAGCCTCCGTTTTGTTTGACAATACTTCGAACATCAACAAGAAGTGACGTCACCCAACATCGCTTAGAGCACCTTTAATATTCACTAAATTACAAATAAATAATTAAAAGAAATTAATTAAAAGGATGGTTCGGAGTAAAATCAACCTAGAGTCCTTTGCACCATGACCTCGAGCCAAACAGTTTTTTTTCTGAAGTGTTGACAAATTAGTGTTAAAGCTACACTGTGTAGGATTTTCTCCCATCTAGCGGTGAAATTGTTTATGACTACCAACTGAATATTACTTTCTAGCCCCTCCCATTCCAAGGGCATTTTAACTCCTACGGTGGCCGTATTATTTCAAATCTGCCGGCAGTCGCGAGTAATTTCCCCCTCGCATTCGTCACGGTGCCACTGAGTGTAAAAACGCAAAAGGCGAAGCTTGAATTTCCAGGTTGTCCCTCTTTGGCTAATGTATTTTCAAGATGGAGGCGCAACATGGCTGCCGCCATTCGAGCGACTCGCTGGTATGTATTCTAAATGGCAGATTCTACGCTTACGAGAATACTTGATTAGCCTAGTTGGTAGAAGTAATTACACATTAAAGCTCCAGTATGTAACTTTGGTATTTGACCACAAGAGGGCGCAGTTTCAACAATAACAAAGGCGAAGCTTGATGACGCTATGAAGGAGGTGACGATGGGAGATGTCGTTTTTAATGCGTTTTCACCATCTAGCGATGTATCTAAAATGGAATTAATGAATCATGATCACGGATGAGGTAATTTATTCGTTTTTGTATTACCTGTATGTCTGATCGTATTATTTTATGTCATCATAATTAATTAACTGCAAGGAACGTGAAATGTTATGCTATATTATCCCGTTACAACTTACAGCTATTTGTCAAATAATTTTTTGGGGTAACGTTAATGTTGTGCAGTTTTACGTGTTTATGGTTAATGCCGTGTTGTTTAACGTGTTCAAACCAATCGTTCTGAAAGTAAATTTGAACGAACATTTGCAAGTAATGACTAAATATATTTTTTTAACAACACATATCCGATTGTATTGTACTGCCATAATCTCGGTCACCACACGTGATAAAAAGCCTTACCGAAGTACAAAGAGCAATATAACTTTGTTTATAAGTGCTATTATTGACAACTGCATGTCTTACCTGTCTATCAATACACTCGCGAGAGCAGAGTCTCTGTCAAGTCCAAGATTGTCGCGCAGCTCTCTCCATCTCGAAAACGCCTGACCAATATTTATCCAGGTTTTATTCCTTCGTTTGTCACACAGTCTGCGTGTATCAGAATATGGACGCTTTCGTTTTGTTGGCACTTCAATACTCGCCAAAGAGTAATCGTGATCCATAACAGCTATAACCATACAGTCTATGGCTATAACGCTATAACCACCACTTCCGGATTTGACCATGTGATATTCCGGTGTGGTGGGTCATATTTTTTATTTTATTTATTTTTCTTCTTTGTCAGACGTCGTTATTGTTTATTGTGATAAGAAAAAAACTCAATAAAGTTGTTGTAAAAAAAAAAAAAAAAAAAAAAATCCGGTGTGGTGGAATATCCGATCACATGGTCCACACCGGAAAACAAAGATAGAGCGGACATTGCGTCACTGAGAGGCGACATTTCTTTTCCGGGACGGCCAGTTATTAAAAATCGGAATTTCTCTGAAATAAAAAATCTTTGGAGACTTTTGAAATATTGTAAGTACACAACTGGAGGAAATATATCACACTGTGCAAGTTATTTGCGGAAATGTTATTACAAAATTCCTACATATTGGAGCTTTAATGAGCACATATCATTTTGAAAGAACAAAGGGTTTTTTTGGTAAGAATCAACTTAAATAATTACACAGTGCAGCTTTAACTAATAATTGTTGCAAACTGGTACTACCAACAAAATATTAGTGCATTCCTGGAGCTGGGCGTCGTTACACTACATCCTTATGCATCGCTTTCTGCCAGGACTTTTACGGGCTTTTCCCAAATCACTGCAGTGACCTCGACGTGCGGGTTAGCGGTAGCATTGGCCATCAGGCAAGTGTTATTTAAATAAACTCCTGATGTACTTACAAACTTTCCAATACCTCGTTTTATGAGTACAGAACCTATTTGTACTTCTGTAGAAGTTTGGTACCATTCCGGGCATTATTAGTGGGGTAATTTACGAGATGCAGCCTAGGTTCCATTAGTGTCTGCACTGTGTTTGGCTCGAGGTCATGGTGCAAAGGACCCTAGGTTGATTTTACTCCGAACCATCCCTTTAAATGAAAAAAAAAATTCAACTTGATAAAAAAATAAAAAAATAAAATGTATCTGTAAAATAAACAGGCTTATAGTTAGGATGGCAATTTCTTGATTCAGTAAACCTACTATAGTATTTTTCACAAATAAAGTTATTTTTTTATGAATAAAAAATAAACACTGGAACCAGAGGGAATCTTTTTTTTTTTTTTTTTTTTTTAAATAAATACAAGGTAATACTAATTTTACATACAGCACACAATGAAAATGACATGAATATGACAGTGGCCAAATGGATATAGCACAGCATAGTCTGAAATCAAGGGTTTAAAGTTTGTCAATCATGCATCTGTGACAGCTGTACTCTCCTGTCCGCATTCAATAATTTGTTACATTTATATAGCGCTTTTCTGGGTACTCAAAGCACTTTACATATGGAAGGGGGGAATCGGTCTCTGATGCAAAAAAGTTAGTTCATGCATTCATGACCTCTAGACTGGATTACAGTAATGCATTACTAGCTGGTTGTCCTGCATCCTCAATAAGCATGCTACTATTAGTCCAAAATAGGGTTGCAAAGGGGCGGAAAATTTCCGGTATATTTCCAGAAAGTTTCCGGTAAATTTCCATGGGAAGTTAAGCTGGGGAATTTTGGAAATATGCATTACCACGGCAACCGCTTGCACGTCCACTCTGAAAGTAACTGTACACATAAGAGACGGATAGATACATTATTTAAGGTTATTTCTATTCGTTAGAATATTGATATATGAACTTGTTGTCAAGTAAGCCCCGTTGCGAGCATGTACGTCTCTCTAAACTTTCAGTGTGCTGCATTTCTCTAGTTGACTTCTGCGCCTTCCCCCCGAAAATATCTCGTTAATTTTGAAAACGTAATTCCTTTTGTGGATCCTCTTGGTCTTTCTTCATGTTTCTTTGACAAATATCAGTGTCTCAGTCTCACGCACGCTGCACGTGAGTTAACCACGCCTACTTATTTACATGTCGCGGTATACACAGAATAAAAAAATCTGTTACGGTTGACATTTTCTTCCGCGGAAACAATATATACCGTCATACTGCCCAGCCCTACTTATGTGGTAAATAAAGTTATGCTAGCTTATTTAGCATCTAACTTATCAGCTTGCTATCTACTAGATGAATACATTTGTATGTGATATTTGCAATTTAAACATTTACTAAATATATTTCCCCATAATATCATCAAAACAATAGTCTTGTGCTTTGGGCTTCTGTACATGTGATGGAGGCATGCACAGTGCCAGTAGGGGGTGTGGTCTCAATAGCCATGCAGTAAGCAGTGTGCTATGTGCATGTGATTGAGGAATGGCATGGATATTCAAGTGTATTTGAATGGCATCTGTTTGTTTTAGTCAAGATTATGCTAAAATATACTTTCCTCAACTATATTTAAGTTCCCTATGAAGAGCCAACCTTCAACTTTGAAAATTCCCAGTTAATTCCCGTTTATTCCCATAAATTCCTGTTAATTCCCTTAAATTCCCATTAATTCCCATGAAAAGTTTCCATCTTTGAAAATTCCCAGAATTTTGCAACCCTAGTCCAAAATGCAGCTCGTTGTAGAGTGTAGAGTTGTTTCCAGGTCAAGAAAATACAACCATATAACACCAATGTTATCATCTCTACACTGGTTACCTATTACGTTCCATATCGATTACAAAGTACTGGACCTTCTATAACCCTACAATACATCATGCTCTTTAAGATCACAAAACTCTGGGCTTCTGGCAGTACCTAGGATATCGAAGTCCACTAAAGAATCCACTAAAGTCTGGAATAGCCTTCCTAATAATGTTCAGGGCTCAGACTCACTCTCCCAGTTTAAATTAAAGACGCATCTCTTTAGCCAAGCAGTTAATGCATCTCATAAGCTTGTACTCCAGTTATATCAGATCAAATGCACATGATTATCTTTGCCTAAAGTTATGAACAGCAACAAACGCTAATTATTTTCAAATTGCCCATCCCGAGATAACTAGAGTATGTCAGTTCTGATTTGGATCCAGACTCTTACTAAGACTTCAGATGACCCAACACCTGTAAAGAGATGTTTCCAACTCCTGCAAGAACTTCACATGACACAAACTCTGAATCAACATGTTCCAAAGCTAGATTTCTATATATTGTAATCATCATGTTGACAACTCATAGTAATTACTTTAATGAGCTAATTTTTTCTCCCTTAAATTATACATTGTTAGCTAACTGCATGGTTTGTATATGTGCATTGCTGAAATACATTACTTGGACACAGTCACCACTGAAAACAGATTTAAATTGTAATGTAGACACATGCATTTTCTGTAAAGCTGCTTTGAAATGATGTGTGTTGTGAAAAGAGCAGAGCTATACATAAATGTGAATTGAATCTCCTCAACCACCATTAATGTGCAGCATCCGCCTGGATGATACGACGGCAGCCATATTGCGCCAGAACGCCCACCACACACCACCTCATTGGTGGAGAGGAGACAGTGTGATGAAGCCAATCAGTACTAGGGGGTGATTAGGAGGCCATGATGATGGATAGAAGCCGATGGGCAAATTTGGCCAGGATGCTGGGGTTAAACCCTTACTCTTTTTAAAGAACATCCTGGGATTTTTTTTATGTCAAGACCTCGGTTTAACGTCTCATCCGAAGGACGGTGCTTTTTTACAGTATAGTGTCCCCATCACTATAGTGGGGCGTTAGGACCCACACAGACCACAGAGTGAACAACCCCTGCTGGCCTCACTAACACCTCAATTTGCACGGACCGACCGTTACGCACAGAGTACACACATTCATGCAGGCTACAAATGCCCACTTCAGAAGATCTCACAGCTGGATTCGACAAAGCCTGAAAGGTTTGCGAAATTAATTGTTTATTAGCTATTCAAAGACTTGTTTAAATTATATAAATGCGAATTTGCTGAATGCTGACGGTAGATGAGAAAGGGACTTTAAGGTGACTTAAACATTCTGTTACTAATAACAGAAAAGCAAAGGCTATAATACTTTTTTGTTTAACAGTTCTAGTATTAGACAGAACTGTTAAATAAAAACAGTAAACTAATGAAGACAGAGAATGGAAGCACTGTGTGCTCAGGTGCTAGCGTTCTCAGCGCTGTCAAAATAAAAGTCCCCCTTCCGACACATCAGCCAAACAGAAAAACGTATCGGCCGATGCGGATAGTTCAAAAATGCTGTATTTCGCCTTGGCGATATAACGGTTGACCACTTTATATTACTATAGATCTAATCACGTGGTATGTGGTAAAACTTAATATGCTGCTGCTGATAAGGATATGGGCAGTTTGTGAGAGACTGTAATACTTTGTCTGCTGTAGCATTTTGACAGCCAGCTTGTTTGACACAGCATACTACATGACAGAATCTACTACTTAAAATAGCACTTCACCATTTCAATCTTATCTGGAGAGAGACTCAGAGATGGGGACTGTGCTGTAGTAGTACAGCTTAAAAAAAGTGAAGCAGGAAGAAAATGGATTGGAAAAAAATGAAAGAAAGATCTGGAGAAAGAGAAAGAGTGAAATGGTGTTTGGATTTCAATCCCGGATATATTGATCCAACATGCTTGGAAGCACAGAAGCACTTTTTGACAGGGTACTTTAGCATTGAATGAAAGTCCAAACTGAGGAGCAGTAAGCCCAAACATGTGGTGCTGAAAGCTGGAGCAGCTGAACAGCATGATCACGGCACCGAAACCTCAAATTAACAGCATTGAAAGACCGTTCAGGCCCGCTACGCATCAATGGCCAAGCTCATTATACTGACAGAGAAGAAAAGCGACAAACATTCACCACGCACATTCACACAGAGACGCTGGCTGATGATTGAGACCACACTCTTAGGTTGTCTCTATTAGGCCAGCAAAGTTCAATCAGGCACATGAAAATCAAGTAAATTTTAAAAAAATGACTAGTAGGTTTCCCTGAAAAGACTAGTTGGCTAATCTTGAGGCAGCCCATAAAATTGGGTTAATTAAGCAAATTACGCAGTTCTTGTGTTCAAAAGCAGACCATTAAACATCTTATTATAACACTTATGGTGGGATGCAAAAAACGGTGGTAGACAATTCAAAGATGATTTGAATGTGTTTGGCTGTAGTAGTGGCCCCCCTCATTATAGGGGATGAATTTAAAGACACAAAGGTTGTCCAATCCACTTGCATGTGTTTAAAACTTCTGGACACTAAACCTCATTTCATAATCTGAAAACCACAACAATAATGAAGTCATTTTTAACAGCAAATACTGATGAAACTTGTGAAATCGCCATGGTTGAGGTTTTAAAGCTTGTGTGAAATCCAGATGCATGACAAATTGACTTTCCATAACTGCCTCTGTGCTTTTTAGGTTCACAAAGGTTCATTCTCTGCATCATCTGGTGATTGGAAGAATGAAAAGAGACAGAGGCCTAAACTTGATGTTGAAATCCATTGCAAAAAAAATAATACAAAATAACTTTCCAAGTTCAAATGGCTCCAGTTCATTTATCTTCACCTCCCATAGTTCTGAGTGCTGATTGACAGAGGCTCTATTGTTTCAGTTACGTAACCCAACCTGTTATTGTCAAGATATCAGACACTACATAAAGCTGCCACATACCGATATGGTCCACCAGTGTTTTGGGTACAGCTCTGCACAAGAACCAACAAGAACCGCTGTGTTTAGAGCAAAGCACAACCAGACTCGATAATGAGAAATATACACAAAGCCGTTACGGGGGAATTTCATTGTTTAGAGATGGGTGAAATGCTTGATGTGCCACGGTCTTATCAGAGAGGCAAATTAAGAGGCCGGGTGAATGTATCCCACCATCGCCTCTCATGTTTTCTGAGGAATTTCAAGGCAGAGTATCCCCGTCCTCTGCCTCCCTAGAGTATGCACATAAACACAGGTCAAGTGGCCCTCTTTCCTTTATAATAGAGAAGAGTTGCACCATTCTTTCTGGACTGCTCAATTAGGAGAACAAGAAAACCAGTCAGTCTGAAACCTACTTTCTTTTCTTACATCAAGAGTCACCCACCACCATCATTGGTTGGGAAATCCTGTATAGAAAGGACATGCATTATGAATATTGCCCTTCGCAATGTCAACCAGGTCTAATGGATCCAAAAAACAAGATAAAGATACCTTGAGCTTCATGTCTACAGCAACTTTGGCTATTCTAAATGCAAACAAGTGCCAATAGTCTATTGTAACGTATGCTGGGAAATGCCAGGATGCCTCATCCATCTCCTCTTTACATCGTAGTTGTACAGGGTTACAGCTGGGCTAATCAATAGGATGGCGTGAAAAATGGTACATATGTGTAGAATTCGGTGACTTCAATATCCATGTGGTTGATAATGCCTCAGAAAGAAACATGCAAGTCTTTTAGCTCTAGTCACAGTAGTGTCTGTTATGTAAAGTCCAATAAGTAATAGACCAGTTGGACTCTTAGCCAGTAACTGATAAATGGCCAACATTATGTCTAAATAAATTATAAATAAAACACTAAGACTAAAATATGCTACAGGTACAGGTTAAATGCTACAGGTGAATTTCAAAGCATAAAGATATTAGTAGTAAGACAAAATGGATATTCGCTAAATATATTATAGTTAAAAGTGTTATTTAATTATTCTTGTTTTTTAAAGGAAATTAGGTGTGGGCGATAAGACCAAAATCTTATTTCACAATAGAAGATCATTCATTTCACGATAATATAGTTATTTTTTGTCATTAAAAATAGGAACTAAGGGGCTGTTTACACAACACCGCTTTCAACTAAAAACATCAAACTTTTTGTGTGTTTTGGCTGTTCGTTTACACAAAGTTTTTGAAAACGATCTCCGTGTAAACAACAAAAACGCGAATCTCTGAAGACGATGACGTCATGCACGTTTGTATTATTACGTGTTCAATCTATAGTGTTTCATCGCCATCTAATGGCCTGGCAGCAGAATACAGCGGATCTGTTTGAATGGGGATCGTTTTGACAATGGTGTCATGTACGTGGAAAACTCAAAGGAAAAACTTCTCCGTTTTAAGCATAGGGTTGTCATGTAAAAGTACCCAACGTGGTACGTGGTACCAACGTTTTTTCATGGCTTATTGAAACTGTGTTTCATCACTCCAAAGAGTTATTAACTATAAGTAGTACTGTGATACAAGGATATATTTAAATATAAACAATATAGTAAAATCTCTAATGATAGACACTTATTATCATCGCCACACTATATATTGTCATATCGCCCAGCCATAAGGGTAATCTATCGTACATTCTTAGCCAAGATTGTATAATAAAAATGTACTGGTTGCTACTAACAGATCAAATAAATTTTTGGCCAAAAACAGCAATAAAACATCATTTTTGGCCGAAATAGTTTTGGAGAGCCAAATATGTTGACTGAAAAAAACTATTTAATTAGCACTTCTCTGATGATGCATTTTGACCATAGCAGCAGCTATTTCATACAAAACGTGGATAAGGTACAACAGGTAAACATATCAGCAGTGTAGACGCACTTCACTGTGACCAAAAATTATGCTATAGAGTAGAACCATGTAAAATTTGTTAGGCTGAAATATCGAGTTCAATTATTAGAATTTATTAACAGATAGTTTATTTTCATTTCTTGACTAAATAAGTTAATATCCGCTTTAGTGTTTCGTAAAAATTTCGATACATCACTAATTTCTGAGAGACTACACTCTCTGAAGTCCTTAAACCATTTCCAAGTAAAAATACCAATACAACTTCTTATAGTTTAGTCTGACAGACATAAATGTCTTGAACCTTCCAAGACTTCAAAGTGTCTCTCACTCCACCCAAAACCTTGAAGGAATGTTGCCTGAAGACAAGACACATTTTCTAACACATCAAGCTATGTTTGTTATTGGCCGATATATGGCATTTTTTTTAATCTGTTATTGACCAATACTAAATATATATTGTTGTAAACTGGATATTTAATTGTTTTCTACATTTATAACAGTAATCCTGCCTAATAAGGTGATTTGGGTTAAAGGTCAACAGGAATTGATTAAAAAAATGGAAGTTAAACAAAAAAGGTTAAGCTTTGGCTGTGAATGGGAAAAAGTTAGAGCAGTGCATTGTGTCGTATTGGCTTGCGTGGAAGATCTTTAGGCTTTGGAAGCCAGCAATGGTACGGTGGGGGGATCAAAAGAGCTACTGCCCTGTGACGGAGTGGCGGTCCATCGGAGGCAGCTGGGTATGTGTGTGTTCCAAGACTCCAAAATCAGGTCAGAATCTTTCTAACATGGACCACCCGTGTGACCACACACAAACAAAAGAGCTAGCGAGAAAAAGAAAAATCAGACTGGAGACAGACTGAAGCGCAATGCAAACCGACACGAGTTCCCACTAACTGTCCATGCGAGCCAGTGGAGTTTGATGGGTTGGATGACAGTCCATGTGTAGTTTTAGTGCACTCTTGCTCTAAATAAACTGGCTTTGGATTGACCGAAACCACTTTTGTATAGACTTCAGCAACTCTGACCAAAACAAACACAATGGGTCTGGATCAGTCACCAATGGTTAAATTAAGAGCACATGTAAAACTACTCTCCCTTTCTAAACCTTTGCACTTTTGCTTATTCTCTCTTTCCCCCTCAAGACTCTTTGTGGCCAATGCTAATAATAGTGCATAAACTACTCTTACACATTTTGTTCTCTCTCCATCTATCGTTTTTTTTCTTAGCAAGCTAATTGCTGTTTCACAGGACTGCAGAGTACATTCTGATTTGTTTTATTTTTAGGATGAAATTGAACACTTACATTTGGTGCTAAAGATTGAGGGAACGTAGCCAAATAAAGTAGGATGGTGGGAGACAACATCAGAGAGACTAGAGGATAAAAAGAGATATAAAGAAGAAAAAGGAGGAAACTGCTATCCTTTCATCCACAAGCATTTTCAATAAAGATGAAAACGTCTTGTTTTGATGCCGCAAATCACTGTCAGTGTAAATAACCTTCACATTAAGATACTGTATATCTCAAACACCTAACTATATAACAAATTTTATGACTACTAACAATACTAACATGTCACCTTGGCTTAAAGACAAAACTAGTGCCCAAAAATATGGTGATAAGTGAAGTACGGTAATCTGTGCCATCTGAACAAGAATATGTTGACTTGCTTGATGTTATCAAGATTCTCCTTAGTGAGTACTAGGTATAGGCCTATGAATTTGTGAACTAAAATGACATTAAATTGAACTCACTAGCCCTGGAGGCGGCAATTTGGAGTTGTCGTCTTGCTTCATTTCATTCTGCAGAATCTCTGCCAAATAAAACCCACACATTTCTAGTTGAGGTGTGTGTGTGTGTGAGTGTGTGTGTGTGTGTGTGTGTGTGTGTGTGTGAGAGAGAGAAAGAGGTGAGAGAGAAGAGAGAAAGAGATAAAGAGAGAGAGAGAGATAAAGAGAGAGAGAGAGAGAGAGAGAGAGAGAGAGAGAGAGAGAGAGAGAGAGAGAGAGAGAGAGAGAGAGAGAGAGAGAGAGAGAGAGAGAGAGAGAGAGAGAGAGAGAGAGAGAAATGGCAAACTCATATATGTGTGCCTGAACATGCCTTTTAAAATCCAACCCCTGCACTCGGCCAGTCTATTGTTAGAGAACCACCGAACAACTTCCCTTCCTTCCTTGACAAAAGAAAAAAAAAAGATACACCTCCTTTGTGTTCGCGCGTGTGAGAGAGAAAGAGAGAGTTCTCGCACAAGAATATTACATAATATTTCTGGACAATATTTTTAAGCAATTGTTTGAAATGAAAAACAGCTCATTTGGATTTGTGACACATGCAAATCAAACAAGACTTTTATATACAGACTTTATAGGGACTTTGACTGTAGAACAATGTCAAGCATGTATGGAAGCTTGTTTCCGCCAAAGAATAAAACATAAAAAAGGTAGTTGCGAGAGAAATCTTGCAATTCTGATTATCTCAGAATTGCATGATATAAAGTCGCAACTGCGAAACAAAAATTGCGACAATCATCCTCAGAATTGGAATTTATAACTCGAGTCACAATTGTGAGTTTTGTCTCACAGTTCGGAGAAAAGTCAGAACTGCAAGATATAAACTCGCAATTGGGAGAAAAAAAAGAGTCAGAATTGAGAGTTTAGGCTATATCTTGCAATTCTGACTTTATAACATGCAATAGAGTTTAAATCTCGCAATTCTGACTTTAAAACATGCAATAGTTTATAAAACGAGTTTATATCTTTCAATTATGAGAAAAAAAGTCAGAATTGCAAAATGTAAACTCGCAATTGTGAGATAAAAAGTCACAGTTATTTTTTAATATGTTTTATTCTGTGGCGGAAAACAAGCTACCATAAGCCTGAGACTCCTCTCACATGAGATTATTAGAACTGTTCTCTTAAAACCAAATCTAAAAGTCAGAAACACAAGTTAAACTTTTTTTTTTTTTTTTTTTTCAAGGTGAAAAAAATTGACCAAATGTGCAATTTCTGCATCAAAATTTAGAATGGGAATCATAGGACTTTCCAAAAAATCATGTAAGATTTCAACATAAATCAAACAAAATAAAAGGATGCAATCATTCAAGGTGTGCTACATAGACTTTTTAAAGACGGCATAAATGCAATCCAATAATTGTCCCAATACATTAAACATAAAAATACTAAACAAACGTGGAAACGTTACATTCATTCATTATAAACTAGCACTGATTAGCCTACAATAAAAATCAATGTATAGCCTGGTCATAACAACTAGTCAGCGATTAACACTCTCGCACGTCCCCGCAATAACACAGTAACTTTTCTCGCTTCTTTACGAGACCGACGAAAGTAACAACTGTTCAGCAAGTAATATTCAGATGAATTCAATAACCAAACGATTCATAACCACTTTTGAATCAGTACAAAAACCGGCTCATAAGGAGTCATTCGCTCTGGAATCTGACTACACCAATGGCGCCCCTATGATGCTGATTCGCAAAGAAAGAAAGAAAGAAAGAAAGAAAGAAAGAAAGAAAGAAAGAAAGAAAGAAAGAAAGAAAGAAAGAAAGAAAGAAATGGCTCATGAGAGTCATTGGTTCGTGAATATGAGAGATGGGCAATAAGGTCCTGGAGGGCCACTCTCCTGCAGAGTTTAGCTCCAACTCTAATCAAACACACATGAACAAGCTAGTCAATGTCTTCAGGATTGAAAGTTAGCCTACAGGTGAGTTTTCATCAGTGTTGGCGCTAAAGTGGCCCTCCAGGACTGAAGTTACCCAGTCGTGCTTGAATGTTTCTGATTGACTAAAAGAACCGGCTCACATGAGTCATTCATTTGGCGAGCTGGACTACATTGGTTGCTCTCTATGTTTTTATCTCACTACAAAGAAAGCCATTCGCACGGACTACCCTGGTTTTTCGCGATGTTTTCGCAGTAGCGGTGCTAAATTGCGCGTTAAAACGGCCAATATCCGCATCGGCGGAAGAATGCACGTCCGATAACCGTTAACCAAACATGAAAATCACATCATGACAATCACTATGGTTCCAGTAATTTGTTTTAAAATATATCCGGTTCTCAAATCCCAACCCTAAAAAAAAAGATAACTTCACAGCAAGATCTAGAAGTGCATCTATAAATACAATCTATAAATACGATCTAAAAATACATCGACTCTTGAAGTTGTTTGTAAACACGCCTGCGCAAAGTTTACCGGTTTATTAGACCCGACTCTATTCGAGACCGTTTCACTCACAAAACCTATATCTGTGCAAGTTTACTTCAAGTCGACCCAATTGCAAATGTAAGCTACTCATTTGTTGACGGGTATGTTTTAATGTAAATTCCATACAAAACACTATAAATTCATGTTCCTAAATTATATCCCCATATGATATCTCTAGATATAGCATGAGCACGAAACCATATGTTCTCAACACTTCCATCCAAACAGTCTGGTATAGGCTACTCACCTCCAAACTGGTAATCTTCACGGGAAAAGAACGGAGAAGTTGAATTAAAGGGAGGGTGTTTAACTGGATTGTTTTCTGTACACGTTGGAATGACAAACTGTGCACAGAGTTAAACGTAAACCTTGTGATCCCGCATGTTGTACGAGGTTAGAGCCGCGTCCGCACAAGTTGTGCTCAGCTGACTGCTTCAAACACACGAGGGTGACGAACTCTTCCAGCCCCGCCCCCTCCTAGCACAAGACACGCCTCCTAAGTTACAACCCGCCTACTTTAACCCATTGTTCTAAAATTCAGGGGTAGACCTTTAGGATTATCTATGACTGGTTGTTTAATCTGTTCTAGGATGAGCAGCACATCATGAGGAATAGCACATCTTCTAAATAAGAAAAGGAGCTTACTATCAGGAAGAATTTCAACCTTCCAGTACAATGTAAAAACATGTAGCACATCTTACGGAAGACTTAAAGTCACCATGAAATCAAAATTGACAATTCTTATATTTTATGGAATTGTGTTTCTTAAAAATCATTTATGAGTGCACATTATTATTTTTGTAAAATTCATGTACCCTCAAAATTTTTAATTAAAATAGTTGCCCCTCCCTCTTGCAATGACATCTCTTTTCTAATGAGGTGTTTACCAGCAGGAGGGCGGGACAACCTGTCACTCACATGAGATCACAAAAGCAAATGACAAGGATCCAATCACAATCAAGTCCCACCCTAATTTTCATTTTTTTTGTAGATGAGCCGTTTTCAAATAGGTTAACTGGGAAACTTTTTGACATTGGGATGACTGGGGTGTCCCAATTAACCTGAATTCACTATATATCGTTCATATCGTTGAGCAACATGGATCATCCCTACATCCAAAATCACGTACTGACTGTTAGGCTACTATTTGAATTTACCGTTAACAAAGTATGCTATAGTATATGGTAAAAGTTGGACGTACTACATCTGCCATGATGTTACGGTCACATGACTTATCAGTGTCAGTTCCATCGCTTCACTTCCATTCATAAATCCCCTCCTTTGTGTGCACTATGTCCGTCGAATGCGCACTTCAGAGGCTGCGTCCGAAACCGCATACTTTCCTACTAGCCTATATAGTGGGAGAAAACAGTACACGTGAAAGTAGTATGTCCGAAACTTCAGTACTTATAAAAGAGTAGGCGAGAAGTTCCCGGATGGCCTACTTCAGCCCAGATTCTGAAGAGCTCGTAGATCGATACTTTTCTATCCCAGCAGGCCACGGCATGTAACAGTTGAACTGTTGAAGGTGTAAAGACGTTAGACAGTATAGTATACTTGTGATTTTGCTGTAAAACACGTTTTATTATGTATAGCTAACAGGGGAACTCCAGTAAGCACACTTAGGTCTCTTAATTGGATTTACATAAACCGTATACATCTTAAAGACGCTTATTTTAAATGTCTGTTAACATCTGACGGTCGATATCACAACATGAAATAGACATCTGATTGATATGTGTCCTATTGTGAAGGAGAATTTACTGTTGTCAGCATTGCTTATATTACATGATAAACAAATCCACATAAAGTAACTAAACGTTATCTAGTTTATTTGTCCATTGGTATTGTTGATAAATTGAGGAACATTTATGTTGCATAAAAAGTGAGTTAACACATCAGCATCAACCTCAACATGTAAATGTTAATTGAGCTCATAAATCACAGAGGTAATGTGAATCTTATCTAGATGTTACAGGGACAGATGAACATGTGTGTTTATTGAGCACATGAATCACAGAGGTAAGGTGAATCTTGTCTGGATGTTACAGGGACAGATGAACACGTGTGTGTGTGTTTGTCTGGTGGAGAGTGGCTCATGAAGGCTTTGGGCGAGTATACTACAGAAATGAATGAAAAAATCGTTTTCAATCTTAAATTGTAGTTTATTTTAATGATTGTAATTTCACACAGAGTTATTACAGCACTTTTCTGATTCTTGATTTCTGTGCATTTGCTGCAGAGCTTTTGTGGTGGAGCAGAGGATGCAAGGCAGGGTGACAGCGGCATTTATGGGGGGAAAAAGGGAAAACCTGAAATAAAAATAAAAAGATCATTTTGTTATACAGAAATAAATGACATTGTGCTGTTAACATGTCTGTTTTTTATTATGTTTTGTGCATTTTTGTAGGATTCTGAAATTCCTGCAGACTGGTATATCATCATCACTGAGGATGAGGAGACCAGAGTTGAATCCTGGAAATGGTGCCATGGATGAGACCCTCCATCACTCCACCGGCCCTTATTGCCTCAGATTGTGAAGCACAGCGCAGCAAGCAACAACCTCAGGCACAAAGGCACAGCTCACCTTTGGCCATGAAGAAAATAGAGCACCAGCTTGTTTTCAGCATGTTAAAGGCTCGCTCTACTATGCTTCTCTCACGGGAGTGTTTGCTGTGGAGATGAGTCTCACAGGGTTCTGTACAGGCTCTCTGTATGAGGTGATGAGGGAGACGGTGCACTCAGGCAAAGCCTCGATGTCCCTTTCCATGATCAGATTCCAGTATGACTGCAGCAATGAGGGACATGATGGACAGCAGAGACAGGTGAAGGTGGGAACGGTGGTCAGCTGATTCATCAGAATAAAGCCGCAGAACGAGAACCGCTGTGTTGAGATGGCAGTATGATGTAGGTGTCACCGCCTGTAAATATGTGATTGTTAGAACAATTAGTATGAATAAAGCTGTTTCATGTGTTGTTGACTTGTACAGTATATATATATATATTTATTTATTTATTGTGATGGTTACTTTTTTAAATCTTTCACTCATTTATTCTTGTTTCCTATTGTTGTCAGTAAATAAAATATAATTAATTAAATTAAATAATGCATTAATTCATAGCTTCACTGAAAATTGAGATGTGTTCACTGCAATTATCTAGTGTAGTCATGCATAGCTATGGCAATGCATATGACAAAACAAATTACATTTTGCTTGTTTTACTAAAAATATATAATTTTCAGTAAAAAAAAAAAAAAAAGAGTAATATTACGTATTGGTCAGCATTTATCATTATTATTGTGCATAAGTGTTGGGGTGGGCTAGCAATGGAATTCATTTTAACGTAATCTTAATTTTTAAGGAGTGATGCTTACATTTTCCCAGAATGAAATCAACTTTTCTGCAAAGGCGAGATCTTCGCACAGCTGTCCGTCTTCTTTGTACAGGCATTACAAGATATTTACATGAGTTAAACCTGTCGCTCATATCTTTTAAGTTGTTGTGCTTGTCATAACGTCGTAGATCACATGATAACGTCAACATGGTGGATGATGTACAGCTCGCATTCATACTTAACGAAGCCAGAATCTCTGCGGAAGTAGTAGGTCATCCAGGGACTTCTCATCTTCTGAATTCAGAAGCACATACTAGCGTACTACTCTTACTACTTTTACCATATCTTTTTATGGCAGAAATAGTAAGAGTATATGCTAGTATGCGGTTCCGAATTCAGCATTCAGACATACTACTTTTTTGGTGTAGGCTACATAGTAGGGAAGTGTATATTGACGCAGTGTATATTGTTCCTTTGTGTGCTTTCATTTGGCTATAGTGGTGTGGACTTCCCTAAAACGATTATTAAAACTGTAGCTATAGTTATAGTCCTTGGTGTGTACAGGCCTTTACTCATAAATGTTTCAGTGATGTTCAGTTCCATTAACCATTACTTTTTTCTTTTTTTTTTTGCACATGCATTCTTCAGCATACTAAAATACTCTGAAAGACTGTGGCATTTTTACACAGTGGCGGTGCACTACCACTACTAAATTTACAGCATAACCAATCTAGTCTGATTCTCAAACTCTTATGAGTTCTAACAAATAAAAAAAACACAAAACACGACCAGAATAGTCAGATTCTCATAATAAATGACTCTTACATAAATAAAGGACTGAAATATGTTATCACATTTTCTGTTTGTTAACATTTATTTAAGACAACCTTCTTCCCAGCCAATGATCTTGTGGGTGAACCACAACACTGTACACAGAACACATGCAGTGTGTAAGTGATATGGTCTCATTATTCTCCTCTCTTTGAACTGAAATTCCCATCACATTCCCATCACCACCACCAGTACCTTCTGTCCATTACAGCACACAAGATCTACACTTGGTAATCAGGTTACATCTTAAGCATCTACCATCTATCTCTGAATCTGCTACACAATACAGCAATCCATCTGAGGTGTGCATCGCTTCCAGAAGCTGACGCGTCACACACTGGAGACTGAGACAGTAGTTCCAGGAGCGTTGGACACTGGGTGTTGACAGGATCAGGGCGGGAGGGTTTGCTTGGATTACACAGCCATCTCATGAAATGTGGCCTTCAGCCAAACCTGGAGGGACACGCCTCTGGAATTCCTGGAGAAGTGGTTATAAGATGCTCCTATGGGACTGATACTCAACACTGGGATTACACAATTCAGATGGAGACAGCATCTCATCTGCCTGTTGAAGCCTCATTTATAGGCAAGGCATTTAAAGATGTTTTCTTGGAGATATTTTTTTTGGGGGGGGGGGGGTGCAGTGACATCAGTCTTACAATCTTCTTGACTGACAGAGTCAAGATGGGTGGCTCAATCTTGAAATATACACTCACTGGCCCCTTTATTAAGTACACCTTTTCAACTGCTTGTTAAAGGCTCACTACGCAAGATTTGTACCTTAATATAACAGCTTCTAAATCATTTCGATGGTAAACAAACTCGTAGTAGGGCGAATCATCCCAATAGCAAAGTGGGGGGGGGGGGGAACGCCGCTGGCAAAACTAGCAATGCAAGTTTGAGAGGTGGCGCCCCAACAAATCTCGCGAGAATCACAACTTGCTTTACGGCACGATGTCACATACATCAACAACATATGAAGCAGCCTCTATGGAAGACACTAGCACGCATTTCAGACGTGAATCATGGCAGAGTCGACGAAGAAAGCGCGGTCGGAAGAGTGCAGAGACGGCTCTGCGTGAGTGGTATTTACGACAGTAACGTTAAATACAAGTACTCCACAGCGATTCTAGGGGTCGCTGTTTGAGAAAAACGGAAACTGCATAGTGTGCCTTTAACGCAAATATCTAATCCAATCACATGGCAGCAACTCAATGCATTTAGGCATGTAGGTGGTCAAGACAATCTGCTGAAGTTCAGACTGAGCATCATAATGGGGAAGACATGTGGCATGATTGTTAGTGCCAGACTGGCTGGTCTGAGCATTTCAGAAACTGCTGATCTACTGGGATTTTTACACATAGCCATCTCTAGGGTTTACAGAGAAAGGTTCGAAAAAGAGAAAATATCCAGTGAGCGACAGTCCTGTGGGCGAAAATGCCTTGTTGATGCCAGATGTCAGAAGAGAATGTCCAGACTGGTTCCAGCTGATAGAAAGGCAACAGTAACTCAAATAACACTCATTACAACTGAGGCATACAGAAGAGTATCTCTGAACGCACAACACGTCGAACATTGAACACTTTTCATATACTGAAAAATATGTGACAATATTTACTAATATATCATAATGTATGTAATTTTATATTCAGTAATACACGTCATAATATATAGATGTATGTGATCAGATATGGTACTGCATGTGTAATATATTACAGATATATTTACTCATGCAAAATAAACACACAAAATAAACACATATATATATGTGTTATAATGTAATATATTTCTTATATTTTTTGTTTATTATTTACATTATAAATGTTTCATATTTACAAGCTAGTTATCAGAAGCACAAGCACATCTGCATGTACTAAAGTATTTAACCAAGAGACTATCACTGTGCTGAGAAGTGCAGAGCCAATACTTTTTAAATATAGTAATTATAGTCATAATGCTATTTGGCCAATCATCAAATGAACCACATCACTCTTCAGCACAATGGTAACCCCAAAAACTCAGACATACCAGAAAAACTTTTAAATTCCAAAATAATAGAACATTATAATGTGAATTATATATATATATATATATATATATATATATATATATATATATATATATTATAATTCTATGTGAATTATATGCTTGCCCCCACAATAAAAAATACAGAGCTTTGAATATAAAACTAAGTATTTAAATATCATCTTAATAAGAGATACAGAGTGACAACTGATATTTACTGTATTTTAATGTAAATTAATGTAAATAGTCTGTTATACTATTATATAAATCTCACTGATTTACATTACAAGCTATCAGAATTTCATATTACTTTTTGAACATATAAATAACCAATTGCACATGGCCTCTGAATAAAAATTTGTTTGTTTTTTCTCCCTCTAACATGTGTTCTATATTCTCACTATAGGGGCCACAACATTAAAACCACCTGCCTACTATTGTGGATGTCCCCATGGTGCCATCGTGCCAAAACCGCTCTGATGCGTCAAGGCATGGATTCCACAAGACCTCTGAAGGCGTCCTGTGGTATCTAGCACCAAGACATTAGCAGCAGATCCTTTAAGTCTTGCAAGCTGCGAGGTGGGGCCTCCATGGATCGAATTTGTTGGTGCTGCTCAATCGCATTGAGATCTTGAAAATTTAGAGGCCAAGGCAACTCCTTGAGCTCAAATTTTCATCAGACCATTCCGATCAATTTTTGCAGTGTGGCAGGGTGCATTATCCTGCTGAAAGAGGCCACTGTCATCGTTGCCATGAAGGGGTGTATGTGGTCTGCAGCAATCTTTAGGTAGGCGGTGTGTGTCAAAGTAATATCCACATGAATGCTAGGACCCAGGATTTCCCAGAGCATAACACTGCCTCTGCTGGCCTGACTAATAAACAACGCACACCTGATCTAAAAACCGAAAAGGTGATTTATCAAACCAGGTAACCTTCTTTCACTGCTTCATGGTCCAGATCTGACTCTCAGCTATGCAGCCCCATACGAAGCACTGTGTGTTCTCACACCTTTCTATCATGGGCAGCATTACTGTTTTCAGCCCTTTGAGCTATGGTAGCTCTTCTGTGGGATTTGACATTCTAGCATTCGCTCCCCATGTGCATCCAGAGTCATCCATGACCCTGATGTCTGTTCGGTTGTCCTTCCTTGAGCCACTTTTGTTAGGTAGGCTACTAACCACTGCATACTGGGAACAACCCCACAACACTTAACGTTTTGAAGATGTTCTGACCCAGTCATATAGCTGTCATTATTTGGTCCTTGACAAAGTCACTCAGATCTTTTTGCTTCCCCATTTTTCCTGCTTTCCACACATGACATTCAAGAATATATCCCACACATTGACAGGTGCCATTGGCAGGATTGGACACCCCTGGTCTAAAGGCTCAATACACTGTTCCATTTAAAAAGAAAAATGAACTTTTCTGACTATCATTTTATATGTCAGGCTTTAAAGGGTTAATAAATGGAACACACACACACACACACACACACACACACACACACATACACACACACACACACACAAACAGTATAGGCCTATGTTAAAATGGCTTTTAAATGCTATAATAATGGCTTTATCCATTTTATCCTTGGATATTACAGGGGAAAAAATGATTGAATAGAGGTATCAATAAAATAAACAATTGGCCTTAGTATTGGGTTGAAAATAAAATGTGGTTTCACTCATCCCTAACATAAAAAGTCATTGAAGGTTCTCCGAACTGAAATTTCCCACTGAAAATCTCCAATGAAAATAGTTTAACCACATAAACACACTCATTTCCTACATTGGGAAGCCATGTTATGTAAAAATTCCACTGGTTACTTTGACAAATGGAGGATAGATGTTTTGTGGACCCTGTTTCTCGTTTTCCCCTCCACGGGAATCAGAGAAAATCTTAAGTGAGTGACTTTCAGTGTTACCACAGAGGAGAGCCACAGTCTTAACCTCCCCTATAAACACAAATTACACATTAGCCATGCTTAAGGGGCTGACAAGAAAACATTTCTACTTCTACTCTTGTTCTGCTTCTTTCTCAAGTAAGTTGACGGGTAAGCCACAAAGGGCAGTGTATTACCAGAGCTATTCAAGTTATTTGGGGTGATCGGTGACCCACAGGGATATGTGTCAGCATCTACAAAACATTGAGGTATGCTCCATGCACATTTTATGGAATGAAACACAGCAATGTGTTGCTATGCGTTACTTGCAACAGCTGTTACTAAGGCCTTCGGTCAAATATTGGTATGCTGGTGAAGTGTTCTTCTATGGATTTAATGACATCTCAGTTAAAACTTTTCAAACAATCATTTCAATGTGCTATCAATACTTTTAAAAACTTTTGCTGTGTCCAAATCATGTAGGAAAGATAATATTTACGTTGAGTTGATCACACCTGAATGCCATACAGTCACTTTAAGTGCATGGGGAAACTCTTTTTTTGGTGTGTTCATGTCCTCCTGGGAAATTCGTTGGGAAGTCATAATTGACACACTTTGGTTGGCGCAAGATGGCAATGAACCAATAAAAAAAAACTTACAAATTCAGCAAGATTCTTTTATCAAAATGATGAGTAAGCAATGCACATCAGTATGTTTACAATTTCATTGTTGTATTTAATCGTTATTTATGGTTATCATAACTATAGAATACTATCGTATTTTGAATAAGTGACTTATAAATGAAAAAATATATAATTTACCATCAATACACAATGCGTCTGTTGCGTCCGCCATATTTTCTCACTGACATGCCCCCAACTCAAAGTCATTTGAACGCACCATTTGATTATCAACCACTAAACTCAAGCATAAAGGTGATTAGCTGTAAAGATTCGGGAGTGCCTACAATCAAAAGGTAATGCAAACATGCACCACTGCCTTTAATCAAGAAACTAATCTTTAAGGGCCTAATATAATCTCTTTGTTCAAGTTTTAATTAGACATTTGAAGTCAGGAGGACTTGGACATAAGTAAGTGAGTAATGCTAACTGTGCTGCATCATAAAATTCCATATCAGTGTGTGCTGACACACAAAGAGATTTCTATCTGCTTATGGCCACCCAGCTCCAGACTGATCGCTCTCCAAAATTCTTCCACCTCCACTAAAGTTTATGGGCTTAAAAATGTGCGGCATACTGTGTTTCCTCCAAGATACAAGACTAGGTGGAGTCTGTTAGGAGATCAAAGTATTTTTAGCCGTTCTGCTAATCCACAGAACATGATCTTTCTCTCTCTAATAACTTGGAATTCTTCTCATTCCTGTTGGTGTCTGGCAGAGGAAAACTCAGGAGGCTTCAAACCCACATTGTTCTCGTGCTCGGGGCGCAAGGCCCACAGAAATGGAGAGCTATACGGCCGAGGCCAGTGTTTGACTTGGCTCATGAAAGGGAGACACTGCACCACCCTGCTTGCCATCTGGCTAAACCAGGCTTTTAAGAATAGAGTACTGAGAAACACAAGAACACCATCAGTGTTTTTCTGACAGGACCGTAAAACACAACGCACTTTCTCTTGCACCTGCAAGTCATTTCACAACATGGCTGAAAAAGATGCCATAAAAAAAGACTTGTGTAATAATCAGCTCAGGAATGTATTACGGTCTCCAAGACTAATTTTTTTTTTTTTTGCTGGTGACATATTATCCATCAAGTTTTACAATGAGGATTTATGGCAGGCTTTGTTGGGATTCTGGCTGTTATTTTAGACGTTTAATCCAAGCCAAGTAATTATATTTATCATAGGACAAACATAATTTATCATAGCTACTAGCTAAGAATATTTAATATATTATTATTAGTATTTTTAGATCATTGAGATACTCCTCCACAGTATATTTTTTTATTATGCTTATAGAAAAAATATGAAATATATTTAATTTTAAAAGTTTTTTTGTCTTGTTATGCTAAATGTCATGATGAATATTTTATTTATTTTTATTTAAAAATTGTGTGGTATTATCAATTATTATTATTATTAATAAGTAATATTATTATAATTGTTTATTATTATTTATTTATGTTCTGCCAGAGATGCCGAGATAAGCTCCAGCATCCCAAAGTGGTTTGGATTGATAAATTGGATGGATTGATTATTATTATTAATATTATTTAAATCATTAAACCATAAAATTATGACAGGTCCAAAGTATGCACATATAGGATTTTTCTCCAAGCAATATACAATAATGCTATTTATATTAAATTGAAAAACAATAAATGCAATGCACTTGCTGAAAAGCAACAATCAAGAAAATCACTTAAAAATCCACCAAAAAATGAACTATTAGGCTTATGACAGTATTTTAACTGAAGGCAAATGTCAAGTTGTACCCAGAGATTGAGTAAAGACCTAATTTGGCAGAAACTTTGTTTATAGATTGTGTTACCTAGATGTCTGATTTGGTTATATCTGTGACAAACAGACGTCATACTCCTTTTGCAGAAACTCTTCAGCTGGTAAGTTCACACGGAGGATATCCCGTCTTTTCCTCACAGCTCACTCAGAGGTTATCGGGCAAGTAAATGAGTGTGCCTTTGCATGAACTCTCTCACGTCATTCACATAAGAACAGGATAGAAGGTTATCGCCTGTTATTTCCTTGTTCTCCAGCAGCTCTTTCTGTGCCTGATCCTTTGGCCTGGTGTGCAGACCAACTCTGACACATCCTGCATGCCACATCATTCGATGAGCACACGTCAAAAACTCCTATCTGACTTTCAAAACATTCTTTTTTTAAAGAATGCTTCAAACCTATATGTTAATTAAGACTTTAGCTGGGATTTTCACAACAGACCTTTGAGTATGGACTGCAATAGCGCCTCTCTATGGTCAAATGCAGGCATTTTTTAGCCTTATTTAAATGACAATAAATACAATTTCCAAACATTATCTTGCTCACTTTCATGAGAAAACTGAAAGGGAGGTCCGATGGTCAGATAAACAACTCTTATGAATAATACTGAAACACTATGAGTCAATAAAGTTCTGTTGTAGCCTTTCAGACCCCCATCCCCCAACAAAAACGTTTCCCTGTATTTTGATACTGCTTTTTTTAATAATGTTTTGGATAGATGGTTATAAATGGTATTTTCCTGGCTGCAGTACAGAGTGTGTTGCTCGTTCACAAGCTGCACGCACACAATGAGCTACTTCATATGCATGTAAAAACTCATCTTCGCACATAAACTGCACTATAAATACAATGCAGAGACGCATTTCATGAGATCGGGTTGATAAAAGACATATACAAAAAAATAAGTATCACCTACTTCAAGTATACTTGAAGCATACTTCATTTTAAGTATACTTAAGTAAAGTTCAAGTATATGCAGTATTTATTATACTTTGGCTGCGTCCGAAAACTGATAAATGCTGCCTTTGGAAGACACAATCCAAGGTTGGAAGGCATCAAGGAACGTCTGAATGCAATGCTAGTTTCACTTCCTGTCTCCTGAGATACCTTCATCTGATTGATTTTTTGAAGGCAGCATAGATGTATCCTTCCCTGCCTTTGATATCAGTCCTGTGCTTTCCATTCTGTGACAGTTGAGCTAGAAAAATAAAGATGCTGTCTGAAAGTTGCGGCTGGTCGTCAGTCTGTCTGTAAATGTACATTTTTTTATCAATGTTTTTTCTAGCGAGAAATCACTATTGTAGTCATTAAATATTCACGTAGTTTTCACCAAAGCTCGCTCTATTTTGCTGTAGATCATTAAACCGTTACGCTGCCTCAGAAGTCTGTCTGAAATCAGTTTCGTGAAGAACCTTCGTGCGCTAATGCTGCCTACAAAGTCATTGGCTGATAGGGCAGCGAGGCAACAAGTCTCTGCCTGAGTTTTCAGATGCAGCCGTGATGTAGTAATTATCAATGTACTAGTAGTATACCTGTAAGTGTACTATACTTGGGACTAAATTGGCCCTCTTTTTAGTGTATAATAGTATACTTTTAAGTGTAACAGTAGTAAACTTTTCAGTTTGTACTGCAATTATAAAACAAGGGAACTTATAGGTATACTGATTCTTGTAGCACATTTTGTAGTTTATGAAAGTACACTTTGAAGTATACTTTGTTAACTACTAATTTAGCAGTTTTATACTGCAAGTGTACTTGTATTTATTTATTTTTTTAATTCTAAACTTATAGTTTAGTATTTATATATTATTTTGCACTGTACACTACTATGTTCCTATTTAAGAATTAATTGTTATACCTGAAATACTTTTTTTTTTAGTAGATTTTAAGTTAATTCCTATGAAATTCCAGTTCAAAACAAAACAAACAGAATAAACACAGTGTTTAGGGTAGGACAAGCAATAGTCTCTCTGGAATCAGTCAATATAAAGTATGTAGAACACCTAAGTATACTTTTAAGTTCTCACTAGTTAAACAGTTTTATTGGCCAATATTCCTTTAAATGTAGTGTTTTGCTATGTTTCTGTAATGGTTAGGTCTGGGGGTTGGGTTAGGCGAAAATATTAACCTGATATAAAATCGATGGAAGTCTGTGCAATTTCAACCTTCCTCACAAATAGAGTGAAACAAACGTGTGTGTGTGTGTGGTTCTGGTATTTCCTATGTTTTGGGGACATCTTGGTTCCCATGATGAAAACAGCTTATCTTTATTTATTTTTTGAAAATGTAAAAATGAAAACAAATTTTTTTTTGTGAGGGTTGTGTTATATAGGGGATAGAATATAGTTAGTACAGTAGACCTATAAAAGTCATTATGTCTATGGGGAATGTCCCCATAAAACATGGAAACCCAACATGTGTTAGTGTTATATCTATTATTATCCACCTGCAAATACATTGTGTATTTGTATTGGTGTGTACATTGCAGCAGCTGCAGCATATGTAACTGATCTTTCTGAGATGTATAAGATTTCATGTTACGTGTGTCACACAGTGTGGGGAGTTGATAAATAGTGCTGAGGCAGGACAGAACATTCTGAAGAGCTAGACATGTCTTGGAACACAGTGTACAAACGTGTGAGTGTGTGTGTGTGTGTGTGTGTGTGTGTGTGTGTGTGTGTGTGTGTGTGTGTGTGTGTGTGT
The DNA here is from genome assembly GCA_022828995.1 of Vimba vimba. Taxonomy (NCBI): domain Eukaryota; kingdom Metazoa; phylum Chordata; class Actinopteri; order Cypriniformes; family Leuciscidae; genus Vimba; species Vimba vimba. The sequence goes on from CM040824.1 coordinate 30,882,449, forward strand.
GTGTGTGTGTGTGTGTGTGTGTGTGTGTGTGTGTGTGTGTGTGTGTGTATGGTTGTGTGTGTGAGCGATAGACTTTCAAAGTTGTTTTAGTGAGATATCTAACCTCAACTATCCCTTAACACTCCCTCTAGACAAAAAAATGTAGTTTTCAAAATAAAACATAACAGTCTTCACGTTGATTCAGGCACACAAACATTCAAATCGCAACTGTTGGGAAATAATGGGTGGACAGAGGTTCAGTAAACAGAAACGCCAGATAAGGACATTGCTGACGAAGCTACACTGATTATAATTTCCTTGTTTCTCTTCTTGTTGTTCTCATGATCTGAAGAGCATCACACCATCAACAGCAAGGAAAGATGGTTGTAATACAGTAACCAATAAGGAAAACATCTCCCTGAGAGGTAAAAAGACAGAAATAAAGATGTGTTTGTTTGTATTCATGAATCAAACATATATATCTGAACTATCTTTCAGGAAACTATGTAGATGTTATAAGCAAAATGAACTGGTTGTCACAGTGTTACATTGTTATGTTAACAGCAGCATACTTTTTGGGGGTTTATGTTAACTTGCAGACTGCAGACAGTCATTTTTATACAAGTTACCCATATAGTTTATTGTAGTGCCTGGTCAAGCCCTTTCATGTAACCCGGTTTCTTAAGCTTCTACGTTATCTTCTGAGGGCATTGCATAGAAAAGCAAGCAGCAAATAGGCCTATATGTTGTGTGAATAGATCCAGATCTCACAATGATTTTTATCTTGCAATAAAACGGTCACATCTGTTCCACAATTATCTTTCAACAAGGTAGTCACAGGCTATGACCCCATTTCTCCTCCCTCACACTAATTTATTAACAGACTTTCCATTTAACAGAAGCTTTTCAGTAAAGGTCATTGTGTCATCTTTGCTGTAAATGCATAGAATACCACCTGAGCCTATGATGCGCGCGCACAACCTCAGATATCTCTGGGGGGGGGGAGCACATCTGAAGTGTTTGAGTCTTTGAGACCGTTTATCATGTAAAACCCTAATGCGACAGAGACCTCTGGTGGAACGTTTTGGAATATTCAAGACGTCTAGAGGCATTAATGAAACTGTAAGTTGAGAAACATTTATATTATATGACAAATCCCTGAAGTTCCACAAGTAATAGCCTACCGTAATATGGAGAAGCATAGCGAAAATCGTGAATGTGCAAGTTGTGTTTTTAGTTTTACGCACTTTCATCTGTGCAACGTGTTGCGAGTGAGAACTGCACACACTGCACACTGCACAACTGCACTTCTGATTGGCTGTGATTTGTGACATATTGTGTCGCGTTGCGTCTTTCGTGATGTTTATGCGCAGATATTAACCAATAGAATCTATGTTGGCCATATATAGGCTATTTATATATATCTGACGAGTCTCTGCCTGTTTCATCTGTAGTGAAAGTGAAAGTATTGCAGTGGAAAAGTTCAAGTTCAAACAAAGGGTTCAAGTTGTTGCTGTGTGAATTGCACCGAACATTTTGGTAAGATCTCTACGGTCGCCATTGTAATGAATTCTTACTGTTTCACTGCTCATCCAGATGTCTTGACAGCAATCACGTTCATGTTGTAAACTGAAAGTCAAAAATTCTGGTCTATCTGAGCCAATCATACATGACTAGTGTGAGGCAGCAAAATACAAACATTTATCAAGTAGCCTATGTATGTGTCTAGCAATACTGTCATGTGGAATACATGTGTTAGAAATTTATTTTAGCAATCAAATTCAACATTTTAAATGGCAGATGAATCAGGTAGGCCTTGCATTAATGAATTCTTACAACAGTGAATTTCACATTTGTGAAGGAAACAACAGCACTTCTTGCATCTTTTGTGCTTTGAAACATAATATGAGATTGAGAAACTGATACATGTCTTGATTTTCTTTATAGGACAAACTATGATAAGCAAAATAAAGGACTGTTGAGTTCCAGGATGGAAAGGGACTTCAGACATTTAAATATCATGGCATAAGCTGTTGTTTGTACATATTTCCTAAAGGATTTTTTATAACACTGTTTACAGATCTTTTTTAGGATGGCTATGTTTGAAGATTATTGTATAATAACTCAGGAGGACCTGGAGGATATTAAAGATTCCATATCTACTCAGGATCTCCCATCAGCGATAAACACAATCAAAGAATACCTCAAACAGCAAGATCTTGTAGAACTTAACATTGGTGTGACGGGAGAGTCAGGTTCTGGAAAGTCCACGTTTGTCAATGCATTCAGGGGTTTAGGGGATGAAGATGAAGGCTCTGCTGAAACTGGCCCAGTAGAAACCACTATGGAGCCTGAAGTTTACCTTCACCCTAAATACAAAAATGTGAAAGTGTGGGATCTTCCTGGCATTGGAACACCAAACTTCAAAGCCGACGAGTATCTTAAACGGGTTCAGTTTGAACGCTATGATTTTTTCATCATCATTGCTTCAGATCGGTTCAGAGAATGCCACACTCAGCTGGCCAAAGAGATCATGAGAATGGGGAAAAAGTTTTATTTTGTCCGTTCTAAGATTGACTCAAGCATTACTGCTGAGAAGAGGAAGAAGAACTTTGACCAGAAAAAGACACTGGATAACATCCGAAAGGATTGTGAAAATGGTTAGTTTATTCAGTTCACATGTTTTGAGCAACAAAGGGATTTAGATGTTATCTTTACGATTAATGTATTAAACCAATATGTTTTTCTCATGTAAAAACAATGATAATTTTAATTACACTGCTATAATTTATCAGCCTATATTATTTATTAATTTATGATTATAAAATACATAATAATCCTTTATTTTTTAAATATTTCATGATGCCCTTTCCTGTTTCTGTCTAGGTCTGAGAAAGATTGGTATAGATGATCCTGTCGTGTTCCTGATCTCTGGTTGGGAGCTGGGCAAGTATGATTTAAATCAGCTGCAGCAGAGGATGGAGAAAGAGCTTCCACAGCATAAGAGACGTGTGCTGATGTTGGCTTTGCCGAATATTACACTGGAGATTAATGAGAAAAAGAAGAAAGCTCTGGAGGAAAACATTGGAAAAGTTGCTTTCCTGTCTGCTTGTATTGCTGTTATTCCTCTTCCTGGTCTTTCGATCACTGCAGATATAACCATCATAGCAGATGAGCTGAGAAAGTACTACAGTGTGTTTGGTCTGGATGATCCATCCCTTCAGAAGCTTTGTGAAAGATCTGGGAAAACCGTAGAGGAATTGAAGAGTCTGATGAAGTCTCCTCTGCATCAAGGGATAAACACAAATTCAATATTAACCTTGCTGGGTGCTGTGTCTTTTCTTATATCAGAAGATACTGTTGAGTTACTTGTGAGCTTTATTCCTATTATTGGCAGTTTGGTGGCCGGAGGACTGTCTTATCTGACTGTCTCAAGAATGCTGAAGAGAGCTCTGAATGACATCGCTGATGATGCCAGGAACGTGCTGATGGCTTCACTGGAGACTGAAGTGTAAAAGACAAGAATATTCAACAGCATTTAGAACTAACTGCTATTGGGGTATTTATAGACAAAAAACATGTATGACATTTTATACAAAATATCTAATAGACATATGAGATAGATTTCACGTTGTATTCACATTACATGCATTTAATTATCTGTTACTTTTATCCAAAGCAACTTACATTTTATTGAAAATACAGGCGTGATTAAATGTATACGATTTTTACCTTTGGAGAAATGACTTTTGTTTGCAAATATATATATATATATATATATATATATATATATATATATATATATATATATATATATATATATATATTTGCATTTTGGCCCTCTCTTCTTTCCAATTTACTTTCCATAATAACAGCATCAAAGCCTCAGCTGCCACTGCTACTCATGACTACATTACATTAAAAACATTTATCACTTTGTGACAAGTTGCCGTTTGTGTGTTGGCTCATCAACGGACTCCTCTAAACCTGGTGAAAGATACAAAGATCAATCATCCAGATTCAGTCATGCAGTTTCTCTGTTGTTCTCTGTGGGTTGTTACCCGAACATAATGTGTTGAGTAAATAGCATCTGGGTTCAAACTTAAATGTAATAACTTAAGAAGCGCAATTACATCCCAATATTTTGAAACAGGGTAAAAGTACAATGGGCCAGATAAAGCTGAAGTGTCAAAGGTTGTTAAGATTTAATATCAGCTGTTTCAACAATCAGTAACAACAGTTGCCACAGTAACAACTGCCATAAACCAACTGATATTGCAGTTTGTTCAAGTAGGCAGGGCAAATCCGTTTAAAATGATCTTCCTCACAGTTCAAATGGGAGTTTCAGCTGAAACATCTGGGTTTCCCTTACATTGCTCTGTAATCACGTTATTTTATTTTGCCCTTTTCATTATTTTGTTTGTTGCGGATGAGTCAAAAATAAAGGTTTGCATGTGTGTATTTGGATGTAAATGTCAAACGTTCTTAACGTCTCTTACTCTCATTACCACCGTGAAAACATTTAGCCTTTTGAGATTACCTTCAAACCTGTGTGTGTACAATCGCTCTCGGGCTCTTTTGAGGCAGTGCCTGAGTTTGACAAAAGTCCTGACACTCTTTATTCTCATTACTGCTTTTCATAAATGTTACAGAACAGGTTTGAATACTCTTATCATACTCCAATCAGTCAAATAATAACTTTAAATAAAGTTATTTTATTTTAAACTAAATGTTTATTTATTTGTAATTATTTATCAAGGATTAAGGAGTTTTTTCTGATTGTTCTTGTGTGTTATATGCCACATGAACTTATATTTGCAAGTACTTTCATCACAATTCATTAATTGTTTCTCTTCAGGAAACAAAAGAAGGTCAATGCAGCTCTGAATAAACATACCATGCTATTTTAAGCCTCAGTGAATGCAGATATCCACTCAGTGTCCAAAACAGGGAAGTTAAAAAATAAGGTTAAATTAAATCAAAAAGATTACAAAACTGAAGATTACAATGCTTTTAGCATTTCATCCACTTTCTTTGTCCTTTATATTAAATGTTTACTCATTTGTAATTATTTATTAAGGGCTAAGGAGTTTTGGTGATTGTTCTTATGCCATGTGATTTCATGAGTATTTGCTTGTATTTTACATCAAGTGGGGTTCAACCAAACATTTCCATAGATCCCGAAACAGACAATATTAACAGTGGTTAATTTGTCATTGGGTGGTTCTGTTGTATTTATAATCAATAAAATGAATTATATTATTTTCAATGCCATCATATTTATTGAATGGACCTGACAGATACCTGATTTGAAATGATCACATTTCACTGTTCTGTGTGACTTTTTGTGCCATATATTCAACTCTTATTTTGTAAGAGTAGCCTTTCTGTCTGTTTTTTTTTTTGTGGCTAGTTTCTGTTCCCGGTCTTCAATTTTTCTGCAGATTTGTAGACATTGAGCCATTGTAAAACAACAGATACAAATCTACATGAATTATCATGCCACTGCAATCACAACCAAAATCCTCTCACTATTTAGACTTCAGTTAAATGGGTCTATCAACGCACCTCTGTGTTAATGTACATATTTCAACACATGAACTCCAGATAAATATTTATGTCCCTCTGACTCTAGTTCCTATGGTGATGTGGCAGTGAAAGTGAAAGTATTTTTTTGGGCGGATCTTGCTCTGCTTTTTGTTTTTATAACCAGTATAAAAGTTAATAGGTCTGCGCAACAACAGGCTTCATTTCAGATCTGCTGTCAGTGTCTTCTTGCTGTGTGGATTGTTTAGAAGGTTTTGGTAAGAAAGATGTTTATAGAACTTTTAAAAACTTTTGACAGCAATATATTTCTGATTGTAAAAGGAAATGTTCCGAATTTTTGTGCTATCCTCATGCACATTTAGTGTGATCAAGCGAAATAAAAAAATGTATCTAATATAAATTTATTTAAAGTCTCCTTTAAATGGATAATCCATAATCCAAAATAATCCATGATTATGTCAAATCCATTTTAGAAGCTTTTTTAGCAATCAAATGTTACATTGAAAATGCCTGTTGAATCAATAAGGCTTTATATTATCAGAGTAATTCATGTATTCATTTGCAGTCCTTGATTAAATATTTCAAACTTTTCTTTACAACAGTGAATTTGACGTTGGTGAAGGAAACAACAGCTCCTCTATTCTAGTCTAAGTTCTTCCTGTGTCTCGTGCTCTGAAACATAAAGGTGAGATTTAAAAGATAAAAGGGGGTCTGTGTAACGCTTTACAGTTCAGTTTTCAAACCGTACAGTTCTTAAACACAATTTTTGAAACTATGGCTCCATTTCTCAAAACTCTACACACGAAACCACAACATGCACACAAGATGCAAAACATCACACATCTCTTGCAAAAGCAAATACTTCATCCAAAACTATTTTAAGTCTTCTAAAAATGCTATTTTGTGAAGTAGCTCTACGCACAAACATCAAATGATTAGCCACACACGCCTAACCACACACGGATGTGAAAAATGTAAAATGTTTTGCTTGTTCAATGTGCAGTGGAGTGTACAGGAGTTTGTCACACGTGCATATGTGCACAAATACACTATATATATAGTATGAATGCACAGTTGATTAACTTTACAGTTAAAATTGAAATTAAATGAATCAACGCTGAACTGATTTGAGCTGAATAATGACACTGCTTGTTAGACCTGCTTTATAGCAGAATTAGCCTAGATTTGTTTCTATTGTAAAGCTGCTTTGGAACAATCTGTATTGTGTTACAGTGCTACAGAAATAAAGGTGACTTGACATGCATATTCAGTATATTACAAAATAAACAGAAATGCAAGGGTCAAAAATATATTTGTTTCTCAAAACATTGAGTTTGATTTCTAAGTGATCAATTTATCTATAAGTGTTTTCACATGATCATTGGGTGTAGGTCATCAGTAAATGAGTGTGACATTTAAATGGCAGTGTTTCCCAAATGAAACAAAAGAGCTGTTAGTTTTGAGTCATGAGTCTAATGTGGCTTAACTGCGAAACAGAGTTTTGCAAAAAGTTTGTTTTACAATATCAAACTGAGTTTAAAGCATGTGATGTGCTTGTATTTTTGCTGACTTGGTCTGAAGATTAAGTATAAGAGTGATGGTTTCGTGGTATGGTGGCCGAGAGAGCTCAACGTGCTACAACTGAAGAAAACGTATGCAAATAGAAAAAAACACCCGCAAATTAAGAAAACATCTTCATCAGTTTTACAACACACGTGTGCTCCAAATACTCACAACACAACCAAATACAGAAACGCGCTGCAAAAGTTCATTAAAGTTCCCTATCCCAAATGGCACCCTAAGCACTCGTGGTCTTCCTACTAGTCCGCACTTTCTTGACGTAATGCCGCTTTGACTGTCGGGAAGAAGTCTGCTGCGGAGTCCGCATCAGTGTGCATCGAGGGCGCATATCGACATCATAATTTCCACATTATTTTCACCTGGGATGTTCCCATAACGCAGCACGGTGTCCATCAGCTGAATAGCTGTTCTTATGACAGAAATATAATGCTGTTAACATAACGGTTGCAAATAAATATATATATATTTTTTTTTTTTACAAAAAAGTTTTTCAAATATGCGTTATATATATATACGAGTGTCTCAACTTTAAAATTTTAGACTCTACATTACCTAACATTTCTTATGAATCTTTTCTTTATGAAAATTTAAACATAACATGAAAAAATGTGTACAGTGTAACTGATATATAGATTAATATCTTTCCCTCATGTTCTTTTTCTCTATCTTTATTTAAGTTTTCAGCTCATAGTTCTTTTTTCATTTGTATTCTGATGACATTGAACATTGCATTTTGTATATTGCATACAAGTTGTATGTCATAAAAATGTAATCTCTGCATGTTTTACAACAACAAAAAAGTTAAAATAAATAAAATAAAGTACACTTTTGAGCTGAGCTCTCTCGGCCACCGTATCATGGGCCTCAAATTCCACTTTTAGTTTCTGAACAACTTTAAAAATCTGTATTAAAAAAAAAAAAAAAAAAAATTGCATTTAAGATCTGTCTTGTGATGTTGTAAAGTGATCCACTGGAGGCAAGTGTAAATGAGAACCCAAGTGCAGTTTATTATAAACAAAACCAAACATGAAACAAAAACATGGCATGGCATGAAAATAGTGCTGGGCGGTTTGACCAAAAATTGATATCACGGTTTTTTTCAAAATTGTGCCGGTTTACGGTTTATGACGTTTTTTTTTTTTTTCATGCATATACAGGTGTTCAATGCATTTTCTACTGGTTGAGAGAGGAATTACTGCAGTAAATTGACTTAGGATGGTCTACTTTACTGTCATTAGTAAATATTGCAGAATAATTCCACACTAGTAATACAGGTTTGCATGGCCCCAGAAAATTATGCTGTTGTTTACAAATAAGAGCCATTCATGATTCTAATGAAGTGAGGAATCAGAATGCAAAGACAATTGCAGTCAAAATACAGAACTTTTATTTTTATATTTTATTTTGAACAACACAATTAGAACAACTTGGAATACTTTTGCTAGTTCAAGTACAAGCCCAGGAACATTACGTGCATTCAAGTAAATATAAAAAGAAAACTTGTCTTGCATTGCTTTTGAGGTCTATAAAAAAAATTAAAAATAGTAAAACAAAATTATGCAACTTGCATTAGTTATTCCTTCAAAAGTATTGCTTCGAACCCAGAACAAACTTATAAAATAAATATAAAGTGCAACTTGGCTCACAGGATTATCCTGTATAATGGAAACAATAAATCACACATTTCAACATTTACAAATTTTTTGCCAGGAAAACCAGACGGTCCACAGCATCTGGTTTGAGTGCGGCCCTGTGGCAAGTGACAATGTTGCCACCAGTGCTGAAAACTCTCTCAGATGGAGCACTGGTGGCAGGGATGGATAAATACTGCTGAGCTAGCTTGGCAATGCGAGGGAAATTTGTCTGATGGCATCTCCACCAGTCTAAAGGGTCTGTATCACTGTCAACCTCTGTGGTCTGTAAATAGACTGTCAGCTCCATTCTGATGCTTTCCTCTTCTGGCAGTGTGAGTGTGCTGCTGCTGGTGGTGCTCTGCCTTTTGAAAAAGCTGGCCAAAGTCTTTTTTCTTTTTTCCTCAGGAGGAGGAACAGGCTCTGCGTCTGCTTCTGCTGCTGCTGCACCAGCAGCCCCTGAGAGTGTGTCCTGTTGAGCCTTCATTAGTGGCACTATCTCTTCAACTGCTCTGGATAGAACCCGCTCCACCTTTTCTTTATCCATATACTTGGTTCTAAACCGTGGATCAAGAAGAGACGCAATGTCAAGCAGGTCATCTGTGACCTGATCGGAATATTTCTCATTCAAGTAAGCTAGAATGTTTCTCTTCACATCCTTCGTCAGCTGAGTATCACTCTCTTCCTCAGCAAGAATGGATGTGTTGAAGAGACTGAGCACTGGCTTGAGGTAGGAGACACTGACATATTGCTCTCCTGACAAGGCATCTGTGAAGTCCTGGAGTGGGCTCAACACCTTGTTGACAGCCTCTAGGACATCCACATCTTGCCAGCTAAGGACCAAGTGCCTTGATTTCTTGTCAGCTTTTAGAACCTGACTAATGGCCCTCTCTTGCTCCAGTACTCTTTTAATCATCATTTGACGTGATCCCCACCTTGTAGGCATCTCAGTTGTGAGCACATGCTTTGGAAGACCCAGATCGTTCTGAACAATGGCCAGGTCCCTCCTTTTCTTCCAAGAGTATGAGAAGGCTGACACAATTCTTTTGCAGACACCTACTGCACGTTGTATGCGGTCATCTTTCATACCTCTCTCTGTAAAAATGACAAATAAATAATTATATATTAGTTCACTTTTCCTAATGTTAATTAAAACATTGATTTTACTTTAGCCCCAAACCAAATGAATGATTACAATAAACTCATAATAATAAAAATGATAATAATAATAATAATAATAATAATAATAATAATAATAATAATGATGATGATGATGATAATAATAATATAATACTAATAATAATCATAATAATAATGATAATATAATGATGATGATAATAATGATGATGATTTTATCATCATTATTATTATCATCATCATTCTATTATCATCATTATTATTGTTATAATTATTATTATCATCATTATTATAATGATTATTAAATATATATATATATATATATATATATATATATATATATATATATATATATATATATATATATATATATTTAAAAAAATCTTATTAATATCATTTTAAAGCTATATCAATCAAGTATAACTTAGTTCACTATTAAAATAATAACTATTGCTTACCTATGGCTAGATGAAGCCTGTGACCAAAGCACTGGAGTCTTGTCCAGTTGTTCAGTTCGATAGCCTTCTTGATGTTGGCTCCACTGTCTGTAGTGATGGCCACTAGCTTCTGCTCTGAAAGTCCCCAGGAATCAAATGCCTCTTTCAGGCCTGCTGCAAGTAACTCTCCAGTATGGTCATCAGGAAAGTAGCTTGTCTGCAAACAATGACTTTGCAACACCCATTCGTCACTTATAAAGTGAACTGTAAGGCTAAGGTAAGGCTCCATAGTGCGACTGGACCACATATCAGTCGTTGCTGCGAAGTGCAGGATGGTCGCCAGGTCTGTTTCGATCTTAGCTCTGTGCTTTTGGTACAAGTTGGGGATAGCAACTTGGCTAAAGTACTTTCTGCTCGGCATTTCATACCTGGGATCCAGCGTCTTGATCATCTGCTTGAAGCCTTCTTTTTCGACTGTATTAAGCGGGACCATGTCTTTGGCTATGTGGTTAGTGATAGAATTTGTAATCTCGATCCATCGTTTGCTTTTTCTGTCGTAGTAAGTCCCTTTAGCAAACGCGTCTTTAAGTGACATTTGGCTCGACTTTTCTTTAGCTTTCCCCGTGTTACCTGCTGATGTGGAGGGCGCTGAGTCCGCGGCTGACTTTAATTTAATACATTCTTGATATTCCAAGACGTGTTTGCGGCTAAGGTGCTGGAGCAAATTGCTCGTGTTGCCGCCTTTGGCGAGAATTTTAGCCCGACAGCACTTACATAAAATGGTTGTTTGGTCGACGTCGGATTTTTGGAAACCAAAAAACCTCCAAACAACAGACCCAGCTCCTCTTTTTGGCACAAGTTCTTCTGTGTCATGTTCTACTAATTCTTCAGCAGCATCCATCGTCCCTGTAACGTAACAGAGCACTGCTGTTTGTTTACCCTCAGTCGTCGCTGCTTAGAAGTGCAACATTGTAAAGGGTCCGTCTGAAACAGTGTCGCGCAGCGTAACGTTCATTCCGAACGTTGTGTAATTTAATACACCGGTATGGCGGTTTATTAAAAATCAATATCGTAACGAAAATATAAACCGGTTTTTGGTTTGAACCGGTTTACCGCCCAGCACTACATGAAAACGTACTCGGTTACTAACGTAACCTCTGTTCTCTCTAGAAGAGGGAACGAGTATTGCGTAAGTTGCTTATGCTACGGGTAAAGTCATCTTTTCTCGAGATATTGAAGCCAAAAATTATCCTTAATTTTTTATTTATTGTCAACGCTTTGCAGCAGCTAGCAGACCTAGAACGGGCTAACTAGCACGCTCAGCAGCCTACCACTGAGCCCTGCATGACGTCACGCCCAATGAATGGGCGTGGCTTAGCGTATAAAAGGACGGTCTCGGGAGCTGCTTACCTGGTTTTCATCGACTGAAGCGAGACCAGCTCGAGGCACGAGCATGGCAGGTTACGCAATACTCGTTCCCTCTTCTAGAGAGAACCGAGGTTACGTTAGTAACCGAGTACGTTCTCTTACGAGAGGTTCTCTCGTATTGCGTAAGTTGCTTACGCTACGGGAACCCCTTGTCAACGCCGTGCGCGCCAATCATCAACCACATATAGTCCCAGGGGAACACCCGGGGGACACAGATTAGTGGGAATAAGACGGCCAACATGAGTGGGCCAGTACATGTACATAAGCACACAGTATCATGTGGCAGGGAATACAGAGCGGCACAGCCGGTCCATACTGAAATGGGAATATCTACCCTTATAGTGCAGCTCAACCAGGGGAGCTAGGATAAATGTGAGAGTAGCCTGCGCGCGAACAAATCTGAGCAGAACATACTCGTAACTTAGACTGACAAAAGTCTAGCCTGCAGGGCAGGAACTTCTAGGTTATAAAACCTAACAAATGTACAGGGGGAGGCCCAGCCTGCCACCATACAAATGTCATGAATAGAAATCCCGCTGGACCAAGTCCACGAAGAGGCCATGCCTCTAGTCGTGGAATGAGCCCTGACGCCCAAGGGGCACTGCAGATCTTTAGACGCATATGCTGCCACGATAGCGTCCACAATCCACCTGGACAGACTCTGTTTCGAGGTAGCGAGGCCCCTGGCGCGCCCACCGAGCGAAACGAAGAGCTGCTCCGAGCGCCTGAAGGCGGCAGAGCGCGTGACGTAAACCCTTAACGTCCTAACAGGTTAACCGAGGTTAACATCGACTTCGCTACCGGATCCCGGTAGGGCCGATAACGTAATAACTTGCGCTCTGAAGGGAGTGCCAAGCACTTTGGGGACAAAACCATGTCTCGGCTTGAGGATTACTTTTAGAGTCATTAGGTCCAAACTCGAGATATGCGGCGTTAACAGATAACGCGTGTAAGTCACCCACACGCTTGACTGATGACAGGGCTAGAAAAGCGGTTTTGAGCGAAAGGTATTTCAGATCCACGGTCTGTAAGGTTCAAAGGGATGTGCTTTCATGGCCTTCTGGACCATAGAAAGATCCCAAATAGGAATCGACGGGGGTCGCGGGGGATTCATCCTCCTGGCTCCTTTAAGGAAGCGGATGACGAACTCATTCCTTCCTATTGACTGGCCGCGCATCGACTCTGCGAACGCCGCAATGGCCGCAATGTATACTTTGAGCGTGGAAGGGGTCCTGCCCTTATCCCGTAGCTCTTGAAGGAAACAAAGCACCCCAGAGACCCCACAGGTTTGTGGGTCTAGGTTTTTTGTCGGCGCACCAGCTAGTAAACACAGACCATTTTAGACGCGTAGAGCCTTCTCGTAGAAGGAGCTATAGACTGTGTGATCGTGTTCACAACCCCTTCTGGCAGGACAACGGGTATCCGTTGATTATCCATGCATGCAGAGACCAGCGCTCTGGATGAGGATGCCAAATCGATCGGCGGCCATCTTGTCCAGAGACACTGGCTCGGCGGCAGATGTGGCGTGAAGAGGCTCAGGCTTGGTAGGCATGACGTGAAGAGGCTCAGGCTTGGCAGGCATGACGTGAAGAGGCTCAGGCTTGGCAGGCATGACGTGAAGTGGCTCAGGCTTGGCAGGCATGACGTGAAGTGGCTCAGGCTTGGCAGGCATGACGTGAAGAAACTCAGACTTGGCAGACATGGCGTGAAGAGACTCAGACTTGGCAGACATGGCGTAAAGTGGTTCAGGCTGAGAGGATACTGGGGGTTTGCGGTGTTCCTCATCCGTTAAACCCACAGTAAGAGTTGAGCCGCTTAACAAAAGGGCATAGTCAATATACTGGGCCAGGGAAAAATTAATTTTTCCCCCTGGCAATTGGGACCGCACCGGATCGTTCAGCCCAAAACGAAAAATGTCTTTAAGAGCCACATCATTAAATTTTACCTGGAAGCACAGTCCACAAAATTCCTCCACATATTTTTCCAGGGGAAGATTTCCCTGGTGTAGATTTAGGAGGGCAACTGCTGGGTTCATGGTCGAGGTCAAGTATTCTGTAATGTGATCCACTGCAGGCAAGTGTAAATGAGAACCCACGTGCAGTTTATTATAAACAAAACCGAACATGAACATGAACATGAACATGAACATGAACATGAACATGAACATGAACATGAACATGAACATGAACATGAACATGAACATGACTCACAACAGTGGTTACAGGAAACAATACTTGACAAAGACACATGGCAAACATGAGGGCTTAAATACACACAAGACTAATGACTAGACAAGGGACACCTGTGAACAATGAAACAATGAACCAATGGCAACATGACACATCAGACAAGGGAACACATGGCAGGATCACATGACAGACAAAGAAACATGACGTGAACAAACCCAAAAACAAAACCGTGACAGATGTCCACATGGTTTGCATAAGCACAGAAAAGTGTGCTGAGCAAATCATTTTACATAACTTAAAATGAGTGAATGATTTGTATAGTCATATATTAAAAAATGCTAAGATACAACAAATGTAACCTACAAATTACAGTTTAAAAAAATGCTTACACACTAAAAGTGGAATTATTTTGACAGCTCTGGAATTCCCAGCCTGATCACATAAAATGCGTCTCTATAGCATGCATTGTATTTATTGTGCAATTTGTATGCGGAAATTAGTTTTTATGTGCATATGATATGCAGTTTTTGCGTGCATATGATACACACTGTAATAAAGTTTATTAAACCCACACCACTAATCCTACCCAAGGGGTTTACAGTTCGTATCATAAGCAAAATAAGTAACTGTTATCTTTTTGTTGTCGTTTTATTTAGATCAAATTTATGTTAGTTCAATAAGTGCAATTTTGCATTTCTTCTAATTTTTTATTTTTTTTTGTTACATTTTTTGTCAACTGGAATTAATGAAATACATGAAATAATATATAATTAATTGATAGTATGTTTGGTTTTGGTCCTCTCTTCCTTTTAATTTACTTTCCCCTTGGATAAATAATGCTGCAACATCACCTCTGTTGCCACTGCTATACACAATTATGATGCCTTACATTAAAAAAAAATGATTTACGTATTTTTAAATTATTACGTCTGCCGAGTGTGGTATTAAGTTCTTTTTATAATGTGCTATAGCGCAACATTTTTGTTTTGAGTTCAAGGTAAATATCAGAGCAGGATGTTGAATTTATATTTGCATATATATTCTCATGTTACCTGTAAAGATTTTAACAAATGAACCAAAATTCCCTCCTACCCAATGGGTTTACAGTGCATATCATATGCACGTAAAAACTAATTTTCGCATATAAATTGCACGATAAATACATAGGCGATGGGGGAACTTGAGGCCCACTTAGCGAAACCATTCACTCATGTATCTAATCTTCAGACCAAGTCATTACATGATTTAAACTCAGTTTGATATTGTAAAACAAACTTTTTGCAAAACTCTGTTGCACAGTTCTCTACATTAGACTCATGACTCAAAACAGCAGCTCTTATGTTTAATTTGGGAAACACTGCCATTTAAATGCCACATTCATTTACTGATGACCTAGTGATCATGTGTGGAAGCAGTGGAATGGTTGAAGAGCATAAACAGCTGCGTTCTACCAGGCAAATTAAAACTCTTTCTTTCAGTAGACCAAACTGCTTTCAGTTTGGTCAACTGCCGAGGTTGCTGTGGCCACTGACTGTGCACAAGGTTTCTTTGACAACAGTAGAGAAGCTTTAATAAGTTCATGCATCAGAAAAAGGTTGGGAGTTCCACGCTGCCTCAGCAGAGTGGGACTTTATAGTAAAGGAATATTGCAGCTGTTTCTGCTTTAACCGAGGAGTTTAAGTGCACCAAGGTCAGACTGGAAATGACATTAGTAGAGACACATGACAAATGTGTAAGGGAGGCAGCACCTGTGTTGAAAACTGGAAGAAAGTGCTCAGCAAAGAATGCTGTGGAAGATGCAAAGGCTGCCCTTCAAATTGGTGATATTGTGGGGCAAGTACAGCATGGAAGAGGGGGTTTTGGGCTCAGTTTAGCTCCTCCTACATGGCACAAGGCAGCCCCAGCTCAAAGGAGGAAGCTGGTAGTCAATGAGGTGCGAAAGCAGGAGGAGAGGATGAGGTGTATAAATGCCATTTCCCAGGTCAGGCAGGGAGAATGGATGAGATGGGAGAGTGTGGAACAACGCAAGATGGGCTGTCAAGACCTATGGTCAATGGAACAGAGTAGGATCAGTTTTCTTATCAGGTCAACATATGATGTTCTCCCATCACCACAGAACCTAAACCTCTGGGATGTCCTTTGTGTTCATCACCTGGCACATTAAGGCACATTTTGACAGGATGTAAGGTGGCTCTTAGCCAAAGGCGGTTTACTTGGCGCCATGACCAGGAACTGCAAAGTTTGGCTTTAGCATTGGGAGACAAGCGTAACATGACCAATAAGTTCCCACCTGTTCTAGCAAAACATTACACACAGAAGACAATATTCCTCCGCCCAGGAGAGCAATCACCAAGAATAGGTGTTAAAACCAATTCTCGCCCAGGACAACTGGAAGCTGCTTGAGGCTGGAAAATACTGGCAGATGTTGATCAACGGCTTATTTTTCCACCTGAGATTGCCACCACTAACCTTCGACCAGATATTGTCTTGTGGTCTGGATCAGCACGCCTTGTTCACCTGATAGATTTAACAGTGCCATGGGAGGATGCTGTAGATGAGGCGTATGAGAGGAAGAAACCACTTTATCCAGTGGAAGTGGGTTGTCGAGGATTTGTGGCACACTCTACAACCCGGTTTCTCAGAGACGTCGGATTCAGTGGCCAAGAGTTGCGTTGCACAGTGAAGAACTTATCTGAAGCAGCAGAGAGGAGCAGCAACTGGCTGTGATTGAGACTAAAAGATTCTGGCTAGCTGTGTACAGGCCGCCACACAATACGGTTTTGAAGAACTCTTGAAAAACTTGAAGAGTCTGTTGGATTATTTGTATAGTTTGCATAGTTATCATAGTTATTACAATCCCGTGTACGGTATTTTGCGTGAATGAGGATTTGTGTTGGACAGATATTGTTGTGTTTTGCGGTAGGTAGTATGCCATCCGGAACCGTTGTTACTGAACCTGCTTTAACAACGACAGTGGGGCTTCGACAGCCTTAGTCAAACGGGTTGGTGCGTATGGTTGGGTTGCGGTGAGATTGTGCCGTTAGAGATTGTGGTTAGGAGATTGTGGTTAGCTCACATCAAGTGTTTATGCCACTGAACTACGAGGAAGGAGAAACCTCAGCAGTAGGAGGGATCTCAAGCACAATACAAAGAAAAAAACGCTAATGTACAGGTAAGTAATCTGGGCTGAGTTGAGTGGGGGACGGAGTGGGCTGACTCTGGGACGCCAGAATCACTGTTGAGCCCTCTTGAGGTGTTGTGGGCTAGTCGACGAAACACTGAGGATGGAAGGTGCCCACATGAAGACCCCAGAGATGTACCCTACTCGGCTCAATCCAGACGGTTGTCACGCTGATCCGCTGAGGAGACCGCACTGTGGTTGATCCCCGGAGCTTTGTGTGTGTTGACACGCCAGGAAATATACTTCAGCCATTAACACCAGACAGAAGGATATTCACATCACCATATGGAAGGAAGCGTAAATGGATGGAGACGCATAGGTTACTGTAAAGCTACGTCTTAGTTGGTGCTTAGCTTGGCGAAAGCCGAGTGCAAATCAGCATGAAGTTTTAACATCTACTCTCATCTAATGGAAATCATGTGAAAATACTTTACATAAATTGCTCACTTAGAAATCAAACTCAATGTTTTGAGAAACAAATATATTTTTGATCCTTGCATGTCTGTATATTTTGTAAATATATACATGCATACAAGTCAAATCACCTTTATTTCGCAGCAGCTTCACAACAGTAAAAAATTCAAATTCTGCTGTAAAGAAGGTCTATGTTACACATATTCCGTTGTGGTTTTCTTTAGATTTGTTTTCATGGACTTTTAATTTGTTAAAAGATACAATATAGTTGTTTTACATTTTTCACATCTGTGTGCAGTTATGTGGCTAATCATTTACAGTTTTTCTGAATTGCTAAAACACATTTCTTGAAACCATCACTCACTTTTCAAAACCTTAAACACAAAACCAAATTTTCAAACCACATTCAGAGAACCTCTGACTCTTCTGACAAAATCAAACAATTGCTTCAAAACCATTTAATCAAACACAGTTTTTCTGAATTTCTAAAACACTAAACCCCATTCTCTGCAACTGCAAAATCAAGGTCAGTGAGAGAGATTTTATTCTACTTCAGCATCATGTCTTCATGTTGGGTATGGCCTGAGGACTTTGTCCACATCACAGACAATGTCATCTCTGCAGGCAAAAGGAAAAACCCTAAAGCCAGATCCAGCCTTGACAACATGCTCTTCTCCACACCTGCTCTTCCTCATCCTCCTCTTCTTCCTCCTTGTTCACCAACTCTTTTACAGTACTTACTGTATATTGTTTCCATCCATTATTGGTATCAACATTCAGTGCAACATTTTGAGTCCATTTTGGGACTCTGAACTGACTTTATATTATTGGTTTGGTCACATCATCAGAAATAAGTGTAAACAATTTTTAGTCGCTGTGTGTAAATGATGACAACTGTGTTGTAGTTGTGTTAAACTTTTGCCTGCCTGTGTTTAGCGTTTTGAACATAAGTGCATCACAGTGCAAAATGTGTATTAGTGAGTGAAAAACTCTCTTAGTTTTGAAAAAAGAGTGCATGAGATTTGCAAACAGTGTTTTAACTACCTGAACTTGTTTAATGTTTTACAGAAAGGGTGATTTATTTGACAAATTGGTTTAGGCTATTGAGAATTTGGTTCAGAGAATGGGGTTTAGTGTTTTAGCAATTCAGAAAAAAACATGTAATGGTTTGTGTGTAGTTACTACGCAAAAACACCATTAGACGAGTTAAAATAGTTTTGAATTAAGTGTTTGCTTTTGTGAGATATGTGTGACGTTTTCCATCTGGTGTGCATGTTTTGAGGTTGTGTGTGTAGAGTTTTGAGAAATGGAGTCATTTCAGAAATTGTGTGTAAGCAATTTTTAAAAACTGTAAAAGACTATTTAGTTGATGGCCCATTTGACCTCCCATCAGTAAAAAATAGAATTTTTCCTCAGTTTCACAGACAAGGCTTAAGCTAAGTCCCAGACTAAATGCATGTTTGCACTGTTTTAACTGAAATCAACCTGCACTGACATATCTTGAAATATGTCAATGCCATTCTTTTGTCTCAAGATGCACACCAGTAATGTTTTTAAGGCACTTTTATAAAAGCTACTTACATTTTTTAATTAAACTAAGGCCTAATCCTGGCTTATTCTAAGCCCTGTCTGGAAAACTGGGCCTTTAAGTGTCAGGATTTTAAGTTTCAGCTAAAATGGGCCAACACAGAGAAAGAGACTTATGACATTTTAAACTGTTCTTTTAAGCAACATTTTTTCGACAGTTTCTTTTTTTTAACACTGTTAAAATTGACGTTACTTTTTTAGATGGCTACAGATGAAGATTTTGTAATAATAACTCAGCAGGACCTGGAGGATATTAAAGATTCCATATCTACTCAGGATCTCCCATCAGCGATAAACACAATCAAAGAATACCTCAAAAAGCAAGATCTTGTAGAACTTAACATTGGTGTGACGGGAGAGTCAGGTTCTGGAAAGTCCACGTTTGTCAATGCATTCAGGGGTTTAGGGGATGAAGATGAAGGCTCTGCTGAAACTGGCCCAGTAGAAACCACCATGGAGCCTGAAGTTTACCTTCACCCTAAATACAAAAATGTGAAAATGTGGGATCTTCCTGGCATTGGAACACCAAACTTCAAAGCCGACGAGTATCTTAAACGGGTTCAGTTTGAACGCTATGATTTTTTCATCATCATTGCTTCAGATCGGTTCAGAGAATGCCACACTCAGCTGGCCAAAGAGATCATGAGAATGGGGAAAAAGTTTTATTTTGTTCGTTCTAAGATTGACTCAAGCATTGATGCTGAAAAGAGGAAGAAGAACTTTGACCAGAAAAAGACACTGGATACCATCCGAGGGGATTGTGAAAATGGTCAGTTATTAAGTTTATAACAATGATTTGAACAACAAATGGTTTAAGATGTTGTGTTTAAAATTGTAACATTGAACAAATCTAGTTTACTAATGCAAAAAAACAACAATTATAACATTAAAGATTATATGGTACATAGCCTATTTATTAGATATAATTATTATTATTATAAAATATTTAATAAATCTCTTTTTGTACTTTTTTTGTATTTTATGATGCCCTACCTTGTTTCTGTCTATAGGTTTAAAACAGATTGGTATAGAGGATCCTGTCGTGTTCTTGATCTCTGGCTTTGAGCTCGGCAAGTATGATTTAAATCAGCTGCAGGAGAGGATGGAGAAAGAGCTTCCACAGCATAAGAGACGTGTGCTGCTGTTGGCTTTACCGAATATTACACTGGAGATTAATGAGAAAAAGAAGAAAGCTCTGGAGGAAAACATTGGAAAAGTAGCCTTGGTGTCTGCTTTTATGGCTACAGTTCCTGTTCCTGGTCTTTCAGTTTCTGTGGATTTAGTCATTGTCCAAAAAGAGATTGAAACGTACTACAATACATTTGGTCTAGATGATCCATCCCTACAGAAGCTCTGTGAGACATCTGGGAAGACCATTGAGGAACTAAAGAGTCTGATGAAGTCTCCTCTGCGTGGTGGGATAAACCTAGCTTCAGTATTATCTTTACTGGGTTCTGCAGTCCTGTTTGGAGCTGAAAATGCAGTTGAGTATGTTGTGAGCCTCATACCCATTCTTGGCTCTGTGGTGGCAGGAGGGATGTCCTATATGACAGTCTCAACAATGCTGAAGAGAGCTCTGGATGACATAGCAGAAGATGCCAGAAATGTGCTTATGGCTTCAGTGGGAACTGCTGTGTAAACATGCCAGAACTTGCCAGGATAGAAATTTACATGTAGCTGCTACATTTAGTTTTTTTTTTTTTAAACTTGCATTTGAGGGGGAAAAAGTACAGCTCGTTTTTTTTTTTTTTTAGGAGTAGCAAATTTATGTGTTAGTTTAATAAATGCAATCTTGCATTTCTCTTCATTTTGGTCTTTTGTTAATTTATTTTTTCAGCTGTAATAAATGTACATGATATACTATAAATTTAAATTATAGTATGTTTGGTTTTGGCCCTCTCTTCCTTTTAATTTACTTTTCCCTTTGATAAATAATGCTGCAACATCACCTCTTGCTTGTCTGTTTACTCTTTGTATTATCATCATTAAACTTCGTGTTGGAATTATACTCATCATCTTCGTCTGCTTTCCTGCAACCACCCGTGACAGATTTACTAAAAACGGAAATGTTTTTCCTATAGACGACATTGTCAAAACAATCCCTGTTCACACGTATCCGCAAAAAAACAAATAAATTAAAAACGCTTTTCTATGCTGCCAGTGCCAGGCCAGTAGCTGGCGATGTCACTTTATAAACACTACATGTCTATAGACTGAACAAGCAATATGCATGCGCATGACATCACCGTTTTCACAAATTTCCGTAGATAACGGTCTCGTTTTCAAAAACTTGCACTTTGAAAAAAATATTTTAAAAGTTTGCATTTTCAGGCCCCCAGAACGCTGTTTTTCATGCAAATGAATGAGCAAAACATTAAAAATTTACATTTTTAGATGAAAACGATGTCGTGTAAATGGCCCCAAAGAGAATTGCCAATTAGGATTTATGTTTAATGATAGCAAAGGTCTTACATAAATTATGTTTAGAATCAAATAAATGTAGGGCAAATTCCATTCAAAAGGGAGCATCACTACTTTAAAGGGTGCAGGGGAGATATCCTATGGAACACCTACATGAAACTATATGTCACTTTCACTTTACTTTTAAAGGTAACATCAAAATTCATACTTTTTAGAAAATTCAGCAATTAAGATTGTTGTAGAAATAAAAGTTTTGGGTCAAATAAAGTGTATTTACGTCTGATGTTATTTTATCTGTTTAATGTCTATTGTCACACTTGCAAATATGAAGGTTGCAGAAAGGAAGACTATTGATGCAGCAGTCACTTTATTTAACAATAAACCAAAAAAAAAACAAAAAACATGCAGGAGCACAGGAGAATACTGGAATGCAGGAGAATAAAAACCAATTAAAAATAAACGAGAACAGACCAAGAACAACTCAAATTAACCCTCTGGGCTTCTTCGCCCGAAAACAAGCGAAAACTTGAACGTTTCGAATTGTTTAATTTTTTTGCTTCATCGGATGGGGGTGAAACTTGGTGACTTTTGTTTTATTACCTATATGAACACACAAAAAAATCAAGGAGATGATTCTGATATGTTAAAGGGTCGTAAAAAAAAAAGGAATCAAAAGTTACAGCATTTGGAAAAGAGACAGCCTTTTTGTACAGTCTTTGACACCCCCTCATGGGCAATATTTTCTCCATGAAGAATATCTTGTCATAAAAGCAATAGATTATGTTAATTTTGGGCTCATTTTAATTGTAATAATATGCTGTAAAAAACGAAGTGCCATTTTCAATTATCTGAGAATGTTTCATGAGCTGTATGATGTTTTTGACACATTGCAGTACATTATTTTATAGATTATGAAAAAAAGGAAATTCTATTTATCAGCAAATAACTCAGCAATACTTAAGAGTTTTTCAAAGTGGATACATTCACTGTAAAGTTCAGACTCTAAGCTTTCAAATGACATCAACTTTGTGTTAATCAAGGCAAGATTTTTAAAAAATATGGTAAAGAATATTTTTGCAGCTAGGTGGCGCCTGCTGGCGGTACACTTGGTTTTAGAGGGATTACTCAGCACTCGTTAGGAGTTAATAAATGTAATTAAATGCATTAAAAAGCTGAGATCCTAAGCTTTAAAATGATATATAATTTGTGTTGTTCCATTCAGTGGTTACTTAGTAATAAAAAAAATTCTTTCCGAATGGGAATAAATCAAATAATAAATAAAAAAGCTATAGGCCACCTATAGGCGGTTATAGGACATGACACAAATTAATACATTTTGAAGCCACTAGATGGCGCTCTTCTCAGTTGAAAATTTTTTTTTTTTAGGCCTGCACTCTATTTTGATGTGAAATGTTGCATTTATTGAAAAATAAAATAAAATAAATAAAATAAAAATATATATATTAATTCTAATGGAAAAAATAGCTCATAAAAATTATATAATTAATGCAAAGTATCATAAAAAATTCTAAAAATTCTAAATAATATTCAGAAAACATTATAGAACAAAAATATATTTGATTGGTTATCCTGGGAAAAAGTAAAGTACAATTTTAAGGCTTCGCCCATTTTCGGGCGGGAGGAAGCTAAGTGTGACTATTAAATGAAGAAGCCCAGAGGGTTAAGGGCTATAAATAAACAGAGTAAACAAGGAGTGCCGCGTTATTAAACAAAAGAGATCAGGCCCATTGAACGTGTTAACTCACTTGCCATCTTTTATTGCACAACTATCTCACCCATCACAACTTCCCCGGTTCCTCCAGCTTCTCCTAGCCTCTGTCTCTTAAAGAGGCCCATAACAAACACATAACTAGAAAAATGCATTTTCGGAGGAACTGCGAAGTGTGCTTGCTCGGGTGCGGTTCACTAACGTTAGCAGGTAGTGGATAAGGGTGCGTTGAAGTTTGCTTGATCTGAGAATTTCAACAATAGTACTTTTTTCAAGATTGTGCAAAAAGGTGAAAAGTTATGTGCATTAAGAGACATGTCTGCAATGTAGACTAGTGCCAATGGCATTGTTTATGTGGCTTGGTTGTTGGTTTTGAAATAATTGGTTATGAATATATAGCAGAGAGTGGGAGTGTTTTGGGTGATGAAATAGTAGCCTATTGAAAAGAAGTTGACAGTCTTCATTTACTGTATCCAATAAGCCAATACAAAACTCACCCAGCTGTTCTGTGGTTGAGTGTTCCCTTTGATTAGGAACAAATTTACTATCTCAAATTAAGGTCTACCGTAATTAGCGATGCTTTGATTGCTGCTGTCAAGATGGTTGTCATCACCTACACAGAAAAGCTGATTTTTATAGCCTACAGTCAGTCCTCATATTGTAATTAAATGAAAAACGCTATCAATTTCACTATTAGCTTACTCTAGCGATGCAATCGCAACAACATGGATAACACTGTTTGGCCTTGCCTAACTTTATATGACATATCCGCCATATGCTAGAGTTACACATCCCGCTGCCATTTCAGGGCTTGAATTTTGGTGCGGGAATGTGGGGATTGCGCATAATTTAAACCATTCCCGCAAGGTTAGCTTTTATAGTGCGAGAAATTCCTGCACAAATATATTCGCTTTATCTCAGAACAAATGATTAAAAAAAAAAATCACAGATGCGAGAAAAAAGATGTCAAACTGTCTTTTATTTTCGAATTTAATTCCTCAATCAGCGCTGGACCGGCATTTTCTGTCTTCCGCTGAGCCCTGGCTGTAGACAGATCATGTTTCACGCTGTCAATGCAGTGGTCTGCGTTGCGCTGATCTTATTCACACTATCGAGTGTAGGTGCAGCATTCTAACATTGAGTCATAATGAGCTGTTTGTGAAGAAATTATCCGCTTCCAAATTATGTAATTTTAATCACGAAATTGAAATATTAAAAAACAATTTGCTCTTTATGGTGTGCAAGTGATAGAGCGCGGCAGCAACGAACCAACTGATCAGCTTGCAGTGTTACAACATTGAATGCTTGGCCGAACAGCTGATCATAGCTGTACAGGGCGCCTTATTATTTTTCATCTCCATAAATATATATATATATAAATATAATAACAGCTGCGGAGAAGGAAGCACGGGGGCCAAAAATGGAGTCAGGAATCCGACAACCCCCAATAAGAGGTTACATGGACGACCTTACCGTGACAACCACAACCCATGTGGAGGCGAGGTGGGTGCTAACTGTTCTGGGCCACATGGCAACGTGGGCCAGAATGAAGTTTAAGCCAAAGAAATCCAGGAGTTTGGTGATCAGGAACGGGAAGTTGACCAACAGGTTCAAGATGCATGTGCAAGGGGAAGTGATTCCATCAATAGAGGAGAATCCAATCAAGTGCCTCGGAAAGTGGTTCGATGACTCACTTACTGACAGGAATAACATAGCCAGTACGGAAAAGCAGATGGAGGAATGGCTGAGGAGGATCGAAAAATCAGGGCTCCCTGGGAAGTTTAAAGCTTGGCTCTATCAACACGGACTGTTGCCAAGACTCATGTGGTTGCTGACTGTGTATGAGGTCCCGATGACATGCGTTGAAGGAGTGGAGAGGAAGATCAATAAGTACCTCCGAAAGTGGTTGGGAATCCCTCCAAGCTTCACTTCAGTAGGCCTCTACATAAGATCAGGGCAGCTCCAACTTCCTCTG
Organism: Vimba vimba; assembly: GCA_022828995.1. Classification (NCBI taxonomy): domain Eukaryota; kingdom Metazoa; phylum Chordata; class Actinopteri; order Cypriniformes; family Leuciscidae; genus Vimba; species Vimba vimba. The sequence continues at coordinate 30,907,685 of CM040824.1, forward strand.
TCATCTGTAGTTGAGGAATTTAAAGTCGCAAAGTGCAGAGTCGTAATGACATATAGAGACTCACAGGATGAACAAGTCAGACATGCAGGCGTCATCACAAGATCAGGTCGCAAGTGGGCAGCTGATTCGTCTGTTGCACAAGCTGAGAGTATGCTGAAGCTACGTGATGTCATTGGAGCACCATGCTCTGGAAGACAGGGTCTTGGAACCTCACATTTCCAACAGTGGAGGAAGGCAGGAACCAGTGAAAGAAGAGCCATGATTCAAGAGGAGGTAAGGAACCTGGAAGAGGAAGGACGAAGATCAAGGGCAGTGGACCTAGCTTCTCAAGGGGCCTGGACCAGATGGGATCTTCCCAAGAGGAAGATTACCTGGGCGGACCTGTGGAGACTGGAACCGTTCCGAATCTCCTTCCTGCTGAGGTCAGTGTATGACACACTCCCAACCCCAACAAACTTGCACAAGTGGGGCATGAGAGAGGACCCATTGTGCAAGCTTTGTGGGGAGAGGGGCACCATGGCACACATCCTGGCCGGGTGTAAAAAAGCACTCACCCAGGGAAGGTACAGGTGGCGCCACGATAGGGTGCTCACGACACTCGCCCACATCTTAGAGCAGGAGAGGAAAAAGAAACGCCAGCCCCTTCGGAAAACAACTTCAATCCAGTTTGTAAGGGAGGGGGAAAAGCCACCAACCACAGCAACAACAAGAACCAGTCTGCTACAAAAGGCCCAATCATGGGAAATGAAGGTCGATCTGAGAGGAAGGCTGCAATTCCCCCAGTTTGTCCAGACAACCCTGAGGCCGGATGTGGTACTGTGGTCTGAAGAGGGAAAAAAGATCATCCTCATAGAACTTACAGTCCCATGGGAAGAGGGATGTGAACAGGCCTTTGAAAGAAAGAACGCCAAATACCAAGACCTGCTGCACGACTGCAGGGGGAAAGGATGGCAGGCTTGGCTGTTCCCGGTCGAGGTTGGCTGTAGAGGATTCCCTGCTCAGTCAGTGTGGAGAATGCTAACAGCCATTGGAATAACAGGGAAGGAGAGAAAGGCAGCAGCTCGCAGGATGGGGGAGGCAGCGGAAAGAGCCTCTTGCTGGTTATGGAGCAAGAGGGAGGAGTTGAGCTGGAAGCCAGGAGGGGAAGATGGGCAGTGACTTGGCCATCACTGCCGACCCACCATCGGGAGGGTGTTGCGGATAAGGGTCGAAACACCCAATGAACGATGGGTACCGTCTGATGACATCAACCCCTCCTGGCCAAGGCTACATTCACTTAAGGTGAATGAAGGGGAGAAGCATTTACGAATGTATTTGTAGCTATCTAGTAGTAAAGCTAATGCAAGGGCTAGAAATCAATCAATCTTTTGCTGATACTTCATTGTCATCATGGAGAGCGCAGTTCATGGTTGCATAGCAACGACAGGCGCCACGGGAGAGCAAGCGCTTGTGGAAAGCGTTTATATACTGTCTATGGTGGAAAGGAGACAGCGGCGCGCCCCCGTTTTCCACTTGTCTTTACACATCTAAGGTGCGTTCCATTCGAATGGGTCCATACCAGAGCCCGTCTACGGAGATCCTTGGCACTTCCTATTAGCCCCATTGTATCGATCTTGGTTGCAGTTCCATTAGAATTCCACTGGAGGTGATCGTGGGTGAGTGCAGACTGAATGGGAGTCTATGGGGCTAGACGGCTAAATGTGTCTCTTTCACCCGACTGCCGTTGAGAAATCTCAGATTTTATTGTAGGTTTTGCAAGTTCAACATGGGTTATAGGTCGAAAGTTGAATGAACGAGTACTTATGTCCTTTCGATTTCTTACAGGTTGAGTTGTTGTTGCCCATAACACGCTAGCATTCTGCTAATGAACGCTGATTGGTCAGTGAAGGACTGATTACGACCAGAGATACCGCTTGATGGCATCGTGGCATCCGAAGCGGGACCAGAAACAAACAAAACAAAAACTCTTCTAGCACGTGTATTTAACTGTGTCAGCCTGTGTACCTGTGTTGTCGATGCCTCGAGAGAAAAGAAAGTGCAGAGCGCGAAAGCACCAAAGCGACTGAAGGATTGCCGTAAAGCAGTATCTCTGGTCGTACGATGTGTATGACGTCATTGACACTTTAAAAGACTTTTTAAAGCAAATAAGTGACAAAAAAATCTAACACCCAGCAATGTGTAATTTCTTTGCATCTCCTTTCGAATACAACATTCAAATTACTAGACAAAAAATTATATCCTGAGAAAAGTAGATTTTGTTGGGTATTTCGCCATAGACCTCCATTCATTCTGCACTCGCCTGCGAGCACCCCCGCATGGACAGAGACGTGTTACTGCAGCCAGTCCAGAAACTGGAAGTAAGCAGAGAGTGCCAATTCTCTTTCTATTAGACATTCTCTGTCCATACGCAGTGTTCACTGCTCCCCTACTCCCTGAGCACGGTATATCAGTTTAAGTGGACTTCACTGACAATAACCGCTCATTTGAAACGCCCTGCAAACGTCATCAAAGAAAGTCAACGACGGGGTCACGCAGATATGATATATCTGTAATATATATGATATGATATAACATAAATATATATAGGACTACATTCATATTTAAATTTGTATTATTATATTATATATTTACTATTATATTGCACTATTTTACAACTACCTAAAATAAAATCATTTTACTTCACAAACTAGCTAAGCTGGCTGCATTCACTGAGATAAATTATAATCATCAAAAATAGTATATGTAATATTCACAACAATAACCGTTAAAAATACTGTAATTTGTATAACAATGGCGAAATGTATGAATACTTACACACACGTTAGTTATGACCGTTCTGACTGGTGATGACGTGGTGCGCGGAATGACAGTTGGGTGATCATCGCTCTCCACTTCCTGTGAAGTGATGGATCAATATTCCCTTATTCCCTGTGCCGTGCGCAGTGCCCTTCGAACTGAACATGTTCGCTCCCTTCGGATTGGAATCTCACTGATGGCAGAATAGGCCTATGTCACACTTCCTGCTTCCGGAATGCAGAGTAGGGATTCAGAACTTCCGGTCAACAGTATTTCTCAATAAGGATTTAGATTATCAGCCATAATGTCTAAACCATCCGAGGTAGACTGACCACGAGCTATGAGGTTGTGAAACGAAGGTTTTTGCTCCTGTAGAAGCAATAAGTTCTTATGAAATCAACCTTGTTTTAAGAAAAACATGTTTTATCCGCGATCTTATGAAAAAAAACTACACTAACCACAATCCTAAGCGTAGCAGCAACGTCTGCTGATTGGTCTAACTCGCTGTTACCATAGAAACGTTTACCTTACTGGCGAACGGCCCGCCGCTGTTGTTGTAGTGTACCGGGTTGCTCTGCGTTAGGATGTAGACAGCCATACCTCAGCTTTCACGCTTTTCCACTTGAGAGTTTTCATTTACCATCCGAACCACATCGTCATATGTGACTTCAGGCAGGTTGCGGAGAGATTTGGTCCAGCGGTATCTATCGGACTCCGCCATTGTAAAAAGCTAACCGGAAGAGCCGTATCCCTACTAAAAGACGTACTTCCGGTCTTCAATTTTTTCGTGACATAGGCCTATACCCTGTGAAGTCCACTTTGCAGTCCACTTACGGTCAAATGGAACGTACCTCTAATGTGTAAAAACCATAGACTGTAAAAAAATATGGACGTAGTGTCCGTGACGTCACCCGTAGGTTTCTGAAGAGCATTTTTGAAGCCTAAAGTGGGCGGAGCCGTCCGTCGCCATCTTGGCCTTGCGTCACTCCCGGATAACAGAAAATAGGCAAACAGTGCGTGAGTGGAGCTGAGGAGCCTGGCCATAGATATGAGCCTGGCTATCTGAAATCACCTAGCTCGACGTGATCGAGTTAGCTGATGATGTAAAGCCAATTAAAAGTTCCTGTTTTTGCCCTTCGAAATATTATAATAGTTAAAATACATGGCTACAAGTGAGACTGTGTATTACTTTGAGAGTGTTTGTGTGTTACAGTGATTTATGTGCATACATGTCAGTCACTCTTTCATGGTCCGTCAGCGTGGCATCGTTCAAGTTCGTAGAGCTTATTCAGTCCATTTTAAATTCTGATTTCGGCCGCCTCTCAAATGGATTAAACCGTTAAACCATAGATATATTGCCTTTGAAGTGCAAGTAACGTTAAATGCGCTAGAAAATCCGCGCTCATTCATGGATGTGCATTTATTGCATGAACGGAGAAAGCGCTGACGCCTGCATGATTTCATCTGACGGTACATAAGCATATAATCCATCTGTTCCGTGAGAGCAGAACGAACGAGCCTTTATTGACGTTTTAAATTTGAAAACCCCAAAAAGCAACAAAATTGTCAGACATCCATTAGTGCCTGTAATGAAAATTCGGCCGTAAGATTGAGGAATTAAATTAGAAAATAAAAGACAGTTTGACATCTTTTTTCTCGCATTCTCACATTTTTTCTCGCATCTCACATCTATCCACTACCTGCTAACGTTAGTGCACTGCACCCGAGCAAGCACACTTTGCAGTTCCTCCGGAAATGCATTTTTCTAGTTAAGACAAACCTAGTAAAAACAAATGCAGTCTATACCATAGACTGTAAAAAAAGATGGACGACGCCCCTTCGCTCTCTTCCATTGATGAGAACTGAAGCCGCCAGTGTCCCGATATGGCGCTGACATATTGGAACTTGAGTCTGCGCAGTAGCGATCTCGGGACCAGACCTGCGCAGTAGTGAGCAGGAAGTAAAGCCGCGAAATCAACGCTCCGCCCTCACTCTCGCAGAATGCACTTAGGGAGAGTGGATTCTGCACACTTTTTTAAAAATTGATTGCAGTACGACAAGAGGCTTGTTAAAATAAAGTAAAAACAATCTCCTTAGTCCTCCGAAGATCCCGAAAAAAATGTCCGTTGGTGCTTCAGTGACTACTTCGCTCGAGAACCTGTCAATCACAGCTGTCAATCATGACGTTACACCACCGCATCACGTAACTAACTAAAAACCAACTTATTTTTGAAACAGACACTTGAACTTACATCAGCATGATAAAAACGACAGCAAATGAAAGAAACCACCTTTGGAAAAAAGATATTTGAAGTGTAATTTAATTGTTTAGTTGGTCTCACGTCCCATTGAATAACACGGGGAGGCGGGACTTATGACCTATACTAGGACCAGTCACCGGGGGGCGATCGAGACGTTTTGGCTTCACTTTTCATGGCTTGTGCGGCACGCTTGGTCTATACACTGGCTTGGCAGCTCTGTGAAATGTAATACAACAGTGCCACCTACTGTCTAAATGCATTAACATTAAAAGTGTGAGGTGAAACTCTTTTGCATAGACATAAGTAAATGGGTTTGTCAATTAGCCTGAAATAATTTTTTTTTTTAAAAATCAGATCTTGTGCATCCTCACATTGGAGTCCCGAGTTCATGTACAAAGTTTGGTTTCGATACGTGACAGAGTTCCTGAGATATGGACGACTTCCTGTTTGGCGACTACGCCGCCGATTTCGTTTGGCTGTGACGGGCAAACGCTTCCGAAAATCAAAATTCCTTCTAGTAACTTTTGTGAGGCTTGGTCCAAGGATCATGTACGTCCAGTTTCGTGAAGTTCGGACCAAATTTGTGACCTGTGAAAATTTAGTTTCGCTTTCTGTTCAATTCAATATGGCGGACGAACGACATGGACTCGTGATGTCATCTTCGCGAGCAACTTACACCGGTACTGACCGGACGTTTTAAAGTTGGAATGGTGTCTCTGTCTCAAAGGGCCTAGGCGCAGGAGCTGGCCAAAATTTCTCTCCCGGGAATAATAATAATAAGAAGAAGAAAACTTAAGAAGAACAATAAGTGTGCTACTTTCAGCAAGCACACTTAATAATCACACCACAAGGAGCAGGTGGAACAAATCAATCAAACAATGATTTGCCATGATGACTACAAGAACATTCTAGAAACCATGGAAACAAAAGTGAAACACAGGAAACAAAGATCTACAAACTAAAAGTCCATGAAAACAAAACAGAAACCGAAACCAAACTGAATGTTATATCTATTCATTTGGCATTTGATCAAAACAAACAAAAAGTTTAAATATGTAAGTTATATTTCACATCAAGGTTGAATCACTTTTGCATGAACACCAGTTGTGGCACTAACATAAATTATGTTCAGAATCAAATAAAGGGGTAAAGGGTGCATTAGTGGTGGGAACTAATCTCTGTAGGACTGTGTTCCTCCATTAAATGAGTTTGACACCCCATGACTTACATTAAGCCATATGTCACTGCCACTTTACTTTGAGTCTAATAATGTAACATCTGAATACATTTTGAGAAAATTTAGCTGTTAAGATTGCAATAAAAGGCCTGGGTCAAATATATTTTAATTGCTTATTTAATTCAAATTTATTTTAACTGTGTACTGTCTCTTTATTTGGCATTTGGTAAAAGCAACAAGGTGATATAAGTTGGGTTTAAATTGATTCAATTCAAAGGTAACTTGCACCTCAGTGAACAAATAAATTACAAGGATAAGCAGTACACTTTGTACACCGTCGCATGTAGCCTATCATTCCTAGTTTGCACCCGACGCAGAGCTGACACACAGACGCACGTTGGTAAATTAGGGAATGAACTACAGCTCAGCGAAAAGAGGAGGTGTCTTCCGGCGCAAACGTTCCCTGGTGCTATATTACACTATTTCAGAAAACAGTTCTGCCACAGACAAGGAAAAACCTAGTCTAAAGTCAGTGGCACATTATTCATGCTATTTTAAGGGCGCATGCTTGGCCATAATGTAGCGTGTGCAAAACGCGCATACACTTTGCTGCTCTCATCTACACAGACGCAGCAGTTCCCATTTTTGCAAACCATACATATGAAAAATATTACCAAACGAGGGAAATCATTGTAGTGTCCATGAAGATGTGACAAAATAAGCATAAATCTAGCTACCAAATTATTATACGCCTGTTTAACCAAAGCTAATTTGGGTGGGTTTCTTCCATCCCCATACAATGTCACTTCTCTGTCTTTTACGGCCCTGACGCTCTGATTGGTTTATTGCACGTTACGCCCAAACCACACCTATGAGTAATGTAGCTACTTCAGACCAACCCATTTTAGATTTGCGTCGGGCGCAAGAGTCATTTATCCCGCCGGTATAATATCAACAGCGCCCGAGATCCGCCCACAAAGTTACTTGCGTTTCGCGTTTGATACTTGCGTTTCAGATCGTTAAAATAGGGCCGATATTTTGTTAATATATTACAATATATTGAATAATACATAAGGAATTGCCGCTTTTCATATATTGAAAAATAATATTAGTAAACAATATATTTACTAATATATGGTAATGTGTGGTAATTTTATATTCAGTAACATCATAATATATAGATGTATATGTGATCAGATATGGCACTGCATGTGTAATATATTGCATATATATTTACTCATGCAACATAAACACAGAAATATATAATGTAATATAGTTATTTTTATGTATATATTTTAATTATTTACATTATAAATGTTTCATATCTTCAAGCTAGTTAACAAAAGCACAAGTACACCTATATTTACTAAAGAATTTAGCCAAGTAACTATAATTGTTCTAAGGAGTGCACAGTCATTACTTTTAAAAATTAATCAGTAGAGTCATAAAGATGTTTGGCCAATAGTCAACCGAACCACAGGCTCTACTCTTCAGTACAATGGTAACCCCAAAAACTCACACATACCAGAAAAACTTTTAAATTCCAAAATAATACACATTAAACACACAGATCTCCATCCTATATTAATATTGAGCAAAACACATCAAATAATAGGAAGAACGAGAACCAGAATCTGCACCACTTGCTCTTTAGAATACAGGTAAAAAGGTGTTAAATTTGATTGTTTTGATACATATTTATTCACTTTATCGTTATAGGTAGACCCCACTAAACATTGGACGTCGGATAGACGTGCAGATCATGTCTATATTGGGTCCGTCGGTCCATGACCAATTCTGGACATCTATTCGACATCCAAACTAGGTCCACTATTTGGATGTCCAACCATGACCCAACTTGGACGTCATATTGACGTTCAACATTGGACCTTTGAACGGTAATTTTTTTCGACGTCCAAACTAGGTCCACTATTTGGACGTCCAACCATGACCCAACTTGGACGTCATATTGACGTTCAACATTGGACCTTTGAACTGGGTAATTTTTTTGGACGTCATTTGGACGTCTATGACAGGTGCAGGAAATTTACATGACTATTACCTTTTTTTTTTAACGCATTAAACGCCATTTAAAAAAAAAGAGTTTGTCATGTCATTTTGCTGCGTACACTCTAAAAACTCCTGGGTTATTTCTTCAACCCATTTTCTGGGTTATTTGTGTTGGGCTAAAATTATGGGTTATTTTTTCAGAGAGTAACCATTTTCTGGGTTATAGGGCTAATATTTTGACCCATATCATGGGTTGTTTGGGTTTCTGGGTAATTTTTCAAAGAGTAACCCATGTTCTGGGTTATAGGGTTGGCTCTCTCTCTCTCGCCCGCCCGCCTGCAGTTGTTCTGGAATTTTCTCACAACAGTCGTTTGAAATAACCGTCGCTTCGCGCTCAATCCGTTTTGGCCTGTGCTTCATCGGTGCAACTTCATCTATATTCAAGGAAAGAGAGTATTTTCAGTGTTGATGTAATGTAAACTTTTCTGTGTCCATGTCGCTATTGCTAGTTTAGCACCATTTGCTAAAAAAAATACGTTGCTACGTTGAGACTAGCGTTAGCCGTGGTAATTCTGTGGTTGGCATGTAGCCGCGGCTATCAGAACAACTCGAGGTAACGTTATCGCACACCGGACACGATTTTGAACACGGTCCTGAGCTGTTGCTGGGTGCCGCGGACGTACGCCGGATGGCGCCGCCGGTGTGTACACTCATAGAGAATAATGCGTTCGAATTTTAAAGACGCGGAGCTTCGCTTCTTGTCCGGTGTGCGAGCCCCTTGAGAGAGTGCACGTCCGGTGAGCGATACCTCGAGTTGTCCTAGACGCGGCGCAGCGCTTCTCGTCTGGTGTGCGAGCCCATAGCCGCGGCTACAGAGCGACGAGGCAACACAATAGTTGAGTTATGTTTACCAGCTGCGCCGTGCTTATCATAATACAGTGCTCTACTGGCTGAAGTAACGTTAGTGAGAGTTAAAGAAGCGGGTCAAGTCTTCAAATTGTTGCTGCATTATGGGACGTGGGCGCCATCTTAGGAGGCACGATCTCTGTTTACCTTTTCGCCGCCCGTTGCTATGACATGTAATAGTTGGGTGTGTTTGGCTAAAACGAGGTAAAATTGAAGAAAAACGGAAGAAATTGAAAGAAAAAGAGAAGGGACCCTATCGGGAGAAACTAAATGCCACTGCCAAAAACGTTATTTGGACAAACTGTCCGCGATAAACAACATTGATCCATATGATTTAGCAGCCCGAGACTGGATTACAGATCCAGACGCACTAACGTTACCTCCGCTCACAAATCTGGACATCGTTAACCTTGTTTTTGAATTGAGTGCGTACACTTTGCAGGAGTTTAAGAACTATACATCCCTTCAAAATAGATTGATGTATCTTTGCCCATCCAAGTTTATGTGTAACATTATTTAAAAGAGTCTTTGTGGATGCAATCAGTACAGAAACAGATAAAAGCCACTTAATGTAATTTATTAAGCAGTTATACAAAACCTTGATTCACTAACATTTTAAAAGGGCATGTAAAAAGATGTACAGAATATCAAAGCAAATTGTTAATAGAAAACAAAATAAATATAATTTATTTGATTCGTGCAATGTGGCTTTATCGTCTGCTAACATGAACCACAAAATCAACATAATTCATCAACTATCCTGCAAGTCATCGAGGAATATACAATACAAAAACTCTAGCTTTGTACAACTTTTAACAAACGTTTTTACAAACCAGTTGATTTAGCAATCACTGCACAACACTTGGAAACATGTTTGTAAGAGCACAGCAGACTATGACAACTTTGTCCAAGAACCACAGTCTCACCCTCACATGGCAGAACCATATTTATGGGAATTTTAGAGGACAATATTTTGTATTTGTTTATTAAAATTAATTTTTTTCTCATTATTGCGGCAACCCACGCGATCCGGCGCCTTCTCGTCAGCTCCTCCATCTGCTTCCCGTGTTGTTTCTTCAAGGAAGGAAAGTGGAAAAAAACGTATTCTGTTGTTCATTTTCCTCCCTGAACGATCGTGTGACCTGCTATGGCAGTTCTTGATCGAGCAGTACTGACCAACCATATCGACGTTACTAAAAATCTCAACAGAAAATCTAAACACAGCCTCCAACACATGAATTCACATACAGCGGAATAGGGCGCGATCCTCTCAATATGGCGGCGGACCTATAATGCAACACGGCGTGACGTCACCTTCACATTCCCTATATTGCTATGTTTTCTCCAGGTCATTTTGAATGGACAGTTTTGTCGCTAATAAGCTAACTAAGTGGCTGCTGTCTGAGCTGATAGAGAATTTTAGAGGTGAGCATTTTACTCTTATTGCCCTTATATCATCTCTCTCTACCTTTTTTTTTTTTTTTTTAATAAGACTTAAAGGAGCTGTATGTAAGAAATGTATTTCAATTAATCATAAAATGGCCCTGATATGTCACTAGACATTAAGAAATCATGTTAATTTCAAATACTTATATCACTGACAACAGTAGTACGGCCAGGATATTGTCATTTAAAAGTGATAGTTGCAGCCCTCAACTGATGTTGATGTTGTCATGTTGTGTTTTGGCCTGATGCCCCACCCTCCACCTATCTACCAATCACGAAGTCAGTTGTGTTTCAGCATCCGGGTTGCCAGCTCTGCTCTAGTTACCACAGCTGCAGCTACAAACGTGTCAGCCTACGTTCCTGCTGGATCCTACAGCCTATCTGGCAACCTCGAGTCAGGGGGAGGGGGAGGGGATACACTGCTCTACAGTAATTTGAAAGTGATTGCAGTACCAGTTTTGGCCACAATCTTACATACAGCTCCTTTAAATGTGTGCAAGATTTTATGAAAGTCACAACTTCTTCGACAGTGGGGTATGCACAACCCTAAAAGATTCTTGTGCCTTGTCTTTAAGCTGTTATACATAAGAATGGGCCAGATATTCACCTTTGCATTGATGTCATTACACTTTTTAATGAAAGAAAAGATGGACAGACTGTCATTCACACAAAATGGGTAATGTTAATGCTGCAAAAGAACCACATTAGTTAACTAGCAATTTGGGCCACATAAGAAAAGAAAAAAAAAGCTTGATAATGAAAGAGTGTCTGGTGAGGGGTTCACAATTGTCTCAACTTATTAACAATACTCATGTTGTCTTGTTTTCTGTCTTTCAGATGAAGACATAGATGTGGAGGCATTTCTTCTCTTTGATGAGGACACTATCAAAAATCTTGTCCCGAAAGTTGGCCCCAGGCTTAAATTCCTGAGCCTCTTCAGAGAATTGTTTTTTTTTTTCTTCTATTTTTTATTTCTAATATTGTTATTACAGTGTGACCTAAAATAAATAGGAAAACAAACATGTCCAAGTGTGTGTTTTTTCATATAGATTTTAATTTAATGCAATAAAAATGTAAAAGTGCTTGAAGTGTGTAATATAATGTAAAACAAAGTTTTATTTTCTGAAATAAGGCATACTGGGATAGTAACCCAACTCCTGGGTTAAAAAAGGATCAACTAATTTTTGGGTTATTTCTACCCAGATTTTGGGTTTTTTAAACCCAACATTTGGGTCAGGTATTTAACCCAGAATTTGGGTCAAAAAGAATAACCCAATTTTCTGAGTTGAAATAACCCATAAATTAGTTGGTCCCTTTTTAACCCAAGAGTTGGGTCAAAAATAACCCATTATGGGTTATTTTTGACCCAGGAGTTTTTAGAGTGTACTGAACCTATTCGCTCCATCCACGTTTCATGCCAAATCTCTATTTCCTTGTTTAAAATGTACTGCAAGATGCAGTTTCTTTCCAAACCGCGATAAGCGCCGAACCTATTTTTAGCCTAAACGCGATATATCCTCTGGACTAAACAGAATTATTTCGCTCTCTCTCGCTCTCTCACCCTCAAATCACTCGCGTGTATTGCGCCAGACGCTCAATTCGCCTCATTCGCTTGTCCGCGCCGCGCTAAACGCCTCATTCGCGCATTATCAACATGATTAATACATATTCGAATAGGCCTACAGATTATTTATAATTATTTAAGATCATTTTCCAAAAACCCTGTGTGTGTGTGTGTGTGTGTGTGTGTGTGTGTGTGTGTGTGTGTGTGTGTGTGTGTGTGTGTGTGTGTTGGCTTGCAGGGGAACTGGATGAGCTGCAGCTTTGGAGTCATAAAGTTTATGTCGAGGTCGGGTTACAAGACACTATTGAGGAACCTTCTTTCAGTGAACCTTTAGAATTCAAAACTGTACTCTAGCAAACCACACCTCTATTATAAAGCAAAACTAATCACACATACATATCGGAAGGTATACATTCAAGAGCCATATTTCTATATGAAGTTGCACCCAAAGGATGTTTTGTGTGTGTGTGTGTGTGTATGTGTGTGTGTGTGTGCGCTCTGGAATGTCACGCGGCTATAGAGTCACTAGGGGTTCACATGAGCTGGGGGGGGAGTCCAGCCACATGGGCGCCAGAAAATCATCCCGAGAGAATAATTAACCAGCACTGTCTTCCTAAGGACAAAGACGATGTGTTCGCCACCCACATGATTCACTTAATGTGAAAAGCAGATGTCATTGTTGCTACACTCTTTAATACGAGCCGCAGCTGACAGAGACGCTGATCTCACACGCGACTCGTTCTCTCACAACTCTTCATGTTCATCATAAGACAGCTCTTATGTTATGAAGATACTCTACAAAACGGACATTTTGGCATAATTGTGTGTTATTGTTAGTTCAAGCACGAAAGATAACTGTATTCTGGCGTGCTGTCTGTGCGCACGATACTGGCGCGCGCGCGCCTTTCTGTGTCTGTCTGTGTGTGTCACATTCACACTTTTGTCTTGTCGCACATGAATTGTTTAAAAGCATTTGCATAAATAAGAGATCATATAATGTAATATACACTTTTTTTATTCTGATTGGATAATTATCAAGATCGAGGCCAAGCCTTGTGTATACTATTTTTATGTAGCAGCATACGTGGCGCACAAAAAAAAAAAAATACTCACGGAGGGCCCCTCTCTGCGCAAGGGCCCCTGGGCACGTGCCCAGATTGCCCATGGTAGATCCGGCCCTGGGCCGGAGGTGTCGTTTCCAGACATATTTTGTTATCTGGTTGAATCTCCAGGTAAGACATCGCGGTAGCTGTAGCGGTAACATTAGCCTATAACTCAATCAACTTTCTTATATGTTGCATACTATAACTCCATAAAACCTTGTCACTTACCAATTGTATGTATGCTTCACTCCAAACTATTAATCCTTTTGTAAAATGGTGATCAGTAGTACGAAGTTGCCGAGGGACTGTGCTGACAGTTATCCCCATAGATATCATATAATAAAGGCTAGATGTCTCATCCGCGCTGCTGGCCAATGGAGGTCGACGTCCGCACACGGCGGCCATCTTGCCACAGGGAGCTCGCACACTCGTAACATTGTGTTTTAATGGTGCATGTACGTTTAAATAACCATAACTTGCTCAATTTTCTACCGATTTTCAAACGGTTTGGTTTGTTATAAACGTCAGAGATGTAGTTATGACACTGCATACATATGAATAATTATGTTCAACATATTCAAGCATTTGGAATTATACGTTAATATCGTTTGTAAGAAACCAAACCATTTGTAAATCCGTCAAGATTTCAGCGAGATAAGAGGATTTGTGTTCATGCTGATCACTCACCTTACATCAGATACCACAGAGCTCGCCAGAAAGCTTCCCTGTGGCAAGATGGCCGCCGGTTGATGCCGGAAGAGACTCCGCCTTAAGACATCTAGCCTTATATGGATATCATCTCCGGTTACTTTCGTAACCTCGGTTCCCTGAAAGGCAGGGAACGAGACATTACGGATGTCGTATATGGAAACTTCCCCCCTTCTTTCACTTCTGCTGAAATCTTATGGGCTAACGCCAGCTGACACAGCTGGCCAATTGACGCAAAATATGCAAATACTGACAAGACCACCTGGCAGTATAAATTGCATGAACGCGCCAATTGCATCAGAATCACGACAAAACGCTTAAATCTGATCAGCGAACACGGCGGCGAGCGTATTGTCTCGTTCCCTGCCTTTCAGAGAACCGAGGTTACGAAAGTAATCGGAGACATTCCCTATCAAGATGGAACTTCGACATTACGGATGTCGTATATGGGAACTGTATAGAATCCCGCCGTGGAGATTAAACATACCACTTGAGACTGACAGAACCCACAACCAATAGCCGCCCTTCTGGGAATGTGATCATCTGATAAGGGGAAGCTGCCCAATAGCAAGCTCCCTAACCCTGATAGGCCGAAACTGGCCAATAGCAAGCTCATCTAGACCCTGCTAGAATTTGCATATCCCAGGCAATATAATAGGGAGAAGGTTGCACTGACAGCATATTCAGGGCAACACAACTCGAAAGAGAACAAGTCAACGCATAGCGGTGACAGTGCACTAAGCATAACACAGTATACACACATGATGACTCATGAGCAATGCGCAGAGTAGAACAACTGTGAATTGTGTATAAGGGAAGCTTAACTCACCGAAAGCACTTGAGATGCTACAGAGGGTATATCCAACTTGTAAAATCTGGCGAACGTATTCTGAGAAGACCAGCCAGCCGCGAGACATAAATCCTGAATAGACATACCTTTGGCCCAAGCCCATGAAGAGGCAACCGCTCTCGTCGAATGGGCCTTGATGCTAAGGGGGCATTCCTACCCCATGTGATCGTAAGCCAAAACAATAGCGTCCACGATCCAGTGAGCAAGCCTCTGCTTCGAGACCCCCCGTCCCTTGTTACACCCACCAAAGCACACAAACAGCTGGTCCGATTGCCGAAAAGCGGCCGAGCGAGTAATGTACGTCCGTAAAGCTCTGACGGGGCAAACAGAACTCTGAGCATCAGCGTCACGCGAGGCTGACGGCTCAGCAGATAAGGCAGGCAGGGAAACAATCTGCGCTCTGAACGGGGTATTGAGCGACTTAGGGACATATCCTGGTCTCGGTCTAAGAGTAACATTACAGTCTCCCGGTCCAAAGCGAATGCAGTCATCGTTTATCGAGAATGCCTGTAAGTCACCGACCCGCTTCGCCGAAGCGAGAGCGAGAAGTAGAGCCGTTTTCATGGAAAGCTCCTTGATCACGATCGAGGCTAGGGGCTCGAACGGCGGAAGAGACAAAGCCTTCAAAACCAGAGCCAAATCCCATGGCGGCACCGAAGGCGGTCGCGCGGGGAATAATCTCCTAGCTCCCATTATGAGAGAGATGTTGATGGCTTAAAAATGCTGCTTTTATTTTTGTTTGTGGATGGAGGGAGCTTAACTTGCATCAGTTTAAAGAATATATTTGTTTGCCTTTTATTATGATAGGACAGTATAGTATCAAGAAAGTTTGACGAACCGGGACTTCAACTTAGGTCGCCCAAAGCTAAAAAAAAAAAAAAAATGTCAGGGCACTGATCACTAGGCTATTGAGGACAGTTATTTGCAGCAATTTGATAAATCTTACAACCTAATTGTGTAATAAACATAGGGGGAACAGAATTCGACGGCAAAATGTTCAGCTGTCGAAATCCGTTCCCCCACTCCCCTTATGAGAGGTGTTGATGTAATGGCTTAAAAAATGCTGATTCTATTTTGTATGTGGATGGAGCTTAACTTGCATCAGTTTAAAGAATTATTATTTTTGCCTTTTATTATGATAGGACAGTATAGTAAAGTTCGATGACCCAGGACTTGAACTCGGGTCGCCCAAAGCTAAAAAAAATAAACATTGTCAGGTCACTGACCACTAGGCCATTGAAGCTAGTAACTTGCTACAATTTGATAAATATTAGAACCTTATTGTGTAAGCAACATAGGGGGAACAGAATCCGACGGCAAATTGTTCAGCTGTCGAAATCCGTTCCCCCACCCCAATGATGAGAGATGTTGATGTATTGGCTTAAAATATGCTTATTCTATTCTGTGTGGGTATGGAGCTTAAACAGCATCAATTTGAGAAATATTAGAACCTCAGTGTGTCAGAAATATGGGGGGAATAGAATCCGACGGCAAAAAGCACAGCTGTCGGAATCCGTTCCCCCACTCCCATTATGAGAGGTGTTGATGTAATGGCTTAAAAAATGCTCATTCTATTTTGTGTGTGGATGGAGCTTAACTTGCATCAGTTTAAAGAATTTTTTTTTTTGCCTTTTATTATGATAGGACAGTATAGTAAAGTTCAACGACCCGGGACTTGATCTCAGGTCGCCCAAAGCTAAAAAAATAAACATTGTCAGGTCACTGACCACTAGGCCATTGAAGCTAGTAATTTGCTGCAATTTGATAAATATTAGAACCTTATTGTGTAAGAAACATAGGGGGAACAGAATCCGACGGCAAAAAAAACAGCTGTTGGAATCCGTCCCCACCATTCCCATTATGAGAGGTGTTGATGTAATGGCTTAAAAAATGCTGATTCTATTTTGTATGTGGATGGAGCTTAACTTGCATCAGTTTAAAGAATTATTATTTTTGCCTTTTATTATGATAG
Organism: Vimba vimba; assembly: GCA_022828995.1. Classification (NCBI taxonomy): domain Eukaryota; kingdom Metazoa; phylum Chordata; class Actinopteri; order Cypriniformes; family Leuciscidae; genus Vimba; species Vimba vimba. The sequence goes on from CM040824.1 coordinate 30,924,478, forward strand.
GACAGTATAGTAAAGTTCGATGACCCAGGACTTGAACTCGGGTCGCCCAAAGCTATAAAAAAACAAACATTGTCAGGTCACTGACCACTAGTCCATTGAGGCTAATAATTTGCTGTAATTTGATAAATATTAGAACCTTATTGTGTAAGTGTTGGAGATTTTCCTTTGCCTCATGTAAAAAGTCTGTATTTCTGTGTCTCAGTCAGAACCCAGGTTAAATCAGGATACATCAGGTCAAATTAGGTCAAGTGGTCTGTGAGGATGAAAGAGTCCCTAACAAGCTCAGAGAGAAGATGTGTATAGGTAGCTGATAATATGGTACTAAAAACGTCAATTAAAAATGATGGATGGTATGACAACACTGCAGGTGCATTGAATCATGTGACCAAAGATGTTCTAGAAAATGGGTATGACCAAAGATTTTTCCACCAATAGAATAATGTCTCCGGAAAGGTGACGCTAACGGTAGCGAGATCTCGATAGCTGATTGGCTACCTAGTGATAAGAAAAGGTATAAAACCTGAGGTTCTGACCATTGTAGATCAGATGAACAGCTGCATCTCACTTTGTTGCTTGTCAATAAAGTTACTTCTTCTGACACCTGGAAATTCGACTCTTGAGAGATTTCTTCGAGACCCGATTTGAGGACTTAGAATTTGCTACAACATAATTGGCGAGCGAAGCCAGGAGTGGCGAAGGGGTCGAGGAGTGACCGGGGGAGCTCGCTGGCAGAGGCCTCACAAAACAAAGGCGCGCCATAAAATCAGGTAAGCAATTTTTGCTTATATTTGTTTTGTGTGGCTCCTGGTTAGCTAGCGCCTGGTTGGTAACGGCTTTAAATAAAAGACCCCACCAAAAAGAACCTAAAATTGATAAGGAATTAAAAGGAGGGTAGTTTCCAGGTCTCAAGAAGGAGCGCATGCGTAAGTAGGCCTTAAGCAAGAAGTGCTTAAATGCAGGAAGTGCGAAACGCAGGAAGTGCGAAAAAAGGCAAGAAGTGCCTAAACGCAGGAAGTGCGAAATAAACGCAGGAAGTGCGAAACGCAGGAAGTGCGAAATAAACGCAGGAAGTGCGAAAAAAAACGCAGGAAGTGCGAAATAAACGCAGGAAGTGCGAAATAAACGCAGGAAGTGCGAAATAAACGCAGGAAGTGCGAAATAAAGCAGGAAGTGCTTAAAAAACGCAAGAAGTGCGTCAGTTAGATAAGATAAAGCGCTTAATAAATTCCGGAGCATAAAATTGGCTTTAAGGAAAATTTATAAAAGGCCAGGATCCAGAGATAAAGTTTCTTTTGGTTGTGCTGTGATCACAGATTGTACTGCTGTAAACTGCTCTGCTGTAACACTAATCGCACTGTGTTAAACTATTTTGCTTTGTCACTAACTGCGCTACTTTAAACTGCTCCGCTGTAACACTAATCGCGTGAAAAGAGTTAAACTCTTTTGCTTTGCCACTAACTGCTCTGCCTGATAATTAACCATGTTGCTTTGAGCTGTTTTGTGTTGGCACTGACCACGCTGCTTTGAACTGCCCTAATTAAGAGAAGAGAAGTCATTCCTGAGATAAGACTGAGATAAGTGACTGAGAGAAGCTGAGACAGTGAAAGTGTATGAGAATATTATGTGAGATCTATAAAGATGAAGAGACGAGACTGATGAAATTTTATGGACAATGAAAAGCAAATTAATATAAAGAATATAAGAAAATATAGAATTCATAAAAACACTCCCAGATACTGGGTTTGTAGACTGTTTGGTCACGTTCCAGATTGCAGATTCTGTGATCCAGATCACAGCCCACAGCCCAACAGGAAACACAGCCCATACTGAACAGAAACTGAATGAATTAACTTTGTCTCTCCATTTGTTATAAGGGAAAATAACTGTGTGTGTGTGTGTGTGTGTGTATGTATGTACAGTATGTATGTGTGTGAATGAAATCCCGGGTGTATGAATGAATATACTAACAAACTAAGTATATTTGGATCAACGCTATCTCACGACCAATTCGTACGAATTCGTACGAATGATAAAAAGTTGGCTGATTCGTACTGATTCGTACGACCTAACTCGTACGAATTTGTACGATTTGTCTAAACCCACGTGATGGGTAGGTTTAGGGGCGGGGTCAGGGGTGGGTCATTCGTATGAATTCATACGAATTGGCCAATTCGTAAAATATGTACGATTTTGCAAAAGTCGTGCTGGTTCGTACGGGTCGGGTCGTATGAATTTGTACGAATAAGCCACCTCGTAGAATTTGTACGTTTTCCCGTGAGATCGGGCTCATTTGGATTGAGATAAAGAAGTAGGGAGGGAGAAAGGTGATAGCAATTAAACAACTGATTATATTTTTTGAAGCTTGAAGAAGAAAACACGTTGACCAGGGCACAAGATCATTATGAGGAAGAATATAGGAGGGAATCGAGAGAAAGAAAAGAGGAAAATGACTTTAAACAGGCATTAAGACAAACCAAAGGCATCAAAAATCATTTTTGGTTAGAAAGAGAATTCATAGATGATGAAGGACGGAGACAAGAATTGACGAATCAAAAGAAAAATGAATTCGTACAAAAATTGACAAAAATCACAAATCTGAATCACCTTGAGGATGAGTGGTCCTTATAGTGGATTGGGTTAAAGCGATCAAAAGACAGATAACCTTTGAAGCCTTAAGACCACACTTGAACAGATTTGACCGTCTCAAAACTACCCTTTTGGAATCATTGTTGATTAAATCAAAAATAAATCTGAATCCATTGTACATCCCATACCTGAAAAGAGATGCGTGGTACACTTGGCCTCAGGGTTTGGGAAGAGCCACAATTTTGAGGAACATGTATATGGTAGTGAGCTCATGTCTAAGACCAGTACAGTGGGAAAGTGACACAGTCGTTGAAGTCAGACATGTGGGGGAAATCAGACCAGCACTGGTAGATAATTGGACACTGGAAAGGCTGGAGGTGGTGGTAGTTTTGAGGAGCAACCCCAACCATACCAGTCATATGTGGGTAGAAATTTATGAAAACGGAGAAGAGACAGAAGAGCAGTAAGCTGTCAAATAAGAGCAGTCAGTAACAACTGAGATTGTCGCACCGATGGACAAATAGGAGGGGCAGGAGAGGAAACGGGGAGAAAAATTAAAGAAAAAATAAAGAAAATTTGATTGATTTATTTGCGCCATTAAAATTAGAAACATGCACTAGAGAGGAATTAAACATTTCAATGTTTAAAATTGACCCCATCTATCACTTATCTATATTTAGGACAGGAAGTGTAACTGCACAAAGATTACAAAAAATTGGCTTTGTCGTCAATTTGCCCATTCTTCTGATTGCAAGAGCTGTGATCCGGCTGGAGAAAAACAGCCTATCCTGAGCAATAATTCAGCTTTATTTATTCATTGTTACAAGAAAAAATAACGAGTAAAAGTGTGTTTGTGTGCGCGTAAAATGCACAGATTAGGATTGTTTGAAAAAGAATGATATTCATTTATAAAGAGAAACTAGAATTATGAAAGAACACTTGTTTCTCTCTCATATAGCAAAAGCAAATGGTGACTGATATGAGAAAGAGAGGCAGAAAGGAGGGGCTGCCTCTGATAGAGAGAGGAGGGGCTGCAAGAAGAAAGTGAGACTGCATGTGTGTATGTGTGTGTGTGAGGAAGGAAAGGAGGGAGACAGAGAGAAAGAGTTTACCTTTCCTGGTTCTGACTAGCTTATGAACCAAAAAGTGAGTAACCATTTCCAACATACACTTTGAACAACACTTTGAGAGATTTTATTTGTAACTGTCATCTCCACCAGTGGACCTGTAATAGAGGAACTGCATTTTTAAAATACCTGAGAAAGACTAATCAGATATCTTAATAGATGTCTGACCATCTTGCTGAAAACTAGTTAAGAATAGATGCAAGCTGGGGTTAGTAAGGTATACTAAAAAGGTATGAAACACACTGATAATAATTAAGATTATAATGGCATCAACACCTGTAGAGATACCAAGATCAAAATATTAATTTTGCAGAGATACTATAGGACAACCCTCCAAAAAATGGGGAAAGAAGCCTAAAATCAAAATGACCAGCTGAGGGAACATTAGATTTGGCTATGTGCAGAGACACTGGAACATTCGTAAAAAATAAATAAATAAAAATAAATAAATAAAAAGGTATTCAAAACCAGTTTACTAAGAGATCAAGTAAGATTGGTGAAATCTGCTAATTCGGTCAGAATTAAAAGAAGACTAATTTCACAAATACCAAGAAAACACCAATAAAAATAAATTATAAGAAATTAACCTGAAAGAAAATATAAAAATTGCTTAAATGTTAGTTTACTGGTCTGTGGGGGAGTTAAATTAATAAGCAGGCCTAACAGGGATTGATATGGAGGATTGCGCAAACTGGTGGCCATTAACTGGTGGCCATTAACACTGGAGTAGTTCTCCTTAGTGGTTTGTGTAGTTCCCAGAGGAAAATCAAATAATTGACAAAAAGGTTTATAGAAATATCTGACATTTAGAGATAAAATATTTATATATAGAGAGAGACATGCTAGATGTGGGTATGACTGATCTGTTATATAATGACGTAGCTTATGATGTTTGCATCTTGTTGTCCCTGGGAGACAGTTTTAAATTTGATACATTGCAGAAATTGTGATCTTTGGATTGTGTTAATTTAAAATAACTTGTGCATTGTGTTGAATGAGCAGGATTGGGTGACCAAACGAAACAGACATTTTTAACAGCCATGCTGTATTATACACATTTCACAGTAATGAGACTCATTGATTTAATCCTAAAATGCTTGAGAGAGTAGAGATCGATATAACGAGTGATGAAAATATATATATACTATATATGTGACTGAAAATAAGGCAACTCGGATAGACTGAAAGGCTGCTATTTTCTGCATTTTGCAAAGAAGAACTTGCTTTATTAAAATTGCATGGGGAAACTGCTGTTATCAACCAGATGATACTTCTGAAATTCAGGGACAATTGAAAGAGATGGTTGAAGAATTTATAAAGGATGAATTTGATTAACACGGATCTCTGAGTGTTCAATTTCCAGATGACACCAGACAGCTTTTGGGACGGGTGCCTCAACATAAACAACAGCAACTGGACTGTGCGACAAGTGAGAGCGAGAAACATAAGGACGTGGCTGCAGAGAAAAGAAGAGGCCTTTGGTTGGTGGGCCTTCATCCCCTCTGAAAGAGGAAGCTGAAACTTCTGAGGGACTGGTATGGACAAAGACTGTGCTGATGCAGAAACAACCAAGAAAAACATCCTGCCGTCATGCAAAATTGCCTCCTCCGTGGCTTGGCCGAAAGCCAGGCTGAGGAGAGGCAGAGAGACAACAGCATCCAGAGTCAAACCACTATGTCCAAACATGACACCGGACCCTTGAATGCCAGCAAAGACTAACAGATCAAATGCATCGGATGAGGAGGGAAACACTCAGAAAGCAGCCCAACCAGTTCAACTGATCGCTGGTCCAAGCAGAAGGACTTCATCCTTTACTGAGTGGGCACAGGTGATGCGTTTTCAATGATCACTATAGAGACCGCTTCAAATTTCATTGATTGGCCATATTAATTTTATTTTGCTTATTCACTGGTCCAACAGCAGTTCTCTATATTCTGTGAAGCTGACACTCTCTATTTGCTTTCTTTCAATAGACATTAGTCCAGCTGTAAGCATTAAAAATGCATTAATAATGGGAGGAGAAGTGTTTGCATGACTCAATAATTAACTACAACTGACGCTGGACTTAGCAGAGTGAGGGACTACTGCATTAACCGACTAGGGGTAAATGCATAATTAGATAATTGATGATGTTGTCCATTGAACAGAGAGCTTTTGGGCTCTGCTATTAAGACAGAGCTGATATAAGCTTGAGTGATACTATTCAACAACAAAAAATGTGGATGATTGAGCTATGGTGCTGGTCACTCCATCTTGGTCAATAGTTAATTTTTTAGGTTTAGAAATAAAAATAGTAATTACACAAATTACAAACATGTGGTATCACAAATGCTGTCATTACCAGGGATTGCACGATGTTAATATTGCTGGTCATGAATTCGAGATTATGCTGAAATCTCCAGTCATTTAAAAGAGCATCTCATAAGCAACAGAAGAAAATATTATGAAGAGAAATTAAATGAACAGATGAATGACAAATCAGATAAGAGAAACTGATAATGGTTCTTTCAAACGACAGCATGTCCAGACCTAACAGAAAATTTTATCTATTAGATATTGAAAAATTTGGGGTTTATGACAGCAGTGTTTAACACAATCAAATGGCAACTGATATCGTCCAGCTGTGTTATTCTAAACATTTAGACACTGTCACATGGGGAATGCCACATTGCCTACATTCAGTAGCTTTTGTCATGAGAGTTGTGTTACCAGTTTAGAATTGGTTGTATTGAATATAAAATTAAGTCTATATCATAAGTCAAGAAGGCATAAGCTAAACCCTCAACCTCAGACTATTGGACAAATGAGGTATTAAAGGACAAATAATTACACTAGCAACACTTTTTACTATTTTAATTTCAGATGTGCGTGGTTTTGACCATCGCACAAAGGGGGGAAGTGAGTTCAGAGAAAAACAAAAACAAAACAAAAAAACAGTTGATGATAGATGATTTTGATAGAAGATTGACAGATAGCCAAATGCAATATTTGTGTTCAAAACAATGTCAGAAAAGGTGTGTATAGATTGTATTGGTCAACCATGTGGAATACCAATTGAGTTTAAGCATAGCTTTAAACATGAAGAAAATTAGGCTTTGAGTATATGCATAACTCGATAAAATGAAGAATGGATGAATTACATTTATTGCAATCAACAGAAGTTCATTAACACACTGAAGGCACATTGAGAGCCTTGGGAGAACAGTTGGGAACTCATAAGCGACATGACATGGCAAAACAGACCAACATTAAATTGGTTATTCGCGGAGAAAGAATGTGTTGTATAATATTTGAAGCTAACTGTTTTACTTATGTTCTAAATAATACAGCTCCTGATGAACCATTCACAGAGGCATTGAAGAAACTGAATAATAAGGGTCACTGAAGTCACGAAAAATAGGAGATAAGCATATTGGGAACTAGTTGTATATTTGGATCATAGCATAAATGACTTATTAAAATAGGAATAATAACAGCCACAGTAGTTGTTATTTTGCTGTTGTTGTTTTCCTTTTGCTGTTCTGTTGTGTTGTGTCTTTCCTCAGATCTATGCTAGGAACGTAGCTGCCAAACAGATGATTAATGTGTTAGTCAATCGTTCCAGAGTTGACATGGGGTGCACTCAGGAGTGTGCCCTATTAGGCCAGGTCTGGACGAGTTGGATGACTTCCTGTGAGCAGTGCTGATGAAGGAGTAAAGAAGAGGGTGCCTTGTTACTTTTATTTTCTGATTATTGATTTTCACAATTTGACTCTGTTTTTGATAGAGAGGGAGGTAGCCCCACTGTGTATTTTATTTTTGGGGTAAAATTAGGTAGATCATTAGGAAATGGGTAGAGTAGGGAGTTAGTTAGAGGGGTAATTTTTATTTTTTGTTTTTGTTTTGTTTTGAAACAAGGGCTCCTTCCAGAGTATATTCTTACATATATTCCTACATATATTCTTACATATAATCCTTCATATATTTTTACATATAATCCTACTGAGTATATTTTATATAATCACACTAATTGTTCACAAAATATGAATATGTGAATGAGAGGGGACGATACAAGGTTTAAAGCAGGTCATTGCCCGTGGTACGAGGTAATGCAACCAGATATAAAGGGAAAAGATCAGAATGTTTTTATTACTTTTAATCACTCTTATCACTTTTTAATCACTTTATTAAAAAGTTATTTTTAATATTTTAAAGTTTTCTTTATGAAATAAATGTGAAGTAAATGCCTTAGGCAACTGGAAAATGTTTTTACGGGGCAAAAGAGGAATAAATTACAAGCGCGGTCACCGATTGCCGGACCAGCAAGGGCAGACTCAACTGGTGGTTTAAAAACCCGCTGTCTGCTCCAACACCAGATAGCGCCCTAGGCAGGACCAGGGCACCACTGGCAACGATGGAGCAACCCAGATAGCACTCCAGGCCACCGGAAGTGCCTGTGCAGTTCCTCTGGCACCGTGGGACAACTCTACCCTCAAGTCTGTATAAGAAATGTTGATTAAAACTGGATAACAGATGCTCATCTCTCCCTCAAGAATGATAATAGAAAAGGAAGGTGAGATCTTTTACTCCGCTCTAGTCAAATGGGGGCGGAGATGTTTGGTCTCACTATTCCTCCAGAGTGTACCTTTGTGACAAAAGCCTATTGATAAGAAAGACGGATGGTCTATTTTTGGCCATGATTGATAGATAACGGAAGGAGGCTTGCGCATGAAGATACATTCTGGGATAAACATGAAGGTGGGACTTGAATAAGTCCCAAAGGGGGGATGTGTTGGAGATTTTCCTTTGCCTCATGTAAAAAGTCTGTATTTCTGTGTCTCAGTCAGAACCCAGGTTAAATCAGGATACATCAGGTCAAATTAGGTCAAGTGGTCTGTGAGGATGAAAGAGTCCCTAACAAGCTCAGAGAGAAGATGTGTATAGGTAGCTGATAATATGGTACTAAAAACGTCAATTAAAAATGATGGATGGTATGACAACACTGCAGGTGCATTGAATCATGTGACCAAAGATGTTCTAGAAAATGGGTATGACCAAAGATTTTTCCACCAATAGCATAATGTCTCCGGAAAGGTGACGCTAACGGTAGCGAGATCTCGATAGCTGATTGGCTACCTAGTGATAAGAAAAGGTATAAAACCTGAGGTTCTGACCATTGTAGATCAGATGAACAGCTGCATCTCACTTTGTTGCTTGTCAATAAAGTTACTTCTTCTGACACCTGGAAATTCGACTCTTGAGAGATTTCTTCGAGACCCGATTTGAGGACTTAGAATTTGCTACAACATAAGAAACATAGGGGGAACAGAATCCGACGGCAAAAAAAACAGCTGTCGGAATCCGTCCCCACCATTCCCATTATGAGAGGTGTTGATGTAATGGCTTAAAAAATGCTGATTCTATTTTGTATGTGGATGGAGCTTAACTTGCATCAGTTTAAAGAATTATTATTTTTGCCTTTTATTATGATAGGACAGTATAGTAAAGTTCGATGACCCAGGACTTGAACTCGGGTCGCCCAAAGCTATAAAAAAACAAACATTGTCAGGTCACTGACCACTAGTCCATTGAGGCTAATAATTTGCTGTAATTTGATAAATATTAGAACCTTATTGTGGAAGAAACATGGGGGAACAGAATCCGACAGCAAATTGTCAGCTGTCGAAATCCGTTCCCCCACCCCAATGATGAGAGATGTTGATGTATCGGCTTAAAATATGCTTATTCTATTCTGTGTGTGGATGGAGCTTAAACAGCATCAATTTGAAAAAAATTAGAACCTCAGTTTGTCAGAAATATGGGGGGAACAGAATCCGACGGCAAAAAAAACAGCTGTCGGTATCCGTTCCCCCACTCCCATTATGAGAGGTGTTGATGTAATGGCTTAAAAAATGCTGATTCTATTTTGTGTGTGGATGGAGCTTAACTTGCATCAGTTTAAAGAATTTTTTTTTTTTTGCCTTTTATTATGATAGGACAGTATAGTAAAGTTCGACGACCCGGGACTTGATCTCGGGTCGCCCAAAGCTAAAAAAATAAACATTGTCAGGTCACTGACCACTAGGCCATTGAAGCTAGTAATTTGCAGCAATTTGATAAATATTAGAACCTTATTGTGTAAGAAACATAGGGGGAACAGAATCCGACGGCAAAAACAACAGCTGTCGGAATCCGTTCCCCCACTCCCATTATGAGAGGTGTTGATGTAATGGCTTAAAAAATGCTCATTCTATTTTGTATGTGGATGGAGCTTAACTTGCATCAGTTTAAAGAATTATTATTTTTGCCTTTTATTATGATAGGACAGTATAGTAAAGTTCGATGACCCAGGACTTGAACTCGGGTCGCCCAAAGCTAAAAAAAACAAACATTGTCAGGTCACTGACCACTAGTCCATTGAGGCTAATAATTTGCAGCAATTTGATAAATATTAGAACCTTATTGTGTAAGAAACATAGGGTGAACAGAATCCGACGGCAAATTGTTCAGCTGTCGAAATCCGTTCCCCCACCCCAATGATGAGAGATGTTGATATATCGGCTTAAAATATGCTTATTCTATTCTGTGTGTGGATGGAGCTTAAACAGCATCAATTTGAGAAATATTAGAACCTCAGTGTGTCAGAAGTATATGGGGGGAACAGAATCCGACGGCAAAAAAACAGCTGTCGGAATCCGTTCCCCCACTCCCATTATGAGAGGTGTTGATGTAATGGCTTAAAAAATGCTGATTCTATTTTGTGTGTGGATGGAGCTTAACTTGCATCAGTTTAAAGAATTTTTTTTTTTGCCTTTTATTATGATAGGACAGTATAGTAAAGTTCGACGACCCGGGACTTGAACTCGGGTCGCCCAATGCTAAAAAAATTAAACATTGTCAGGTCACTGACCACTAGTCCATTGAGGCTAGTAATTTGTTGCAATTTGATAAATATTAGAACTTTATTGTGTAAGAGACAAGGGGGAACAGAATCCGACGGCAAAAAAAACAGCTGTCGGAATCCATTCCCCCACTCCCCTTATGAGAGGTGTTGATGTAATGGCTTAAAAAATGCTGATTCTATTTTGTATGTGGATGGAGCTTAACTTGCATCAGTTTAAAGAATTATTATTTTTGCCTTTTATTATGATAGGACAGTATAGTAAAGTTCGATGACTCAGGACTTGAACTCGGGTCGCCCAAAGCTATAAAAAAACAAACATTGTCAGGTCACTGACCACTAGTACATTGAGGCTAATAATTTGCTGTAATTTGATAAATATTAGAACCTTATTGTGGAAGAAACATGGGGGGAACAGAATCCGACAGCAAATTGTTCAGCTGTCGAAATCCGTTCCCCCACCCCAATGATGAGAGATGTTGATGTATCGGCTTAAAATATGCTTATTCTATTCTGTGTGTGGATGGAGCTTAAACAGCATCAATTTGAGAAATATTAGAACCTCATTGTATCAGAAATATGGGGGGAACAGAATCCGACAGCAAAAAAAACAGCTGTCGGAATCCGTTCCCCCACGCCCATTATGAGAGGTGTTGATGTAATGGCTTAAAAGATGTTGATTCTATTTTGTGTGTGGATGGAGCTTAACTTGCATCAGTTTAAAGAATTTTTTTTTTTTTTTTGCCTTTTATTATGATAGGACAGTATAGTAAAGTTCGACGACCCGGGACTTGAACTCGGGTCGCCCAAAGCTAAAAAAAACAAACATTGTCAGGTCACTGACCACTAGGCCATTGAAGCTAGTAATTTGTAGCAATTTGATAAATATTAGAACCTTATTGTGTAAGCAACATAGGGGGAACAGAATCCGACGGCAAATTGTTCAGCTGGCGAAATCCGTTCCCCCACCCCAATGATGAGAGGTGTTGATGTAATGGCTTAAAATATGCTTATTCTATTCTGTGTGTGGATGGAGCTTAAACAGCATCAATTTGAGAAATATTAGAAACTCAGTGTATCAGAAATATGGGGGGAACAGAATCCGACAGCAAAAAAAACAGCTGTCGGAATCCGTTCACCCACGCCCATTATGAAAGGTGTTGATGTAATGGCTTAAAAAATGCTGATTCTATTTTGTGTGTGGATGGAGCTTAACTTGCATCAGTTTAAAGAATTTTTTTTTTTTGCCTTTTATTATGATAGGACAGTATAGTAAAGTTCGACGACCCGGGACTTGAACTCGGATCGCCCAAAGCTAAAAAAAACAAACATTGTCAGGTCACTGACCACTAGGCCATTGAAGCTAGTCATTTGCAGCAATTTGATAAATATTAGAACCTTATTGTGTAAGAAACATAGGGGGAACAGAATCCGACGGCAAATTGTTCAGCTGTCGAAATCCGTTCCCCCACCCCAATGATGAGAGGTGTTGATGTAATGGCTTAAAAAATGCTGATTCTATTTTGCGTGTGGATGGAGCTTAACTTGAATCAGTTTAAAGAATTTTTTTTTTTGCCTTTTATTATGATAGGACAGTATAGTAAAGTTCGACGACCCGGGACTTGAACTCGGGTCGCCCAAAGCTAAAAAAAATAAACATTGTCAAGTCACTGACCACTAGGCCATTGAAGCTAGTAATTTGCTGCAATTTGATAAATATTAGAACCTTATTGTGTAAGAAACATAGGGGGAACAGAATCCGACGGCAAATTGTTCAGCTGTCGAAATCCGTTCCCCCACCCCAATGATGAGAGATGTTGATGTATCGGCTTAAAATATGCTTATTCTATTCTGTGTGTGGATGGAGCTTAAACAGCATCAATTTGAGAAATATTAGAACCTCAGTGTGTCAGAAATACGGGGGGAACAGAATCCGACGGCAAAAAAAACAGCTGTCGGAATCCCCCACTCCCATTATGAGAGAGATGTTGATGGCTTAAAAATGCTGATTTCATGTTTGTGGATGGAGGGAGCTTAACTTGCATCAGTTTAAACGACAGCTGAACTTCGACAGCTGAACTTTTTGCCGTCGAATTCTGTTCCCCCTATGTTTATTACACAATTAGGTTCTAAGATTTATCAAATTGCTGCAAGTAAATGTTCTCAATAGCCTAGTGGTCAGTGCCCTGACAATATATATATATTTTTCTTACACAATAAGGTTCTAATATTTATCAAATTGCAGCAAATTACTAGCTTCAATGGCCTAGTGGTCAGTGACCTGACAATGTTTATTTTTTTAGCTTTGGGCGACCCGAGATCAAGTCCCGGGTCGTCGAACTTTACTATACTGTCCTATCATAATAAAAGGCAAAAAAAAAAAATTCTTTAAACTGATGCAAGTTAAGCCCCATCCACACACAAAATAGAATCAGCATTTTTTAAGCCATTACATCAACAGCTCTCATAATGGGAGTGGGGGAATGGATACCGACAGCTGTTTTTCTTGCCGTCGGAATCTGTTCCCCCCATATTTCTGACAAACTGAGGTTCTAATATTTCTCAAATTGATGCTGTTTAAGCTCCATCCACACACAGAATAGAATAAGCATATTTTAAGCCGATACATCAACATCTCTCATCATTGGGGTGGGGGAACGGATTTCGACAGCTGAACAATTTGCCGTCGGATTCTGTTCCCCCTATGTTTCTTACACAATAAGGTTCTAATATATATCAAATTGCAGCAAATTACTAGCTTCAATGGCCTAGTGGTCAGTGACCTGACAATGTTTATTTTTTTTAGCTTTGGGCGACCCGAGTTCAAGTCCCGGGTCGTCGAACTTTACTATACTGTACTATCATAATAAAAGGCAAAAAAAAAAAATTTCTTTAAACTGATTCAAGTTAAGCTCCATCCAAACACAAAATAGAATCAGCATTTTTTAAGCCATTACATCAACACCTCTCATCATTGGGGTGGGGGAACGGATTTCGACAGCTGAACAATTTGCCGTCGGATTCTGTTTCCCCTATGTTTCTTCCACAATAAGGTTCTAATATTTATCAAATTATAGCAAATTATTATCCTCAATGGACTAGTGGTCAGTCACCTGACAAAATTTTTTTTTTTAGCTTTGGGCGACCCGAGTTCAAGTCCCGGGTCATCGAACTTTACTATACTGTCCTATCATAATAAAAGGCAAAAAAAAAGTCTTTAAACTTATTCAAGTTAAGCTCCATCCACACACAAAATAGAATCAGCATTTTTTAAGCCATTACATCAACACCTCTCATAATGGGAGTGGGGGAACGGATTCCGACAGCTGTTTTTTTTGACGTCGGATTCTGTTCCCCCTTGTCTCTTACACAATAAAGTTCTAATATTTATCAAATTGCAGCAAATAAATATCCTCAATGGACTAGTGGTCAGTGACCTGCCAATGTTTATTTTTTTTAGCATTGGGTGACCCGAGTTCAAGTCCTGGGTCATCGAACTTTACTATACTGTCCTATCATAATAAAAGGCAAAAATAATAATTCTTTAAACTGATGCAAGTTAAGCTCCATCCACATACAAAATAGAATCAGCATTTTTTAAGCCATTACATCAACACCTCTCATAAGGGGAGTGGGGGAACGGATTCCGACAGCTGTTTTTGTTGCTGTCGGATTCTGTTTTCCCTTGTCTCTTACACAATAAAGTTCTAATATTTATCAAATTGCAGCAAATTACTAGCCTCAATGGACTAGTGGTCAGTGACCTGACAATGTTTATTTTTTTAGCTTTGGGCGACCCGAGATCAAGTCCCGGGTCGTCGAACTTTACTATACTGTCCTATCATAATAAAAGGCAAAAAGAAAATCATTCTTTAAACTGATGCAAGTTAAGCTCCATCCACACACAAAATAGAATCAGCATTTTTTAAGCCATTACATCAACACCTCTCATAATGGGAGTGGGGGAACGGATTCCGACAGCTGTTTTTTTTGCCGTCGGATTCTGTTCCCCCTATGTTTCTTACACAATAAGGTTCTAATATTTATCAAATTGCAGCAAGTTACTGGCTTCAATGGCCTAGTGGTCAGTGACCTGAAAATGTTTATTTTTTTTAGCTTTGGGCGACCCGAGTTCAAGTCCCGGGTCGTCGAACTTTACTATACTGTCCTATCATAATAAAAGGCAAAAAAAAAAAATGTCTTTAAACTGATTCAAGTTAAGTTCCATCCACACACAAAATAGAATCAGCATTTTTTAAGCCATTACATCAACACCTCTCATCATTGGGGTGGGGGAACGGATTTCGACAGCTGAACAATTTGCCGTCGGACTCTGTTCCCCCTATGTTTCTTACACAATAAGGTTCTAATATTTATCAAATTGCTGCAAATTACTAGCTTCAATGGCCTAGTGGTCAGTGACCTGACAATGTTTATTTTTTTTAGCTTTGGGCAACCCGAGTTCAAGTCCCGGGTCGTCGAACTGTACTATACTGTCCTATCATAATAAAAGGCAAAAAAAAAAAATTCTTTAAACTGATTCAAGTTAAGCTCCATCCACACACAAAATAGAATCAGCATTTTTTAAGCCATTACATCAACATCTCTCATCATTGGGGTGGGGGAACGGATTTCGACAGCTGAACAATTTGCTGTCGGATTCTGTTCCCCCTATGTTTCTTACACAATAAGGTTCTAATATTTATCAAATTGCTATAAATTACTAGCTTCAATGGCCTAGTGGTCAGTGACCTGACAATGTTTGTTTTTTTAGCTTTGGGCGACCCGAGTTCAAGTCCTGGGTCATCGAACTTTACTATACTGTCCTATCATAATAAAAGGCAAAAATAATAATTCTTTAAACTGATGCAAGTTAAGCTCCATCCACATACAAAATAGAATCAGCATTTTTTAAGCCATTACATCAACACCTCTCATAATGGGAGTGGGGGAACGGATTCCAACAGCTGTTTTTTTTGCCGTCGGATTCTGTTCCCCCTTGTCTCTTACACAATAAAGTTCTAATATTTATCAAATTGCATTAATTTACTAGCCTCAATGGACTAGAGGGCAGTGACCTGACAATGTTTATTTTTTTAGCATTGGGCGACCCGAGTTCAAGTCCCGGGTCGTCGAACTTTACTATAATGTCCTATCATAATAAAAGGCAAAAAAAAAAAAATTCTTTAAACTAATGCAAGTTAAGCTCCATCCACACACAAAATAGAATCAGCATTTTTTAAGCCATTACATCAACACCTCTCATCATTGGGGTGGGGGAACGGATTTCGACAGCTGAACAATTTGCCGTCGGATTCTGTTTCCCCTATGTTTCTTCCACAATAAGGTTCTAATATTTATCAAATTATAGCAAATTATTATCCTCAATGGACTAGTGGTCAGTCACCTGACAAAATTTTTTTTTTTAGCTTTGGGCGACCCGAGTTCAAGTCCCGGGTCATCGAACTTTACTATACTGTCCTATCATAATAAAAGGCAAAAAAAAAGTCTTTAAACTTATTCAAGTTAAGCTCCATCCACACACAAAATAGAATCAGCATTTTTTAAGCCATTACATCAACACCTCTCATAATGGGAGTGGGGGAACGGATTCCGACAGCTGTTTTTTTTGACGTCGGATTCTGTTCCCCCTTGTCTCTTACACAATAAAGTTCTAATATTTATCAAATTGCAGCAAATAAATATCCTCAATGGACTAGTGGTCAGTGACCTGCCAATGTTTATTTTTTTTAGCATTGGGTGACCCGAGTTCAAGTCCTGGGTCATCGAACTTTACTATACTGTCCTATCATAATAAAAGGCAAAAATAATAATTCTTTAAACTGATGCAAGTTAAGCTCCATCCACATACAAAATAGAATCAGCATTTTTTAAGCCATTACATCAACACCTCTCATAAGGGGAGTGGGGGAACGGATTCCGACAGCTGTTTTTGTTGCTGTCGGATTCTGTTTTCCCTTGTCTCTTACACAATAAAGTTCTAATATTTATCAAATTGCAGCAAATTACTAGCCTCAATGGACTAGTGGTCAGTGACCTGACAATGTTTATTTTTTTAGCTTTGGGCGACCCGAGATCAAGTCCCGGGTCGTCGAACTTTACTATACTGTCCTATCATAATAAAAGGCAAAAAGAAAATCATTCTTTAAACTGATGCAAGTTAAGCTCCATCCACACACAAAATAGAATCAGCATTTTTTAAGCCATTACATCAACACCTCTCATAATGGGAGTGGGGGAACGGATTCCGACAGCTGTTTTTTTTGCCGTCGGATTCTGTTCCCCCTATGTTTCTTACACAATAAGGTTCTAATATTTATCAAATTGCAGCAAGTTACTGGCTTCAATGGCCTAGTGGTCAGTGACCTGAAAATGTTTATTTTTTTTAGCTTTGGGCGACCCGAGTTCAAGTCCCGGGTCGTCGAACTTTACTATACTGTCCTATCATAATAAAAGGCAAAAAAAAAAAATGTCTTTAAACTGATTCAAGTTAAGTTCCATCCACACACAAAATAGAATCAGCATTTTTTAAGCCATTACATCAACACCTCTCATCATTGGGGTGGGGGAACGGATTTCGACAGCTGAACAATTTGCCGTCGGACTCTGTTCCCCCTATGTTTCTTACACAATAAGGTTCTAATATTTATCAAATTGCTGCAAATTACTAGCTTCAATGGCCTAGTGGTCAGTGACCTGACAATGTTTATTTTTTTTAGCTTTGGGCAACCCGAGTTCAAGTCCCGGGTCGTCGAACTGTACTATACTGTCCTATCATAATAAAAGGCAAAAAAAAAAATTCTTTAAACTGATTCAAGTTAAGCTCCATCCACACACAAAATAGAATCAGCATTTTTTAAGCCATTACATCAACATCTCTCATCATTGGGGTGGGGGAACGGATTTCGACAGCTGAACAATTTGCTGTCGGATTCTGTTCCCCCTATGTTTCTTACACAATAAGGTTCTAATATTTATCAAATTGCTATAAATTACTAGCTTCAATGGCCTAGTGGTCAGTGACCTGACAATGTTTGTTTTTTTAGCTTTGGGCGACCCGAGTTCAAGTCCTGGGTCATCGAACTTTACTATACTGTCCTATCATAATAAAAGGCAAAAATAATAATTCTTTAAACTGATGCAAGTTAAGCTCCATCCACATACAAAATAGAATCAGCATTTTTTAAGCCATTACATCAACACCTCTCATAATGGGAGTGGGGGAACGGATTCCAACAGCTGTTTTTTTTGCCGTCGGATTCTGTTCCCCCTTGTCTCTTACACAATAAAGTTCTAATATTTATCAAATTGCATTAATTTACTAGCCTCAATGGACTAGAGGGCAGTGACCTGACAATGTTTATTTTTTTAGCATTGGGCGACCCGAGTTCAAGTCCCGGGTCGTCGAACTTTACTATAATGTCCTATCATAATAAAAGGCAAAAAAAAAAAAATTCTTTAAACTAATGCAAGTTAAGCTCCATCCACACACAAAATAGAATCAGCATTTTTTAAGCCATTACATCAACATCTCTCATAATGGGAGTGGGGGAACAGATTCCGACAGCTGTTGTTTTGCCGTCGGATTCTGTTCCCCCCATATTTCTGACACATTGAGGTTCTAATATTTCTCAAATTGCAGCAAATTACTATCTTCAATGGTCTAGTGGTCAGTGACCTGACAATGTTTTTTTTTTTAGCTTTGGGCGACCCGAGTTCAAGTCCCGGGTCGTCGAACTGTACTATGCTGTCCTATCATAATAAAAGGCAAAAAAAAAAATGTCTTTAAACTGATTCAAGTTAAGCTCATACCACACACAAAATAGAATCAGCATTTTTTAAGCCATTACATCAACATCTCTCATCATTGGGGTGGGGAACGGATTTCGACAGATGAACAATTTGCCGTCGGATTCTGTTCCCCCTATGTTTCTTACACAATAAGGTTCTAATATTTATCAAATTGCTGCAAATTACTAGCTTCAATGGACTAGTGGTCAGTGACCTGCCAATGTTTATTTTATAAGCATTGGGCGACCCGAGTTCAAGTCCTGGGTCGTCGAACTTTACTATACTGTCCTATCATAATAAAAGGCAAAAATAATAATTCTTTAAACTGATGCAAGTTAAGCTCCATCCACATACAAAATAGAATCAGCATTTTTTAAGCCATTACATCAACACCTCTCATAATTGGAGTGGGGGAACGGATTCCGACAGCTGTTGTTTTGCCGTCGGATTCTGTTCCCCCCATATTTCTGACACATTGAGGTTCTAATATTTCTCAAATTGATGCTGTTTAAGCTCCATCCACATACAGAATATAATAAGCATATTTTAAGCCGATACATCAACATCTCTCATCATTGGGGTGGGGGAACGTATTTCGACAGCTGAACAATTTGCCGTCGGAATCTGTTCCCCCTATGTTTCTTACACAATAAGGTTCTAATATTTATCAAATTGAAGCAAATTACTAGCTTCAATGGCCTAGTGGTCAGTGACCTGACAATGTTTATTTTTTTTAGCTTTGGGCGACCCGAGTTCAAGTCCCGGGTCGTCGAACTTTACTATACTGTCCTATCATAATAAAAGGCAAAAAAAAAAAATTCTTTAAACTGATTCAAGTTAAGCTCCATCCACACACAAAATAGAATCAGCATTTTTTAAGCCATTACATCAACACCTCTTATCATTGGGGTGGGGGAACGGATTTCGACAGCTGAACAATTTGCCGTCGGATTCTGTTCCCCCATGTTTCTTACACAATAAGGTTCTAATATTTATCAAATTGCTGCAAATTACCAGCTTCAATGGCCTAGTGGTCAGTGACCTGCCAATGTTTATTTTATAAGCATTGGGCGACCCGAGTTCAAGTCCTGGGTCGTCGAACTTTACTATACTGTCCTATCATAATAAAAGGCAAAAAAAAAAAAATTCTTTAAACTGATGCAAGTTAAACTCCATCCACACACAAAATAAAATCAGCATTTTTTAAGCCATTACATCAACACCTCTCATAATGGGAGTGGGGGAACGGATTTCGACAGCTGAACAATTTGCCGTCGGATTCTGTTCCCCCTATGTTTCTTCCACAATAAGGTTCTAATATTTATCAAATTGCAGCAAATTACTGGCTTCAATGGCCTAGTGGTCAGTGACCTGAAAATGTTTATTTTTTTTAGCTTTGGGCGACCCGAGTTCAAGTCCCGGGTCGTCGAACTTTACTATACTGTCCTATCATAATAAAAGGCAAAAAAAAAAAAAATCTTTAAACTGATGCAAGTTAAGCTCCATCCACACACAAAATAGAATCAGCATGTTTTAAGCCATTACATCAACAGCTCTCATAATGGGAGTGGGGGAACGGATACCGACAGCTGTTTTTCTTGCCGTCGGATTCTGTTCCCCCCATATTTCTGACAAACTGAGGTTCTAATATTTCTCAAATTGATGCTGTTTAAGCTCCATCTACACACAGAATAGAATAAGTATATTTTAAGCCGATACATCAACATCTCTCATCATTGGGGTGGGGGAAAGGATTTCGACAGCTGAACAATTTGCTGTCGGATTCTGTTCCCCCTACGTTTCTTCCACAATAAGGTTCTAATATTTATCAAATTGCAGCTAATTACTAGTTTCAATGGCCTAGTGGTCAGTGACCTGACAATGTTTATTTTTTTTTAACTTTGGGCGACCCGAGTTCAAGTCCCGGGTCGTCGAACTGTACTATACTGTCCTATCATAATAAAAGGCAAAAAAAAAAATTCTTTAAACTGATTCAAGTTAAGCTCCATCCACACACAAAATAGAATCAGCATTTTTTAAGCCATTACATCAACAACTCTCATAATGGGAGTGGGGGAACGGATTCCGACAGCTGTTGTTTTGCCGTCGGATTCTGTTCCCCCCATATTTCTGACACATTGAGGTTCTAATATTTCTCAAATTGATGCTGTTTAAGCTCCATCCACACACAGAATAGAATAAGCATATTTTAAGCCGATACATCAACATCTCTCATCATTGGGGTGGGGGAACGGATTTCGACAGCTGAACAATTTGCCGTCGGATTCTGTTCCCCCTATGTTTCTTACACAATAAGGTTCTAATATTTATCAAATTGCTGCCATTTACTAGCTTCAATGGCCTAGTGGTCAGTGACCTGATAATGTTTATTTTTTTTTAGCTTTGGGCGACCCGAGTTCAAGTTCCGGGCGTCGAACTTTACTATACTGTCCTATCATAATAAAAGGCAAAAAAAAAAAATTTCTTTAAACTGATTCAAGTTAATCTCCATCCACACACAAAATAGAATCAGCATTTTTTAAGCCATTACATCAACACTTCTCATCATTGGGGTGGGGGAACGGATTTCGACAGCTGAACAATTTGCCGTCGAATTCTGTTCCCCCTATGTTTCTTACACAATAAGGTTCTAATATTTATCAAATTGCTGCAAATTACTACCTTCAATGGCCTAGTGGTCAGTGACCGGCCAATGTTTATTTTTTTAGCTTAGGGCGACCCGAGATCAAGTCCCGGGTCGTCGAACTTTACTATACTGTCCTATCATAATAAAAGGCAAAAAAAATAAAATTCTTTAAACTGATGCAAGTTAAGCTCCATCCACACACAAAATAGAATCAGCATTTTTTAAGCCATTACATCAACAGCTCTCATAATGGGAGTGGGGGAACGGATACCGACAGCTGGTTTTTTTGCCGTCGGATTCTGTTCCCCCATATTTCTGACAAACTGAGGTTCTAATATTTCTCAAATTGATGCTGTTTAAGCTCCATCCACACACAGAATAGAATAAGCATATTTTAAGCCGATACATCAACATCTCTCATCATTGGGGTGGGGGAACGGATTTCGACAGCTGAACAATTTGCTGTCGGATTCTGTTCCCCCTATGTTTCTTACACAATAAGGTTCTAATATTTATCAAATTGCAGCAAATTACTAGTTTCAATGGCCTAGTGGTCAGTGACCTGACAATGTTTATTTTTTTAGCTTTGAGCGACCCGAGTTCAAGTCCCGGGTCGTCGAACTTTACTATACTGTCCTATCATAATAAAAGGCAAAAAAAAAATTTCTTTAAACTGATGCAAGTTAAGCTCCATCCACACACAAAATAGAATCAGCATTTTTTAAGCCATTACATCAACAGCTCTCATAATGGGAGTGGGGGAACGGATTCCGACAGGTGCTTTTTTTGCCGTCGGATTCTGTTCCCCCCATATTTCTGACACACTGAGGTTCTAATATTTCTCAAATTGATGCTGTTTAAGCTCCATCCACACACAAAATAGAATCAGCATTTTTTAAGCCATTACATCAACACCTCTCATCATTGGGGTGGGGGAACGGATTTCGACAGCTGTGTTTTTTTTCCCTTGGATTCTGTTCCCCCTATGTTTCTTACACAATAAGGTTCTAATATTTATCAAATTGCAGCAAATTAATAGCTTCAATGGCCTAGTGGTCAGTGACCTGACAATGTTTATTTTTTATAGCTTTGGGCGACCCGAGTTCAAGTCCTGGGTCATCGAACTTTACTATACTGTCCTATCATAATAAAAGGCAAAAATAATAATTCTTTAAACTGATACAAGTTAAGCTCCATCCACACACAAAATAGAATCAGCATTTTTTAAGCCATTACATCATCATCTCTCATAAGGGGAGTGGGGGAACGGATTCCGACAGCTGTTTTTTTTGCTGTCGGATTCTGTTCCCCCTATGTTTCTTACACAATAAGGTTCTAATATTTATCAAATTGCTGCAAATTACTGTCTTCAATGGCCTAGTGGTCAGTGACCTGACAATGTTTTTTTTTTTTAGCTTTGGGCGACCCGAGATCAAGTCCCGGGTCGTCGATCTTTACTATACTGTCCTATCATAATAAAAGGCAAAAAAAAAAAAATTTCTTTAAACTGATGCAAGTTAAGCTCCATCCACACACAAAATAGAATCAGCATTTTTTAAGCCATTACATCAACAGCTCTCATCATTGGGGTGGGGGAACGGATTCCGACAGCTGTCTTTGCCGTCGGATTCCGTTCCCCCCATATTTCTGACACATTGAGGTTCTAATATTTCTCAAATTGCAGCAAATTACTGTCTTCAATGGCCTAGTGGTCAGTGACCTGACAATGTTTTTTTTTTTAGCTTTGGGCGACCCGAGTTCAAGTCCCGGGTCATCGAACTTTACTATACTGTCCTATCATAATAAAAGGCAAAAAAATAAAAATTCTTTAAACTGATGCAAGTTAAGCTCCATCCACACACAAAATAGAATCAGCATTTTTTAAGCCATTACATCAACACCTCTCATAATGGGAGTGGGGGAACGGATTCCGACAGCTGTTTTTTTGCCGTCGGATTCCGTTCCCCCCATATTTCTGACACATTGAGGTTCTAATATTTCTCAAATTGATGCTGTTTAAGCTCCATCCACACACAGAATAGAATAAGCATATTTTAAGCCGATACATCAACATCTCTCATCATTGGGGTGGGGGAACGGATTTCGACAGCTGAACAATTTGCTGTCGGATTCTGTTCCCCCTATGTTTCTTCCACAATAAGGTTCTAATATTTATCAAATTACAACAAGTTACTAGCTTCAATGGCCTAGTGGTCAGTGACCTGACAATGTTTATTTTTTTATAGCTTTGGGCGACCCGAGTTCAAGTCCTGGGTCATCGAACTTTACTATACTGTCCTATCATAATAAAAGGGGAAAAAAAAAATTCTTTAAACTGATTCAAGTTAAGCTCCATCCACACACAAAATAGAATCAGCATTTTTTAAGCCATTACATCAACACCTCTCATCATTGGGGTGGGGGAACGGATTTCGACAGCTGAACAATTTGCCGTCGGATTCTGTTCCCCCTATGTTTCTTACACAATAAGGTTCTAATATTTATCAAATTGCTGCAAATTACTATCTTCAATGGCCTAGTGGTCAGTGACCTGACAATGTTTGTTTTTTATAGCTTTGGGCGACCCGAGATCAAGTCCCGGGTCGTCGATCTTTACTATACTGTCCTATCATAATAAAAGGCAAAAAAAAAAAATTTCTTTAAACTGATGCAAGTTAAGCTCCATCCACACACAAAATAGAATCAGCAATTTTTAAGCCATTACATCAACACCTCTCATAATGGGAGTGGGGGAACGGATTCCGACAGCTGTTTTCTTGCCGTCGGATTCTGTTCCCCCCATATACTTCTGACATATTGAGGTTCTAATATTTCTCAAATTGATGCTGTTTAAGCTCCATCCACACACAGAATAGAATAAGCATATTTTAAGCCGATACATCAACATCTCTCATCATTGGGGTGGGGGAACGGATTTCGACAGCTGAACAATTTGCCGTCGGATTCTGTTCCCCCTATGTTTCTTCCACAATAAGGTTCTAATATTTATCAAATTACAACAAGTTACTAGCTTCAATGGCCTAGTGGTCAGTGACCTGACAATGTTTATTTTTTATAGCTTTGGGCGACCCGAGTTCAAGTCCTGGGTCATCGAAATTTACTATACTGTCCTATCATAATAAAAGGCAAAAATAATAATTCTTTAAACTGATGCAAGTTAAGCTCCATCCACATACAAAATAGAATCAGCAATTTTTAAATTCATTACATCAACAGCTCTCATAATGGGAGTGGGGGAACGGATTCCGACAGCTGTTGTTTTGCCGTCGGATTCTGTTCCCCCTATGTTTCTTACACAATAAGGTTCTAATATTTATCAAATTGCTGCAAATTATTAGCTTCAATGGCCTAGTGGTCAGTGACCTGACAATGTTTGTTTTTTTTAGCTTTGGGCGACCCGAGTTCAAGTCCCGGGTCGTCGAACTTTACTATACTGTCCTATCATAATAAAAGGCAAAAAAAAAAAATTCTTTAAACTGATGCAAGTTAAGCTCCATCCACACACAAAATAGAATCAGCATTTTTTAAGCCATTACATCAACACCTCTCATCATTGGGGTGGGGGAACGGATTTCGACAGCTGAACAATTTGCCGTCGGATTCTATTCCCCCTGTTTCTTACACAATAAGGTTCTAATATTTATCAAATTGCTGTAAATTGTTAGCTTCAATGGCCTAGTGGTCAGTGACCTGACAATGTTTTTTTTTTAGCTTTGGGCGACCCGAGTTCAAGTCCCGGGTCGTCGAACTTTACTATACTGTCCTATCATAATAAAAGGCAAAAAAAAAAATTATTTAAACTGATGCAAGTTAAGCTCCATCCACACACAAAATAGAATCAGCATTTTTTAAGCCATTACATCAACAGCTCTCATAATGGGAGTGGGGGAACGGATTCCAACAGGTGCTTTTTTGCCGTCGGATTCTGTTCCCCCCATATTTCTGACACACTGAGGTTCTAATATTTCTCAAATTGATGCTGTTTAAGCTCCATCCACACACAGAATAGAATAAGCATATTTTAAGCCGATACATCAACATCTCTCATCATTGGGGTGGGGGAACGGATTCCGACAGCTGTTTTTTTGCCGTCAGATTCTTTTCCCCCCATATTTCTGACAAACTGAGGTTCTAATATTTCTCAAATTGCAGCAAATTACTGTCTTCAATGGCCTAGTGGTCAGTGACCTGACAATGTTTTTTTTTTTAGCTTTGGGCGACCCGAGTTCAAGTCCCGGGTCGTCGAACTTTACTATACTGTCCTATCATAATAAAAGGCAAAAAAAAAGTCTTTAAACTGATTCAAGTTAAGCTCCATCCACACACAAAATAGAATCAGCATTTTTTAAGCCATTACATCAACACCTCTCATAATGGGAGTGGGGGAACGGATTCCGACAGCTATTTTTTTGCCGTTGGATACTGTTCCCCCTTGTCTCTTACACAATAAAGTTCTAATATTTATCAAATTGCATCAAATTACTAGCCTCAATGGACTAGTGGTCAGTGACCTGCCAATGTTTGTTTTTTAGCATTGGGCGACCCAAGTTCAAGTCCCGGGTCGTCGAACTTTACTATACTGTCCTATCATAATAAAAGGCAAAAAAAAAAAATTCTTTAAACTAATGCAAGTTAAACTCCATCCACACACAAAATAGAATCAGCATTTTTTAAGCCATTACATCAACACCTCTCATAATGGGAGTGGGGGAACGGATTCCGACAGCTGTTTTTTTTTTCCTTGGATTCTGTTCCCACTATGTTTCTTTCACAATAAGGTTCTAATATTTATCAAATTGCAGCAAATTGCTCGCTTCAATGGCCTAGTGGTCAGTGACCTGACAATGTTTATTTTTTTAGCTTTGGGCGACCCGAGATCAAGTCCTGGGTCGTCGAACTTTACTATACTGTCCTATCATAATAAAAGGCAAAAAAAAAAAATTCTTTAAACTGATGCAAGTTAAAGGGATAGTTCACTTTGAAATTAATTTTTGATATGTTTTAGCTTACCTCAAGGGCATCCAAGATGTAGGTGTCTTTGTTTCCGCAGTAGTTTCAATTTTGATATTTTTAGGTCAAACCGTTCTTGTCTGTCAGTCATATAATGCAGGTCGATGGTCACTGTCTCAAAGAGCATGCTTTGTCCAAATTAAAACAATTCCCCATCGTCCAAATGAAACAATTCCCCATCGTAAGTACACATTGATGGCCTAAGACACGAAACGAGCGGTTTGTGTGAGAAAATGAACAGTATTTATATCGTTGTTATCTCTTGAAAACAGCACACGTCCAAATGATCTGACGGCGCGGGCGGGTATAGATATATACATAGATGTCGCCTTGGCTACTGCAGTTCATTGGAACAAAACCGTAGCCAGGCGACATCTATGTATATATCTATACCCGCCTGCGCCGTCAGATCATTTGGACGTGTGCTGTTTTCAAGAGATAACAACGATATAAATACTGTTCATTTTCTCACACAAACCGCTCGTTTCGTGTCTTAGGCCATCAATGTGTACTTACGATGGGGAACTGTTTAATTTGGACGATGGGGAATTATTTTAATTTGGACTTTGTGCTTGTGTTTTGAGACAGTGACCATAGACCTGCATTATATGACTGACAGACAAGAACGGTTTGACCTAAAAATATAAAAATTGAAACTACTGCGGAAAAAAAGACACATACATCTTGGATGCCCTTGAGGTAAGCTAAAACATACCAAAATTTATTTTCAAAGTGAACTATCCCTTTAAGCTCCATCCACACACAAAATAGAATCAGCATTTTTTAAGCCATTACATCAACAGCTCTCATAATGGGAGTGGGGGAACGGATTCCGACAGCTGTTTTTTTTGCCGTCGAATTCTGTTCCCCCCATATTTCTGACAAACTGAGGTTCTAATATTTCTCAAATTGATGCTGTTTAAGCTCCATCCACACACAGAATAGAATAAGCATATTTTAAGCCGATACATCAACATCTCTCATCATTGGGGTGGGGGAACGGATTTCGACAGCTGAACAATTTGCCGTCGGATTCTGTTCCCCCTATGTTTCTTACACAATAAAGTTCTAATATTTATCACACTGCTGCAAATTACTAAACCCAATAGCCTAGTGGTCAGTACACTCTGCCCTAGCATACATTGTTTTTCAGCTTATTCCGACCAGAGTTCAAGTCCCGGTTTGTCAAACTTTCTTGATACTACACTGTCCTATCATAATAAAAGGCAAAAAAATATATTCTTTAAACTGATGCAAGTTAAGCTCCATCCAAAAACAAAAATAAAATCAGCAATTTTTAAGCCATTACATCAACACCTCTCATAATGGAAGTGGGGGAACGGATTCCGACAGCTTTTTTTTTTGCCGTCGGATTCTGTTCCACCTATATTTCAGACACACTGAGGTTCGAATATTTCTCAAATTGATGCTGTTTAAGCTCCATCCACACACAGAATAGAATATTGCTACTGGGCTTCGGTTAACGCAAGTTCGAGTCCCGCCACGTATACTTTTCCTGATCCCGTCCCCCTTTATTTCTTGCACTTCGCTTCCAGTCTACATATTGTATAAAAGGCCAAAAAATAAATCTTTCAACGGATGCTTGATAAGCTTCTTCAACATACAGTCAGAATAGAATCAGCATCTTTTAAGCAACTACATCAACATCTCTCATCATGGGGATGGGGGAACAGATTCCGACAGCTGGATTTATGCTGTCGGATTCTGTTCCCCCCTTTTTTCTTACACTAGGAGGTTGTAATATTTACCAAACTGATGCTGGTTAAGCTCCATCCACACACAGAATAGAATCAGCATCTTTTAAGCCACTACATCAACATCTCTCATCATGGGGGTGGGGGAACGGATTCCGACAGCTGAATTGTTTGCCGTCGGACCTTTTACCAGGCATCCCCCATACAGTGCTGTTTCAGTGTTTTCCTGTTGGAAATCACTGCCACACCACTGTGTGTCTCTGTCAGGAATACATTACTTACTTTTAGAGTCATCTTTGAGTAAATGATTTATATTCTGACACAGAATAGAATCAGCATCTTTTAAGCCACTGCATCAACATCTTTCATCATGGGGGTGAGGGAACGGATTCCGACAGCTGAATTGTTTGCCGTCGGATTCTGTTTTCCCCATGTTGCTTACACAATGAGCTTCTAATATTTACAAATCTGACAATAGGTAGCTGGCACAGACAGCCTAGTGGGCAGTGCAGTTCGATTGAGTTCGAGTTTTAAGTATCTCTAGCTTCATTACACTCGTCTCTATAATACATTTTGAAAGGATGAATATTTGTGTATGATGATGACCACTAAACTGTAATATACAGTACCATTGCTACTTTCATGTGCTACCATCTATAATTTTGCAGTAGGCCTATCTTTCTTTTAATACCAACTCAAGTTAGATTAGCTAATTGGCAGTATGAGTGATAATGTTTAATGAACCTGAAACATGATATTCTCTAGCCTGGATACCAGCCGAATTTAGCCCCGTCCACAACATTTGAGGTCGGGAAGTTCGGTCTGAACTTGATCCGCTGTGGAGCAACTATGCTCGAACCAGAGCTGTTCGGACCAATCAAATTGTCAGGGCGGGCTTTATACGATGATGGACAGATGATCAACAGTAACATAATCATCCACGTCACCAAAGAGCGCTTGGGTTGAATTCGTTTACAACAAAGATTACTGCCGCTGGAGAATTGAGATGTGTAGATTCCGCCATCGTGTCTGTTATAGAAGATATCGACAGCGCATTGATTTTAAAAGAGGAACAGAGCATTTGTCGATCGGAAAGATAAATGAAGATACATCACTTACTCCGTTGCTCTGGTTGTAGGTCTATCCAATTGAGTGGAGAGGCATTTTCTTTCCTGGTTCGGTTTAAACACACCCCTTAATCACAGCCCAATGGAGCAGTATCAGACTCATATTCTGACTAGAATCTTTGCTCTGATATCATGTTGATGTATGTCAAAAAACTCTCGCAATGGCGAGTCACGTCCACAACATGAGTCATTCTGAATGGCACGTAATTTAGTTCAAGTTCACTTGTGCATTCGCTTAATTTTGTGCAGATATCATTTGTAATATTATCTTTATTAGGTATATATCTGATTAATCTCATATAGGATGCGTTTCTTTGAGTTAAATAACGCGCTAGCAAAGTGCTCCAGTTTAACGGTATTCATTCAGTACACAGCTTAAACAGCAATGCACGGTTAATAATAACTATGATTAGGACTGTCATATTACATAACATGATAACACTGTTTTATTAAATCGTTGTGAATTCATTGGGTTTAGTTGCCATTTTCAGCGCGTTGTTCCAGGAAGAGCACGTCCACAACAGTCACATATTCCAAGCACGCATCTGAGGCATTGGTGACACTTTTCATTAGTCGTTATATTTGATTATTAAATAATTAATTTAATTAAATTATCAATCACGTTGAAACATTTTACAATCCTACTAGCCCTTTATTTAGATTAAAAACCATTCTCATTCATTTGGTGAGGAACATAGCGTTTTGTTGAGTTGATGAGTTGCTCTCCACCTACCCTGGTAATCCAGAGTTCTCGCAAGAGCACAAGTTGAACTTGCTCAGCTGAGCTGCACCAATCACATCGGGCGGGCCAGAGGCGAGATGATGACAGTGCTGCGACGTCGAAGTCATTAGTAAACATTGCAAGATGGCTATGGATGAACACCATTTGTTTGAAACGGCTTTGGCCGCTACAATGAAAGATTTAGACTTGACTTTTTCTCTTAAAGTGAAACAGAAGACAGCTCTCGAATCGTTCCTTTGCAAGAAGGGCGTTTTTGCTGTTTTACCGACCGGATACGGTAAGAGTCTAATCTACCTGTTAGCTCCACTGGTAGCTAAGCGATAACTTGTTGTGATTAGTTGTAGTGTTATCCAATTGCGTGCAGTGAGATTTTCAAATGCATGCGTGGTGCCGCCCCTCGAGCTGGCCGATTTTCATTACTGGATGCCAGACCATTAATCTTTTAGATTTAGGCAGGCTACTCTCCACCGACTGCGCTGATCAAAAGCACGATGGGAAACGACTTGCTGACGACACAGCTTAATGCTCATTGGTTTAAACAACCGTGATGTATTGTATGTATTCTTTTTTAAAATGTTTGATTTTAAAACTCTGATATCATGTGTATAAATTTTAGGTTATTTTAAGTGTAAAAAATTATGTGTGAATATTCCCAAACTCTCTGACAGTGCGATCTCTATATGGGTTATGCCTTTTGTTGTCATATTTATAAAAAAAAAAAATATATATATATATATACATATATATATATATATATATATATATATATATATATATATATATATATACATACATATACATATATATATACACACACACACACACACAAAATGTCTGTAGCCTAATTAAAGTAAAAATGATCGATAAACACGTCTTTTGAATTTATGTAAATGCGCTTGACTGACTATACATACAGTCAGCATCTAGTCATAGTTGGGCGAGGGTGGAGTCGGCGGGTGGGAAACACCGCGAACATTGTGTGTATTTGAATGACAAAAATGTCGTATTGCGAGTCATTGACGCCTGCCGACCGGCAACGGTACATTGCAAAATTAACTGCAATAGGTTATGATTGCCCTTATTTAATTAAAAACTGCAGGGTCAATGACCCAACCAAATGGCCGGAGCAAGGCTGGATTAGTACCCCCAGGGGCCCCTGGGCACTGAAGATTATGGGCCCCCCTCCCCTACCTGACAACCACACCCTCCAAAGGAACACACACACACACACACACCTTCTTTCAGTGAACCTTTAGAATTCAAAACTGTACTCTAGCAAACCACACCTCTATTATAAAGCAAAACTAATCACACATACATATCGGAAGGTATACATTCAAGAGCCATATTTCTATATGAAGTTGCACCCAAAGGATGTTTTGTGTGTGTGTGTGTGTGTGTGTGTGTGTGTGTGTGTGTGTGTGTGTGTGTGTGTGTGTGTGTGTGTGTGTGTGTGTGTGTGTGTGTGTGTGTGTATGTGTGTGCGCGCTTGCTATGGAATGTCACGCGGCTATAACGTCACTAGGGGTTCACACTGAGCTGGGGGGGAGTCCAGCCACATGGGCGCCAGAAAATCATCCCGAGAGAATAATTAACCAGCGCTGTCTTCCTAAGGACAAAGACGATGTGTTCGCCACCCACATGATTCACTTAATGTGAAAAGCAGATGTCATTGTTGCTACATAATCCCCCTTTTTGTTAGATGAAGTCCGGGATGGACTTCATCGAACAACAAATTAGCACAATGGATGGCAGGTGGATCATGATGGTCAAATAGCAGGTGGTTGCTAGGCTGATGACTCAGCTCAAATGAAGTTGAGGTGGTCGATGGTGTGGGACCCCCTTTTTCCAGGGTTCGTAGGAAACTGCCAGACACGGCTTTGTGAGCTTGGCTGCGGAGGCTCACATCTCGTTGAGTCTGGTACAGGATGAAAGCCAAGACGAGTGTCGGGGCGTGGTCAGTGACCGTGGAGATGCACATCACAGTGTTAGACTTTCTGAGTGTGAGTCCTGCCTTGGTAATCAGGAGTCAGGGGTGTTCTCTCTCAATGCGATGCCGGATGCCGGACCTGGTGATGTCCGATTGTGGCTGCTTTCTCGCGAACCACCACAGCATCCTGTTAGAGGCAAAAGGGAGAGAGAGAGAGAAAGGGAGGAAAAATTTCAGTGATGGATGTCCTTGGTTGGCTAGAACAGTCTTTTCGCTGAGGTTGGTATGCCACATGCTTTGATGTCCCATGCGTGGCTTTGGTGCTGCGGTGTTCAGCACAGGGGGCGTCGTTGGTGGCATAGGAAAGGTCTGTTCGTCAGAGGCCCGCATGACCTTCTTTGTACACAGCGGAGGTAGCGTAAGCGGCTCTGAGGTGTGCAGTGTAGTTGGTAAAGTTCGTTTGTGCTGTGTAGTCACTGCAATCGTGAGGGTGGTTGGTCTGTATGTGGTGCAGACTTTGGTCTGGTTACTCAACTACAGGTCAGTCATGACCTTGAAGCAGTAGGTGTCAGTGTTCGTTTTCTGTGTCTGTGTCAGACGCGGCTGCACTGTCTTCATCTGTTGTGTAAGAAGACTTGGGCTCACCAGTGTTCTGGGGAGAGTGGTTCCAGGTTCGACGGTCTGGGCTTGGAGTTCTGGACGGCGGGTGATGCTGGTTCCAGAATCTTTCCGAGCGCTCGGTCCGATGCTTTGGAGGAGCACCGTCACAGTCGTGCTGCCATCTGCTGGCCTGGAACGGTTTTGATTCTCTGTGGTAAGGTCTGTGACTGAGGGGTTGTTGGGCACCCTCTATGTCTAGCTCTGAGCAGTGCTCAGAGACGGAGTAGATTGTGTGTGTTTTTACAGTCTTTTCATCCATAGCCCTTTGCTTGGTGTAAGCCTTGTGGGCTAAGTCTCTGAGTTTTCGAGTAGACATGGTTCGTGGGCAGACAAGCACACCAAGATGTCCACTCAAGCTGCTATGTAGATTCCGCAGAAACAAAGTTCTAAAGTTTACATCTTCTTCCATACCTGGTGTGTTGATTGCTCCGAAGAACGTTTGTCGGAGTCGGCCATAATAGGAGTGTGGGTGTTCAAGTCGGGCCTGTTTTACGTCAAGTGCCGTGATAAACCCTTGGTCTGATTCTGGGTCAGAGAATTCACGGATCAAAGCTTGTCGCAGTTGCTTGTAATCTGCTTTGACAGTCTCTGGTTGGCGATCCAGAAAACTACGCACATCTCTATTTGAGGTGATTCGTACCAGGTACAATTTGTCCCAAGCTGTCACGTTGGCGACAGTTTGCAGGTGAAAGTCAATGTCTTGAAGGTACGCATGAACACTGTGGTCTCCGGCAAACGTAGGAATGTTTCTGGCAAGCTTGTCAAGGCTTGTGGGAGGAGAGCTGTTGCTGGGGACCCAATCCGTCTGGAGAGGATTCTGACCCTTTACAGCTCCGCCCCCTTCAGCTTTTGGTGTTTGGCTGACAGGCGTGGTTTCGTGCAGTGGGCTTTCGCCCGCCTTTTCAGCTCTGGGTGTGTGGCTGAAAGGCGCGGACTCGCTGGAAGGGGGAAACGGTGTGAGATGTTCTTCCCCTTCCCAGTCACTGTTAAGTCTGTAAGAATGTCTCAGTTCTCTGCGAACAATGTCAAGTTCATCTTGGAGCTCGTGTCTCTGCTGAGCGAGCTGATGGATTTCAGTCTCTGCTCTCTCAAGGAGAGCTTCGGCCCATTGGAGCCTTTCATTGAGTTCCTTCCGGGTGTTTTCCTCCAACTGCTGTCTTTGGTCTGTGTGCCGACGAAGATCGTCCAGGGCATTTTGAAGTCTTTTAACTTCCTGTTGTAGCTTTGTGTCCGTCTCGTCCTCTTCCTCGGTCAGGAAGAGTAGCTGGTCTAGACGGCTCTGTGTGTGTGCTCGGTCCTCCAGGGCCTCTGTGGCCTGGAGCTGTAGTGTGGCTGCCTTCTGCTCCAGGTCGAGGTTGGTCCTTTCGCTGGCCCGGGCCTTGGTGACGAGGTTGAGTTCGAGTTTTCCGAAGATTTTGGCCAGCTGCTCGTGGTCGTACTTCTGGGTTGGATCGTAGGTCTCAAACTGGTCCAGGTACTGTGGGTCAGCGGCGTCCTGGGGCAGAACGGTTGTTGTCATCTCTCGCAGCCATGTCTCGAGGTCGTGCCAGCGGACTGCGGGACTGGGTGAGCTCGACATCTCGGCTTACTGTGGCGAGAGAAGCACAGCACACACAAAAAGAGACAAAATACAAGTTTGTTTTAGGGTTAATGAGCTATACTCATACGGCTATGCCGTCTATGAGAATTTCGGGGCTAACTGATGCCGACAGTTAGCAGAGCCAATTTCGTGGGTATGGGTGAAACCCACAATAGAGATTTTGACAGGCGGTAGCCTGGGGGTCGTCTAGTGACGCCGGCTTGGATCGTTACTCTATTATTCAGCTTTCCTGGGGTCTCTCTTAGGTTCTGTCTCTAAGTGAAATGAGAGAAACAAATCACAACAGAATGGAGAGGACAAAGTTGGAGGTAGGGAAGAAAAAGGGAAACACAACACAAGGAAGTGAATTGGTCTGCAATGAAATGTCACAAACAATAACACGGGGAGCGTTATAAAAAAAATTAAAATAAAAATAAAATAAAGTGGCCTAAGCCTATTAACACTGCTAGAGTTCCTGATAGGGCCAGGAGATGCGTGGATTATCGGGACAGGACCTCGGAAGAAGGTGTGTCTTAGAGAGAAAAAGGTGGGCCAAACACCTAAAATATACCCGGAGGAATATCTAGTATTCTGTGGTTCATAATAAGTGGATGGGTTCTATCAAATTTTAGTTTACCTGGGGTGAATAGAGGTCATCCAGGTGGAAACCAGCGGGCGCGGTCAGACCCTCCGACGGTCCCAACACCAGACGGAGCGCAGTGTCAGTAATGTCGGACAGATGATCCCCGCCCACCGGAAACCAACCAGTGATGACGTCTCAATCACCACAGTGCACTGACTGAGTCCTGCCAATAGATACACAATAAGGGATTAAGATGTTAGACTTAAAGTAAATTAAGGCTTTCTGGTTTCATCAAATTGAGTAAATATGTATGCAGGAGTCAGAGGCAAATGCTTTACCAAAATGATGATACAACGAAAGGGAACTCTGATAACTGATGTTAATTATCGGAATAACCTACCCCCCTTTGGAGAGACTGGAGAAAGAGGGAAGAAGAAAAAATTATCAGTGAAATACAATTTGAATAAACAACACAGGCTTGAGACGCAGGCAGAGGGATAGGCCCCGGCAGTGGGTTTGTGCCACAAGGGTGAGGGGCGTATGTCCTCTCAGTGGTCCACCTGGTTGAGTAGACACAATTTTAAATGAAAATTCAAACTAGTTTAAATTGAAATTCAACTAAGCATGCAAGGAGAGGTCCAAATAATAATAATAAGGAAGGAAAGAAAATTAGAATGATAACAGTGAAGTATCAATACTAAAAATAATTAAAACTGAAATTCAGAATGACTTCCTATAATCCTTACAATAACACTGAAGTTATTAGTATTGATTATAAAAATAATCAAACGAGAAGGGTAGCAATGAGACACTTCAATGCAGACTGGGGGGTGAAACAGATATTGATAAGTCGACCCAAGATGGCCACACGGTGGCGTGCTTCTTCCTAGGTGGACTATCAATGAACTGAGTGAATCACATCTAAGCTCTAATTTGAAACGTTTTTTTTTTTTTCGAACTTCACTTAAAGTGTGACAGTCAAAAACAGAAAAGAGAATTGTCTAACTCCAAATAATATCAGCATATTAAGCTAAGCTTTGAATGCAGGTAAGTATCTGAGAGTTAGACCGTTCATTCTATAATCGGGGAAAAGAAGAGAAACTTAATGCAGGAAAAAAAAAATGAAAGCAGGTATTATCTGATAGCGTCCAGAAGATGGCGTTATTGCGCTCATGCAGGCTGACGTCAGTGGTTGGCGGCGCTCACGCAGGATGACCTCGGTGGGGGCGCGTAATTTGAGAACTGCCACACACCTAAAGGCTGCCCTCTAGTGTTGGTCAGTGAGTGGAGTGATTCAGCAATTGAGACGGCAGATTTTTATCTGTGGAATCACAATACATGGGCTCATTTTGCGCTCGGTTGCATGCGAAAAATGACGCGAGTTTCACAACATGTGACTAACAGGAATTACACATCTGTTTAATTACACATTATAGGCTACATGAAACGGTTTAAATAGAAACAGGGATTATCATCTGTTTTAATTCATAAAACTGGTCTCCAATTACACGTTATTCAGTACGTTTCATGTATAATATACACATTATACATGATACGGTTTAAATAAAAACAGGAATTATCATCTGTTTTAATTAATAGAGCTGTGAGCAAACAGGCATTATTTCTTCTGTTTAATTAATACAGCTGTGAACAGGAATTATGCCTCTGTTTCACCTCCCATAAGCATTAATCAAAATAGCACTTTATGATTTAAATGCATAGGTTTACAAAATTGGATCGCGAGGCCAATTTTTGACCAGGAGTTTTATCGTTAACGTATCGTATATAATAAGGCCTATTACGACTGAAAAACCGAGGCGTCTGCGTGCTCAGATCAGATTTACGTCTTCGCACTAAAAAGAGATTTCTTCGTCTTATTTAGTCGGTTTAAATCGTATTAAATGTACCAACTGCAAAGAGTTTGCTTCGTCTTTACAGAGACAAATGTAATATCATGAGCTGCAGTTTTAGCACTTAACAGTGATAAAAATGCTTAGACATTTTTGAAACTGTTAATTTGCAGAGCTGAGCTGGCTTTGTGCCTACCATCAGCTGGGTGAGTTCGCTTTAGCGACTTATCTCACGATTCAAAATGCGCATGTAGCCAACAATTATTAATACCATAATACACATAACTGAAACTGAATTTGTTCCACCAAATAAAGTTTGAAACTGCCTAAAATTACTCCACCAAAATGTAGCATAAACGACTCGGGGTAAATGCGAATTAGCTCAAGGATATAGGGAATTTTGGAAATATTAATAATCATAACTCATGGTCATAATTCATAAGTCGCATGTACATTTACTTTATCAATTATCGAGATTACCTTGTTCTGTAACTGGTCTGGTCATCAGTCATTCGTCCAGCGAATAAATGTAAGATCATCACAGTTAAGAAGGGGTATTTACAAACTCCAAGAAAGTCTTATCTTCTGGCCACGAACATCAAACTTTCTGAGTTTATTAATTAAAACTACTCAATGTAGTCTATAATATCGAGCTTGTAGCTTAATTAGATCTTTTTAATTTCATTGACTTTATAATGGTGGGTTTTCAAACACAGAGACAGTTAAAGTATAAATGAATTTTAATAAATGTAAAACTAGAGATTATATGAGCTACAAATATAAACGTACGTAAAAATGCAAACAATAAAACACATAAACATTTAACCAGACAAGAACATAAAACATAACATGATCAGAATAAATGAAAGAAAGAAAGCATAGAAGAGGAAAAGAGGGTAACTTAATTCACAGACCTAAGAGATAGACACCTGAAATCAGCTTTTAGAGCGAGATCAAAATTACTTGCAAGTTTGTTCTCTGTTCGGGTGAGGCTGAGGCAGGAAGCGCGGATGTTGTCCTGTCTGTGCTGCGTCTTCCGGTGTCGCAGGAAGCTTGAAAGGCTCACTTGAATTTAACGTTACCGAGAAAGTTCAGGGCTGAGTTTCCCGATAACGTTGTCTCTTAGCGCGCTACGAAGACTCTTAAGGTATAACTTAACTGAAGGTATACCATTACTAAGTGTGTTCCCCGAACTATACCTTAGGAAGCTGCTTAAGATATACCTTCTTACGTGCGACGTTACCGGGTGCTGTCCGTGGCGATGGTGCTGAATTAGTTGATATCAATAGCTCGAGAATCAATTATTCTCTAGTGCAGGGGCTGTTTATGTGAGAAAGCGGTGTTCTTTATAAAATAAGCACTTCAGAAATAGTTTAAATTGCATTTATTAGGACTCATGGGATATTTTAAAAAATAATCCAAACTCTACTAGCCTATAATAGCCTTGCCTACATATTTTAAAATTGTAGGCTATCATATATTGCTGCCATAATAACCATTTTAATTTTTTATGTGCTTTCTTCTCTTTCCCATTTTTGTTCGCTGAGGTGGAGCTGTGATGAAATATTGTTCTTGTAAATACTTTCCAGCATTTCAGGAAATAAAAGTGTACGTCACGTACGGTGCTCGGCAGTGATCAAAAAGGATTTAAACCGTGAATTTTGAATCTCTTGTAAACTCAGAGATGTGGATTCAGACGGCAATTAAATTACCACACGACCTGTTTGTCAAAAAACAGCAGGTATAATTTGGCCAGGGATTTTTACGCAGGTTGGGTGAGAAAAAACACTGATATTATGGATTCGGACGGCATCCGACTTACATGTTTAAAATACCGGACGAGCCCATGAGAAACAATATTAGCGTCCGAATAGGACTTAACTGACAGTAGCCTATGCTTTCACTGGCCTTAAAAAGCGCTCTTTTGTTAAAATAAATTTATAAAATTGTATTATATGATAATATAATTAAAATTCTAACAATCATTGTAATGACAATTTTATTCTTTGCATGAAAACACTTGAATTAGCCTAATTGAACACTGTCTGGGTGTATTAAAACTTCTGAATTATATTCGTATAGACCTGCAACAGTGATAAGGTGAAGCTAAGAGTGGTCCAGACCAACCTTACGAAAGTGTGACTTACAGAAGGTATACTTAACTAAGAACGTTTCGGGAAACACGTATTAACGATAAGGTACAGCTTAAGGTGTAACTTAGGAACGACGTAGCGTTAAGAAGGTTTCGGGAAACCCAGCCCAGATTCATCTCCCGGGAAGGGAGAGGTTGCAAATCTTGGTTGCAAAGACGGCAGCTACGACTCGTTCGTTCGATAGAGAAGGCCAGGGCCTCCTTCAGATGTTCCTTGGAGAAGCGTTGCGCCGGGGAGAAGAGGAGGAAGGGCAGAGATCAGGGTGAGAGAGGAGGGAGGAGAGATCAGGGTGAGAGAGAGCGATATGAGGAGGTCTCTTCTTTTTAAAAGACATCTGTTTACGCCCTCTTTTTGGGACAACAGCAAATCAGATCTTCTGATCTGAGGCGGGAAGAAAGTTTCTTTGTTTGAAGAAGAAACGCCTACCTTGACCATATGTCTTATGAGAAAAAGAGTTC
This sequence comes from Vimba vimba, assembly GCA_022828995.1. Classification (NCBI taxonomy): domain Eukaryota; kingdom Metazoa; phylum Chordata; class Actinopteri; order Cypriniformes; family Leuciscidae; genus Vimba; species Vimba vimba. The sequence continues at coordinate 30,963,358 of CM040824.1, forward strand.
ATATTTCCTCTTAAGATTGTACACACAGAACAATACATTTTACTGTAATCTCCTATGTGTGACTGGTTGAATTAAAACAGGATGGTCAGACAGATACCAAGGATGACAGGTAAAAATAGGAGAAACATAACGTTACATTCATATGCATAATTACACACAAATAAAGTTCGATTAAACACAATAAAATTGTCAGTATTTCCGTTATGGCATGTGACGACACTTGAGAAACACAGGAATACATATCAAACATTTTAGGAAAAGTTCCATGAATGGTGTGTGTGTGTGTGTGTGTGTGTGTGTGCCGTCTCATGAGGAAAAGCCTAATAAAGCCGCTGTTTTGATTGAGTGCACTGAGCGCGATTATTGTTTGGAAAAGACGCACAGTATCTAATAAAACACACGATCCACAGCAAGCCGACCCCGTCTCCTTCCTTCTTCCCACCACAAACGAACTTTTGTGGACGGACGTCAACATTAGACGTGCGGAAGACGTCGGAAAAAGACGTCATCTGGCGTCACAGTCTGCACCTTCAAGGAGAGCAAAATTGGACGTGCAAAAACGACGTAGAAAATACGTCGTTTCGACGTGTCTATGCGCAGTGGGACCTATCAATTTTAAAGCAATTTACTATTGCTGCATTTTGCTTAGATGTTTTTTTAGACGTCTTTTCTATTTTTTAGACGGCTACATCTGATGATGACTTTGCAATAGCACAGGAGGACTCGGTTTAATTGAAAGAATTCATTCAAGATCTACAATCAGCCATTAATACAGTGAAGGATTACCTTGAAGAGCAAGACTGTGTTGAGTTCAATATTGGTGTGACAGCCGGGAGAGTCAGGTTCTGGAAAGTCCACGTTTGTCAGTGCATTCAGGAGTGGATGAAGATGAAGGCTCTGCTGAAACTGGCCCAGGATCTTCCTGGCATTGGAACACCAAACTTCAAAGCCGACGAGTATCTTAAACGGGTTCAGTTTGAACGCTATGATTTTTTCATCATCATTGCTTCAGATCGGTTCAGAGAATGCCACACTCAGCTGGCCAAAGAGATCATGAGAATGGGGAAAAAGTTTTATTTTGTTCGTTCCAAGATTCACTTTTGCATTACTGCTGAGAAGAGAAAGAAGAACTTTGACCAGAAAAAGACGCTGGATAACATCCGAAAGGATTGTGAAAATGGGTTATCAAATCAATGCAACTTTGAGCAGAAGAGTCTTCTTTTAAAGACATTTTAAAAATCGTATCGATCTCAACTTCTGAACGGTATAGTGTATATTTCATTTTATTATGTATATTTATTTTTAAAAATATTGAAACCAAAACATGGCATAGTCTAGTGTGCAGGTAAAGAGGACCTCCACATGCATTTACGGGTCTTCAAGTGTCTTATATGTAGTGCCCTAGTATATTTGCTATAGTTGCCCTTTTGGGTCTGCTGCTTTGTCACCCTCTAAATCCAGTATTACTTGTAATTTAAAGGAAGAATAGTAGTTAATCTCTCTTTGTTATATAACATTGGACTGAAAATGTACAGTGAGGAAAATAAGTATTTGAACACCCTGCTATTTTGCAAGTTCTCCCACTTAGAAATCATGGAGGGGTCTGAAATTGTCATCGTAGGTGCATGTCCACTGTGAGAGACATAATCTAAAAAAAAAATCCAGAAATCACAATATATGATTTTTTAACTATTTATTTGTATGATACAGCTGCAAATAAGTATTTGAACACCTGAGAAAATCAATGTTAATATTTGGTACAGTAGCCTTTGTTTGCAATTACAGAGGTCAAACGTTTCCTGTAGTTTTTTACCAGGTTTGCACACACTGCAGGAGGGATTTTGGCCCACTCCTCCACACAGATCTTCCCCAGATCAGTCAGGTTTCTGGGCTGTCGCTGAGAAACACGGAGTTTGAGCTCCCTCCAAAGATTCTCTATTGGGTTTAGGTCTGGAGACTGGCTAGGCCACGCCAGAACCTTGATATGCTTCTTACAGAGCCACTCCTTGGTTATCCTGGCTGTGTGCTTCGGGTCATTGTCATGTTGGAAGACCCAGCCTCGACCCATCTTCAATGCTCTAACTGAGGGAAGGAGGTTGTTCCCCAAAATCTCGCAATACATGGCCCCGGTCATCCTCTCCTTAATACAGTGCAGTCGCCCTGTCCCATGTGCAGAAAAACACCCCCAAATGCTACCACCCCCATGCTTCACAGTAGGGATGGTGTTCTTGGGATGGTACTCATCATTCTTCTTCCTCCAAACACGTTTAGTGGAATTATGACCAAAAACTTCTATTTTGGTCTCATCTGACCACATGACTTTCTCCCATGACTCCTCTGGATCATCCAAATGGTCATTGGCAAACTTAAGACGGGCCTTGACATGTGCTGGTTTAAGCAGGGGAATCTTCCGTGCCATGCATGATTTCAAACCATGACGTCTTAGTGTATTACCAACAGTAACCTTGGAAACGGTGGTCCCAGCTCTTTTCAGGTCATTGACCAGCTCCTCCCGTGTAGTTCTGGGCTGATTTCTCACCTTTCTTAGGATCATTGAGACCCCACGAGGTGAGATCTTGCATGGAGCCCCAGTCCGAGGGAGATTGACAGTCATGTTTAGCTTCTTCCATTTTCTAATGATTGCTCCAACAGTGGACCTTTTTTCACCAAGCTGCTTGGCAATTTCCCCGTAGCCCTTTCCAGCCTTGTGGAGGTGTACAATTTTGTCTCTAGTGTCTTTGGACAGCTCTTTGGTCTTGGCCATGTTAGTAGTTGGATTCTTACTGATTGTATGGGGTGGACAGGTGTCTTTATGCAGCTAACGACCTCAAACAGGTGCATCTAATTTAGGATAATAAATGGAGTGGAGGTGGACATTTTAAAGGCAGACTAACAGGTCTTTGAGGGTCAGAATTCTAGCTGATAGATAGATAGATAGATTCAAATCGTCGCTGTCGGGCGGAATCCTCGTATCTCCAAAACCATTATTTTTCAGGAAATTAAAAAAACTGCATATTTTTTGAGTTATTAAACATTGTATCTTTAAAGTTGGTATTATAACTTATATTGCTATCATATACTGTTGTATACCAACATTAACACAACATTTCCCCCAAATCATGTTTAATCGGAGATACGAGCTTTATGACTTGGGAGCGGGGAGATATATAGTCATTGATTAGAATGGTATGGATACAGACGTCGCTGCTGCCAGCAGTGTTCATCAAAGTCTGCGGTCGCATTGAGCCTTTTGACAAGAGATAAGGCTTTAAGAGCTATTCAAATCTAATGATTGTGGTTACATACATCTTCCTAAACTCTATTTTAAACGTTTAAGAGATATGAGTGATGCAATACCAAAATACTAGGCTGTCTAAAATAGACGGAAATTAATCTGCACGCAAAGTCGGCGGTCGCGTTGAGCCTTTTGACAAGAGAAAAGGCTTCAATAGTTAACCAAAGTTAACGACTGGGGTACATACATCTTCCTAAACTCTATGTTAAAGGTTTAAGAGCTTTACGTGAAGCAGAACAAAAAACGATGAGGTAACTAGGCTGTCTAGCTAATAGGCGGAAATTTGCCTAATCTGCACGCAAACTTACCGTGGCTCACGGGCTTCCTTCTGCACCAAAGCATTACAGCAATCGATTTTTAACAAAACAAGCTTACTCAAATGTATCTAACCTAACCTAACTATTTTCACTCGTTATTGTCTAAAAAACCAGACAGAGTTATGCAATGATAGGCTTAGCTGCTACTGGCGCCAGAAACGTTAACGTTAGACAGACCCTTTTTTTCTCCCATAAATAAAACCTGCTACTTGGGGTATTTTACATGCACAGTGCCAACTTCGAGTCAGTAAAATAATAATAAAAACAATAATTTAATGCTGGTATCCAAAACATTTATTTCAATTCAAGTATTATATTAGATAGGCTACATTTTAAAACAATGCACACGTATAATAAGCCTAGTAATAATAAGCCTATATACGTAGACATTTAAAATATATCAATAACTCATAGTTTAACACAGATAAAATCAAAGTTAAGGCTTGCTTTACGTGTTACTCGATGAGGATTTCTTATCGTTGCGACTTTCAATCCTGAGGAGACAAAATGCCGGATTATGCTGCGTAAACTCCTGCCGCGGAGTGAAGAAGAGGTGGAGTTACGAGGATTCTTAGACAGTTTAGGTGTCCAATGGAGTTACGAGATTTGCTCTCAAGCTATTTTCAACACTTTAGATTGGTTAATAATTTGTAAAAATAACAGAACCACGTGGGGACTGACCAATAGCATCGATTTGTGGAAAAATATGAAATTGACCAAATTTGGACATACGAGGTTTCCGCCCGACAGCGACGATTTGCAGCTGTATCATACAAATAAATAGTTAAAAAAAATCATACATTGTGATTTCTGGATATTTTTTTTTTAGATTATGTCTCTCACAGTGGACATGCACCTACGATGACAATTTCAGACCCCTCCATGATTTCCAAGTGGGAGAACTTGCAAAATAGCAGGGTGTTCAAATACTTATTTTCCTCACTGTATGTAGCCTATAGGCTATATGGAATTATTCTTTATCAATTGTTTTTAATAAATAGTATATATTTATGCATATTATGATCAAATATATTGTATATTTAAATTGTATATTGCGAGACTAACCAACTAAACAACCCCCCGCCCAAAAATATTTTTTATGATGAAATATTTTTTTATGATGTTTAAATAAACATGTAGAAAAGTTTTTATTTATGAAATGTGCTTTTTGACAAAAGGAATCTTTTCAGAAATAAAAGCAAAGCATTTAACCTATTGATAACATAGTGCACATCAAGTTAAATTGTCTGGGATCATAGTAGAATATTGTTCATTTTAGAGTTAGAAATCAAGGCAAAATGCAAACAGCTGTTTTAACAAACTAGTTCTTTACTAACAAACAAGTCCCTTTACATCATAGGTTAACTTTTAAAATAAATGATGAAGGCACAATATAAGCATTTCTGTCATCAGAATTATATGTATATGAAAGAAACTCATTGTGATACTGTCGTGGATTTTTCCCTAAACCTAACTATCTGGGTTGTCTCCAATCGACATTCCCTGGGTTGTCTCCAATCGACATTCCCTTTCTATCCTATACGTCTATCTGGGTTGTCTCCAATCGACATTCCCTGGGTTGTCTCCAATCGACATTCCCTTTCTCATCTATACCTCTATCTGGGTTGTCTCCAATCGACATTCCCTAACGTCTCCAATCGACGCTTAATAAATAGTCTAACTAACTAACTTGTTTCCATAACTAGATTTCTTCCTGCGCAGGAATAATTGACAAACAGACCTTAGCAAATGTCCTCTAAATGCTTTAATCACGGCCAGGAGATCTTCCCGAGCAGTTCTCAGGGAATCTCTCCCAAGAAGCAAGGCCGGGAGGATCTCAGACAAATTCCATTGAGAATTCCCCAGTATACAAGAATACAACAGTTTTTATAGAATAAGGAGGTATGGCAAAAAATGTCATACCGCATTACATAATTTCCCCACAATTTGATTGGTTCTTCATATGCAAACCCTTCTGTTACTAGGTAAAGCAAACTTTGCTTTAATGATTACTTCATTGTTAATCACAAGGTTCAAATTTAGTCATCTGTCTAGTTTCAATTCCCAAATGTGTTATTTATACACTCACACAACCAAAGTCAAAGGGGTATGAATACAACATCCAAAAACACAGGACAAAACGTTTTAGTACATTGTGTTTCAAAGTGTTATCATGTTAGGCCTGAAAAGAGAAGGTTAGATGTTAAATATGGTTAGAAACATGGTTAGTTTAATAAACAGTTTAAAATTTCTACGACAATACACAGAACTTAGGTTTCACTTTCAGATATTTAGATGTGTATATAATATTTTACCAGAATAATAATGTTATTAACCAAATAATCGTCTTTGTTGCTGTCTATAACGATTTTTGCTGCTATCTATGGTCAAGTAATTCTTTTGAAACAAAGTTCCACCCGGAGCAATAGGCGGCGCTGTGGGATTCAGCGTGTATCCGTACACACAGTGGACACGTCATGCTAGCGGAAGACTAAAATCATCTGCGCGTGCGCTGAACTGTCTTCGTAATTTTGAGGCTCAAACCAGCGGACGAAGGTAAAGTGGCTGCTAAATTTGATATTTTTAAAAAAATATGTATATGCTGAGAATGATTTATGAAAACGCTTTGTTCTGTGATAGTATTTGTATATAAGTAAACAGTAGACGTTGTCTGTATAATAGTCTTAAGACGAATGCGAAGTACACGTAATCACGTTTGTCACCTTGTTTAAATGAATGAATAAATAAGAATTTAATCATTCCACTAATTTAATTTATTTGTTTAATAGTTTTATTCTAGTGCATTAAATACAATTAGCCGCGTTCAGTACAGTAATGACGGTTAAATTCAGTAGTTTGTAGGGGCTGTGTGTGTGACTGGTGTTGTACACGTAAGCATACAAAATGAACTCTTTATTTTAAAAATATTAAATGCCAGTTTTAAAAGATGTAATATATTTAAGAACAGGTCTCTGTATTATGCAACCGATATTTGACAACATGTGCCTTTTATTTGGAAATTTCATTCATCGTTCCTTGCATGCTGATGCTGCCTCTCATAGACTGCACTATATATTATAGCTTAACCAACTGTAAGACTGAATGAAATTCGCTGTTTTATCAAGTGACTTCATTCTTCTAAATTGCCCTGTTTCTCTATTCACTACTACACACAGATGTAGGATATTTCACTAGTGATGGTATTTTGTTGTAGTGTGCAACACCTTTAAATGTTGATTATCCTTGTATTTGGTTAGCAGTTGGTCTGTTATGTATATTAAATAAATATGCCATTTCCCCCACAGATGAGGCTGCTGTGTATATTTGCTCTGGTTGCTGCGGTGAGTCTGGTGGCAGGAGAAGAAGGGGCTCGTCTGTTGGCCTCCAAGTCCCTGTTGAACCGATATGCTGTAGAAGGACGAGACCTTACCCTGCAGTACAGCATCTACAATGTGGGCACCAGGTATTATCCTGTTTCTCTCAGAAGTTAAGCACATAATTTTCAACAGATGGTAATGGCTAATGGAATGATTTATAATCTAGTTAACTGTATTGAATATTTTGTTGTTGTTGTTTTGCCTAGTGCTGCCCTGGAGGTTGAGTTGTCAGATGACTCTTTCCCTCCTGAAGATTTTGGCATTGTCTCAGGAATGCTGAATGTGAAATGGGATCGTATTGCTCCGTATCCTCTTAAAATCAATAGCCGTTCTGTTTATCCTGTTGTAAACTTTTCATATATATTTCTAATACACACACATTCTGTGTAGCCTATATCTGTATACAAGTTAAATATAATAAATGTATGTGTATAAAGATTACACTTTTTCTTTTTGTTTACACTGTTTAGGTGCATTCTGAGTACTTAACACTCTATTAGTAATCCCATTAAACCTTCTGTCTTTACTGATAGCACTTAACATCATCAGAACTGTCACAGACTGTCACAGTGCTTTATTTACTTTTGCTCTTTAGTAGATTATGTTCCCTAACTCTTCCTCTCTATAGTGCCAGTAATGTTTCTCACACAGTGGTTCTGCGGCCACTGAAAGCTGGATACTTCAACTTCACCTCTGCTTCAGTTAGTTACCTGGCACAGGAAGGTGGACAGGTTGTGGTAAGTTGAGTCCTCCGATACCTTTCATATACACAGCCAGCATAAGGAAGACATTTATTTATTTATTTTTCACTGCCTCAATTAGCCAAAATATGAAAATGGCCTTGATTGTGGCTTAATTGTGGCTGATTAGATCGTTAGCTTCTCTCTCAAAAAAATGACCAAAGAGTTTTGATATTTTTACCATTTAAAACTCTTCTGTAGTTACATTATGTACTCAAGACCGACAGAAAATGAAAAGTTGCAATTTTCTAGGCCGATATGGCTAGGAACTATACTCTCATTCCTGTGTAATAATCAAGGAACTTTGCTGCCGTACCATGGGTGCAGCAGGCGCAATGATATTGGCCTAGAAAATCGCAACTTTTCATTTTCCGTCAGTCGTCGTACACGATGTAACTACAGATGAGTCAAGTCTTAAATAGGTAAAATATCGAAACTCTTTGGTCATATTTTTGAGAGAGATGCTAACGGTCTAAACAGATTCAATGATCTATGCTAAGCTATGCTAAAAGTGATACCGCCAGACCCAGAGATCGGCTGAATGGATTCGAAAACGGTAAAACTCAACTGTTTAACTCTAGGGGAGTTGGAAAATTAGCCTATTTCCAAAAAAAGTGGAGTGTTCCTTTAAAATTACAGTATTAAAAAAATAATTAACTTGCGCAAAATATTGCATTGTAGTTACTGGTTGTTAGCTAAGTCTTTCTCATTCTTCACATCTCTCAGGTTGGTTACACAAGTGCTCCGGGTCAGGGAGGCATTCTCGCCCAGAGAGAGTTTGACAGACGCTTTTCTCCACATTACGTAAGTAACTCATCACTTTAATATGGAAAGTGGCCGTCAATGTATCCTGCCCTGTTATGATATTTAAGTGTAATTATTTTTCTTTCTTTTTTTTCTTATCTAATAGTTGGACTGGGCAGCTTTTGGTGTCATGACTCTTCCCTCCATTGGCATTCCTCTGCTCCTGTGGTACTCCAGCAAGAGAAAGTACGACTCACCGAAGAGCAAAAAGAACTGAGATATCAATTACAGTACAAAAACAGATCAGGGATCATTGTGTGAGTGTGGAGGGAGGGGGGTGTTGAGAGAATTATGGTGGGCTTAAAATGTTGTTTTTGAATACATTTAATTACCCATATTGGGGTAAATGGTCAATGATTTAACCAGATTTTAAGTGATGTTGGTCTTCATCAGATAATTTGTTTAAGAGATCTGGGGACGGAAGCATAAAGTAGGATCAATGACATTTGCTTTTGACATTAATGTGGCCATTCCATGGCGGCCTCAGGTGCACCATCTTGTTTTGTTTTATTTGTAATGATGCTCAAATGCTCAACAGAACTGTACAGCCCTTCATGATCAATGTAGGGCTAGTTTGTGGAAATAAAAAGGTTTTACAGAGATGCTGTTGTGTGTCTGGTCATTTGCTGAAAAATGCTTTCATCCGTGTTCTGTGATATTTTTCTCATGCAGTGGTTAGTGCATTCTTGGTCTTATCATTGGTCAAAAAATTCTATTAAACACACTTGAGGCTATCATCAAACATTGGGTTGATTACAAGGGACTAGAGAGGACTGCAATCCATATACATTCATAAGAAACAAATGAAAACAGTAGTGAGCGATCTGAATTGTTTAATCAAAATATAAAATATTTTATATATTTGTAATTGCATATTTGAATGAGTGACTGAATCTGGATATATATTTTTAATAAAATTAATTTAAATAATCCCATGCCAACAACTGTATTCACAAGCCTGCAGTTATATATAAGTTAAGTTATAAATGTATATACAGGTTATAAGTAATTGGTACAGATATGTATGTCATCCTAATGTTTATCACTAAGCTTTTTTCTAAATTTATTTTATCAAGGATATGTTAACTAAATGCTTCTTTGGTGATTTTAGAGGTCTATATAACCCTGAGGTCAGCGTTTGAGGGGTGGTGGGGGAAGAGATGGTCTTGAGCTGGTAGGTCTCTGTGGAATCTGCTCATAAATAGAGCTGGAGGACTCATCCAGATGTGGCTGCTCTGAATGCTGGAAACCAGAGCACTGGGTCTGAGCCATTAGTGGGGACACACCAAAACTCTGAGGGAAAAATCATAAATTTGATCTGTTTTATCATAGACAACACTGTATACTATACAGAATATTGCACATAACTTTACCTGCCCAGTGATTTCTGGTCGCAAAGGACCATGAGGAGATCTTGGGGGTGGTCTAAGAGGAAGATTAGGCCCGGGTCTTGGTACAGCACAGCCTTCTTGGGCGCCCTTAATGTTCACCTCTGAATACAGATGATTATTTGGAACGTTCACTGAGGAAAGGATCAAAACAGATAAAGGTTTATCAAAACCAAATAAGTATGTTTAATATATCTTTTTTATATGCTTAATACTGTATATTATTTCACTGACTCTGTTGAGTATGTGGTTCTTTTGAAACCAATTCCAATCATTCTGTAAGTATGAACTACATAACAGGAACTGATTCAAATGAGCAAGTCTTGAGTGAGTTTTGATGCCTGTTTTTCTCATTCTTACCTACATCTCCTTCCACCTGCCTCCTCCACCCCACGGCGTAGCAGTCAATCTCCTCAGGACGGCTGCGTATGTGTGGGGTTTCCTCATAGGTGTGCATGGGCTCCAGTTTCCAGTACTTATGGTCTGCTGCTGTTGTGTCAAAGCTTGGGATGGATGAAGAGGTAAAAGCAGCTGTCGCTCCCTGTTGGTCTGGGTGAGGGTGGGCACTGAAGTTGGGGGTATTTTCTGATGGGCCTACTGCTCTGGGGGGTTTGTTAACTCGGGCATATGGGGCATCCACAGGAGGAGCTTGATCATCTGAGGGTCTTTCAGCAAGCTCAGAACTGCCATTCTAGCAGAGGGCAAATAAATAGTGTGACTTGTTAGTGTATAATATAATAACTTTCCCATTAAACACTTTAAAAGTTACAAATGGAAAAAGTCATGAGCACAAGCCACCATTAAACTCCTCCTTAGTTAGTCAAGCTTTGTGTAACACACCACAGAGACAACTGTAATAATGAGAAGATGGCACAGGACAATAGAAACTCATTCTTTCGTAATGCAGACTACACTGGTGTATGTTTGTTTACTTTGTTCATGCAGTCCGAGAGCACAACTCAACAGAAATTTCTTGCCTTCATTTCACCGTAGGCCTACACAGTGTTTTTATAGCATCACATAAATATGGTTCAAATGAAGGTCGCGATTTTTTTTTATCCAGCTCTATTGCCAATGCAAAACTCGCCACCTTGATGTTTGGGTGTTCTTATGGTTGGCAGTGCCAGGGCGTTTCTATGCGGTTGATAAGGCAAGGAGTTAATTTGTTGTTATGTTGTCTCTATGGTGATTTGGTTTGGTTGCTAGGGTATAACTAGGCGGTTTGTAAGGTTATTGGTTATAAAAAGGTTGCCTAATTGACAAATAAGCCCAATTTTATGATGATATTAATGTCCCCAGATATGAATTTAAAATAAGTTTGTTTGCTTTTTTTATTTTTATTTTGTTTCATTCTGCAGAGTTTAATACAAGAAATGTAAGAGGAAAAAGTTTTAGCTTTCATTGTCAGTAATTACTCACTTCTAAGCCAGGAGGCGCTGTGCACTCTGGCAACGAGTAGCTCTTTTTTAGTGGCTTTCTCACTGCTGCGTACTGCACAAACTCTCCTGTAGCAGAAGTGATCTGATTGGAGAGGTTTGTGGGTAATGGAATCAGAACAGCTGGACCGCTGGCCATGGACAGTTTTATCAGCTCCCCTTGATCAGTTTCTTTTCCATTTCTCTCTGCTTCCCTGTCCTTCACCTTCCACCTATTAATTTCCTCAAAGCCGCCACTAGGCTAGATAGCAAAAAATACAGTATATGAAGTGAGATTACAGGAAAATTCAAAAATAAAATCATTAAATTTCCCCCTCTCTGTATTAAAAATCATACAAAAGTGTGTGTACCTGCATACAAGGCACAGTCAACAACTCATTAAAGGGCCCCACAGGATTATGGGTGTAGTAGCTGATTAGGTTGTCCAGGCTTCTATGACGGCTGTTTTCTCCAGCAATTAGATATACACTACCAGATGCTCCACTCTCCTCCTCTTCAATGATAAAATGACGACATCGGTCCTCTCCTCTGGAGATTTAATTATTTTTTAGATTTTAAATGATAAGACAATAGATAAAGTAAAGAAAAAAGTATTGCAATTCCAAAAATTTGCTCAGAAAAGGGAAGTGTGAGCAGATGACACTTGATGACACTTCTGCAGCTTTTTAAAGATTAAGGAAACATTGGTACCCAGTATAGGAAGCGACAAATTTATGAGTCTTTATCATTGACTCAACTGACTAATTCATACACTGATTTCTTGCAGGAACAAAACAATGGTCACACTGAGTGCAGTCCGAAAAAAAAAAAATACAACCTCACATTGTGTCAATCTTGATTACACACTGCCTCTGGAACTTTCGTCCGTCATAAAAAAATTCTAACCTAATGAAACATACCAATTCACAAAATTAACGGAATGCATAGCTGATATAAAAAACTGGATGACTAGTAATTTCCTACAACTTAATTCTGAAAAAAACAGAGATACTAATTATTGGACAAAAAACATCTTCATGTAATAACCTAGAATACTGTCTAACACTTGATGGCTGCTCTGTCAAGTCTTCGTCATTGGTTAGGAACCTGGGTGTGCTCTTTGATACCAATCTTTCATTTGAAAGTCATGTGTCTAGTATCTGTGTAACCGCATTCTTCCATCTTAAAAATATATCTAAATTACGTCATATGCTCTCAATGACTAATGCGGAACAATTAGTTCATGCCTTCATGACATCAAGGCTAGATTTTTGTAATGATCTTATGGGTGGTTGCCCTGCACGCTTAATAAACAAACTACAGCTGGTCCAAAACACAGCAGCTCTTACTAGAACCAGGAAGTATGACCATATTAGCCCGGTTCTGTCAACACTGCATTGGCTCCCTATTAAACATTGTTTAAAATATTGCTGATCACTTACAAAGCACTAAATGGTTTAGATCCCCAGTACTTGAGAGAGCTCTTAACACATTATAGTCCTTCACATCTATTGCGATATCAAAATTCCGGCTAGTTGATAATACCTAGAATATCAAAATCGACTGCTGGCGGAAGATCCTTTTCCTATTTACCAAAACTTTGGAACAGTCTTCCAAATATTATCCGAAAAGCAGACACACTATCTCAGTTTAAATCTAGACTAAAAACACATATCTTTGGCCTAGCATACACATAACACATTATAAACTTATATAAATCTCAAAATTTTTCAAGGCTTGCACCTTGGAACCTATTTCAAAGTTTGCGTTCTCAAGCCACCAGGCACTGTTGTTGTGCAAATGAGCTGGCCGGAGCGCATTGAGAGTTTTCTGTTAGAACGGTACCGTGTTAGCTGCCCCTAAGTTAATAACTAATGATCTTTGCAACGGAAGTGAATCAATCAAAACTAACTTTAGCAGGACAATAACTTTATTCTAGAGCTGATGTAAAGCCAAAACAATCTCTGTTACTTTAATTTCCTATGATCACTGTAAAGCTGCTTTGAAACAATCTACATTGTTAAAAGCGCTATATAAATGCAGGTGACTTGACTTGACTTGACTAATGGGCAAATGGATGATTCTGCTTTTGGCTTTGTTTAGAACCATTTTAAGCAGAGCAAAAATAGACAATGTAAATGACAACACTGTGTCCAAAATGTAAGTTACTCAATATTTACTATATGTTTATTGAACTACTTTTAAATCCACATTATTAAGGCCCATTCACAATTATAACTACAACTATAAAGTTTTGATAATTATTCTAATAGGGAATTAAAACTACACCATTGACGACAAAGAGGAACGAAATCTTTGGAATCACTTTCAGAACTTTTCTCAGCTGATAAATGATAAAATACATTGACAGCCAATCAAAATCCACCCCACCCCACCCCAAGAGCTTGAGCATTTAAAAAGTGGCAGACAACATGACTGCAGCGTGTGCTTTAATAACCGTTGTATGTTGTATGTTGTATGTTGTATGTTGTATGTTATGTAATATAGTTTCCTTTCGTACTACAGTCACTATGAGTTACGTCAGTGACTGACGAAATTGGGGTTTCGCTTAGAAGCCTATCACCTTCGAGTTCTATAAAACAAGCCAATGGCATGGGAAATCGGTCTGCGGAATTTGCAACTCCGCTCCACCGTGTGGGTATAAAGGAGGAGCGCCGGCAATCTCGCATTATGTTTTCGCTTTGGAGCCAAGAGTTTTCTTCACTCCCACAAGCCATTCTGAATTATATTCACTCTACGAGACGAGTGGCTCGCAGTGTGTTGGTGCAACGGCGCATTCTAGCGAGATCACATTGCCTGCTGCTGATCTGTGCAGTGATCTGCTGATAGTGTGTGTGCTTCTCCCTGGGTGAGGAAGTGCTGACCCGGGACTTCTGTCAGACCGGGCCGCGCGGGGCGCTCGTCCTTTCCCTGGCCTCCTCTACGGGCGATGTAGGTCACTGCTTGATCCCTCGGCCAGGTGATGTCCACATGTGTGTGGTCCAGGAACGCCATCTTCGGCGGTGTGGTTGAGGACTGCATCCAACAGTTTTCGACCGCCCAGAAGCAGACTGAGGTCCTTCTGCAACGACTGTCATCCGTCCGTGCGGATTCCTTAGTCTGCTTCCCGCCAAGGCCGCTTCCTCTGGGGCTCTAGCGCATGGCGCCTCGCTGACAGACATCTGTAGAGCTGCAGGCTGGGCGACACCCAACACATTCGTGAGATTCTATAATCTCTGAGTGGAGCCAGTGTCCTCCCATGTACTCGCCCACAGTGGCGGGTATTAGGACCCGCTCTGTGTCATCGCTTGCTGCGCCATTCCACTCCACGGACTGAATGTGTGCGCTATTCACTCAGATGAGTTCTTCCTTCCATGACACTGATGATGCCGTCACCAGAGTGCTGCCGGTTGCTCAGCCCTTGTGATTGGCTAGGTGTTTCATGTGCATGATTCCCCCGTTGGGTGACCCCCCACATGTGTGTTTCCACGGTAAGTCTCCTCCGAGCTTGTGTCTTTCCCTCTCTCTCGAGGTTGAAACATTCCACCATGCGGGCTGGATACCTCTGAGTCTTCAATATGCATCCCGTACTTGGGTCATATGTGTATTCTAAGTCCTCCTTACAGGTAGGCGTTGTGTTATCCAGTGTACCTTGGTATTCCTGCGCGGTGGGGCGGAGTTGCGTCATGCAAATTCCGCAAACCCATGGCATTTCCCATGCCATTGGCTCGTTTTGTAGAACTCGAATGTGATAGGCTTCTAAGCGAAATCCCAATTTCATCAGTCACTGACGTAACGTCTCCGTTCCCTACTCAGGAAACGAGGGTTACATACGGAACCGAGATGTTATTGATATAGTTATCTTTATAGTAACATAGTGTGAACAGGCCTTAAGAATGACATTTTAAGAATGGTTTTCAGTGTCCAAAATACGTATCAGACAACCAACCGTATGAGTTAAAGTAGGCCTACCTGTAAGACAGCACAAAGCCTATCTTTGACTCGCTGAGTCTCAACAGGAAACAGCCTTGCGGCTTATCCTCCAGCAGCTGCTCCGCTTCCCTGAGAGAGTGAGAAAGATAGGTTGTGTGAAAATGTAAACCGAGTGGTATGTGTTTGACACTGTTTCACACCTGTACGTGTGCAACTTTGCTTGTGCACCTGTTTTTTCTGTAATATTTTTTACAGAATATTCCAATGTGGGTGTAACCTGCGTGTAGCGAAACCATGGAGCCAGCAGGGGAGAGGCTGTCCGGGTGAGTGCAGTCGAGGCAGCTGTGTACGTTCAAACCACAGCAGAGTGTGAGCTCGCAGAGATGAAGTCAGGGCCTCCAGGGGCCCCACGGGACCCAAAACCAGAGCAGGATCCATTCGCTTCACTGTCGGCTTTAACATAGAGAATCCAAGTGTGATGTGATTTAGATCATTTAAATGTCAAAGCATTTTACATGTACCTTTGCTATACAAGAAAATGTAATACCACACTCTTAGAAAATAGGCTCAAAAAGCTATATATAGAACCCCAGGGTTCTTGACTCAAAAAGGTTATAAAATGTCATAAATTATTGCATAATACATTTACGTTTAACAGATTATTTCATTTTTTTCTAGTGATAAAGTAGGCTTATGAGCTGTTTAATTCATGAAATTTAACCAAATTAATTAAAACTAAATCCATAAAATGATCACATGATGGGAACCTGAAGATCCTGACAGAACCCTTTAAGTTTCAATATAGAACCTTATATTTTAAGAGTGAGTACTGTGTATATAAACTAAAAATCGCATGAGGAACATGAGATGTAAATAGACCTAAAGATGAAGAAGTGTGAAGAAGTGCGCTACAAAAATTCAAATGCAACTAAAGTAATATGGCTTCAAAAGTCCCCACATATTGTTGTAATATGCAAATAATATTTACAGGGCATATCGCTCTGTGAAAACATTCATGTCAACTGCACACGATAGACGTTAAACATCACAAAACATAAACAAATATTGTAAATAATATATTTGCCTAAAAGTTAAAAGCGTCGGTTTTGACCTTGTTGTATGCTGTACTGACCAATTTACTATTTCTTTGCTTCAAAAGGCTCTTTAGAGATAATGTAGGGCAGCAGAACCACTGACAGAAGTCATCTTGTTTTGAGGAAATTGTAGCGTATGCATATTTTATCTTTGAGGGCATTGTAAGGTTTTTGCAAACCTCATATGTTTTTTCAAATGCATCTATATAAAAAAAAAAAAAAAAAACACTTCAACATCTCATATTTAAATGCAAATATATATATTTAAATATGAGATGTTGAAGTGTTGTATTTAAAATCATTAAGAAAATCTATACTATATTAATATAAATGATAGGTACTATATTACAGACTGTGGGTAGTTTAAGTATGTTAAGCATTATTTAAATTTTTAAATTCAATATTGTGACTTTTTAAAGGTATTGAAGGTATATGAAGTATTATGTCTACATATCTTCACCTCATTTTCCTTCTGCTGGCCCTGGTGTAATTGCTCGGCCTCTTGTTGTGCTGCGGGACGACACTTTATGCTCCGCCGGGGTTTCACTGGAGGTTTCTTGGTTGTGGGATTGTTCTCTGGAGCTACAGATGGACGGGGCTTTGGTATTGGGTGATGGACAGAAAAAGCGCTCAGTCGCTCTTCTCTCTGCCGAGATTCAGCATCTGTACAGTAATACATTTACTCATTCTCACACAGAATAAGGGCAGTTTGATCATTAAAGCATCAACGTAAATAAAAGTAAATAAAAAAGATGGACATGAAACAGATTGAATTTGTTAAAATGATTATCTTAATAAATCCTTCAGCCTGCTGCCTGCTGATTTGAATTTCCTTTCAAATCTATTTATCTGTAAATACATTCAGATTCTTTATATGAACATAGCAGATGTCAGTGTGTGAGCTTAAGAAGTTGATATGTAGTTAGAATAACAGTAGTACACTCAGGCTCAAAATAACCCCTCGAACGGAAATGTCACTTTCTTTACAAGCACGTCACCAACATGCATATCTGAAGAACTTTTAGACATCAAAGAAATCAAAAAAAGTAATAATGTTACAAATATTACAGGCTCCATAGCACTACTGCTGTTGAAAGATTATGTGACATACAGTCAGAATCAGTTGATGTTTTTGAGAATTAGTCTAGGATTATTATGTAGATTTGTGTTGATGTTTTGTACAACAAAAAGTATTGGACAATTCTGCTTTTTTGTCTCAATTCTATATTAATGCTAGATTGCCTATAAACTATATTAACACATTAAAATAGAATAAGCACAGCCTGAGCACCATATAGCTTCATTCTGATCGTAAACCTATATGTTGCATGTAGTTACCATAGTAATAACAATACATTATAGATAATTACATGCAACCAACCCTAAACCAAACCAAACCAAACCCTAATCCTAATCCTAACTAGTAAGTACATGTAGTTACTTAATAATATTCAGTGCTTAAATGTATAATTACAGTGTAACAAAGACACCTTAAAATAAAGTATAACCAAAAGAATATTTAACTTCACAAAATGATCAAATAAAAATGTATAACCTTGACAAAATAACAGTTGTTTCTGGCATTCATATTTTAATGCTTTAAAAGAAAGCCTTTCCAGTTTTCAGTGTATCGTCAGAGAAAGCAAGTAAACACAACATCTCAAAACCATCAGGATTGTGTTTTGTTATTTCTGTACTAAAACAGTCAATTTCTACCTGAAAGAATGAGTAAAAGCTGGCGAGAAATAGCTGACCTTTAATTTTTTGGTAGTCAAAGTCCATGCTGAAGCGCAGGATGCAAAATGCAACCTCTTCCTATCAGATCTTGGGTGTTTTTGCCTCATCCTGTTTAAATGCATGTGTGTGACAGAGCGAAAGAAAGCGGAAAATAAAAGGTCATAAGCACATAACCAATGGTAAACTGCAACTGATTGTGATTGCATGCAGTTTTCAATTTCAAACTCCTTGTGAAATATCCAGCTGATGTAATAAAGCTCAAATAAACAACCGGACCAAATTACGCTGATTTTCAAAAAGCTGCCATGCATGCAATATGCCACAATTTATAATTTTTTTTATCATTTTAACTACCAGCACATAATTACCAAATTATTCAGAACCAAACCAATTCTTTGAAAAGATATGTATTAATATAACTTGCAAAATTGATGTCTAAAAGTGGGGCTCCTCTTAAAACTACTCATTGTATCATAATGCCCTGTTACTGCAGTGTTATTTGGGTCTGTAGATTTTTTAGGTTGATGTATGTCTGTCAATAAAACACTAACTCTTCTTGTTTAAAACTCTCTTCCATATTCAACACAAAATCTGTCAATCTGGATATATGTGCACGTTTATTTATCTTTAAGCAAGTGAGTGTGTTGTTAGAGTGAGAGAGAGAGAAGAGGCAGTTGAGGTGTCATGTGACGTTGTGACTTGCCAACCACACAGGATGAGAAAGAACGACCTCAATGAACAAGAGAGGTGAAAAAGACAAAAGAAATATACTAAGAGTAGACGCGCCCATCACCCACAAGATTGGTGTTCATTTTTTCCATTTTCATTTTTTATCCAAAAAAAAAATTGTATACGATTAATTATTTTTTCACACTCAGACTCATTGGCCTTGGCTCATTTTCTGTGAAGAATATATATCTGATCATATTTTCAATGACCACCCCCGTGCGTGCATGTGAGAGAGAGATTGTGTATGTGTGAGTGAGTGTGAGTGCAAGAGTGAGTTTTGTGTTTCTACCCCTGCCGTTCCCGCACAGGGTTGCAATTCTTAAATGTGATCTAACAAAGGTAAAGAGAACATATTAACCATGCTGTTTATATTGCTTGTAATTGGGATTAAGTAAACATCTGTTGAGTATTTTAATATAAATTGTTTGATTATGTTGAATTAAAAACCCAAAAATGCAGGGGGTCCACCAGTCCCACGAACACTGGCTGAATAACAAAAATATGAACACCACACAAGGGTTAAATTTGACAGAAAAGCCACATTTCTTTAGGCCTATGTATTGGGTCATGAGTCTTTATTGACAGGAGTTTTTCATTTCTCTGTTTTCTCTGTAGGCCTATTTAATTTAAGCCTATATTATCTTAGTGAAATCGGTAACACTTTACAATAAGGTTCATTAGTTAACTATACCTTAGTTAACATGAACTAAGAGTGAACAATATTCTATGGCATTTATTAATTTGAGTTAATATTAATTTAAAAATGTATTATATGTATTATATATATACATACAGTATATATATTATATATATGTATTATGTATTATACGTTATTAAAATCAAAGGTTGTACTTGTTAACATTAGTTAATGCACTGTGAACTAACATGAACAAACAATGAACAGTTGTATTTTTATTAACTAATATTAACAAAGATTAAATAGCCTACTTTAACAATATTGCTCATTGTTAGTTCATTTTAGTTAATTACTAATGTTAACTAATGAACCTTATTGTAAAGTGTTACCGTGAAATCATATATTATTTAGTTTTTATTAATTCTGAAAATAATTTTCATTTAACAAATATACGTTTGTGTCTGTTTTTGTTTATTTTATTTTACAGTTACAGGATACCTCCACTAGATGGCCCACTTACATTAACATTGAGAATGAAATTCGGCACGAGAAAGGAATGAAAATTGCGTGTTACTCGTCGCACTCGACAATAAACAATAACAATAAGTCATGCATACCAATTTAATTATTCAACGGATTTATTTTTATGCGATTGTCATGCTCATTATTCCATTTTCCAATGCGTTCCTTCCTTCCTGCATTTCAAAATCGCGTTGGTTAAATAAGAACAGATGTCCAGACTCCAGCCATAGCTTAGTCCACTCTAATTCTTGCCTGAAATATTACGGTCACCTTAACTAATGTTCTGATAATTGTCTGACTTGTTCCTATTTTTCTGACTTGTTTAAAATGAGTCTATTTTTGTTGTGCTGCAAAAATGAATCATTCAGCCTCAATCTATCAACCGTGAATCCTAGATGTTTTATGGAGCTGCAGAGAGTTACCTATGAAACATCCACCTCCTATTCTTCAATTGAGGTGTGCTGTGGCAAGCTGTTTTAACATTTAGTCTTGAAAACTAGTGCGTATTTAACTACTATTGATTGATTTAATATTAAGTAATTCAATGGCAACTAACTAATATATTGTTGAATTTAGTAACTATTCATTAGATAGGCAGTACTTGTTTAGATGTGAGTATTCCCATATTAAAAAGTTCATTTTAGTAAGTGATTGATATCATTTGTAACTATTTATTAGAAACTGATCCTTATTCATTTGCTAGTCACTCTCTCAGTGGTGACAGGTAACTATTTAATTGTTACTAGTGAATATTTGTCTGTAAATTCTATGGGCATCTGTGGTTCAGATATCAACAATTCACTTCCAACTAGAATATATTCCAATTTCTGATACACATTCCACTTTTACTAATATGCTGTTAATTAGGCTATTACAACTTGGTTACATGTTACTCTTCAACCAGTTCCGATCATTTATTCCAGCTTTACTTATTTATTGAATACAGTAGCCTACTGGTACCTATTTATGGACACTTGTGTCTTTCCCAGCTAACATTTCTTACAAGTAATTAAAGGGTAAATTACTACAATGGATAGTTATTAAATATGAAATAACTGTAAGGTACAGTCAAAATTCTTAGCTGAATGTGATTGGTTGTTAACTAATGTATAGCTCTTCTTGTCACATGTAGACTATGTTCAGTTTAGTTCAGTTTCTGTCTTGTCTGTATTAGTTCTCATAGTCACTATGGTTTCTAATTAGTTAAGTCTTGTCAACTGTTCTGGTTTAGTGTCCACATTTACTGTGTATTGTACTCCCTGTTCTGTTCAGTCCTTGTCAGTTATTGTCAGGGTTCAAAATGAGGGGGGTCCCGGACCCTCCATAAGTCATTAGGGACCCCCCCCATAAGAAATTATTTTTGGATTTTGGGGGGTCCCCGACAAATATATTTTAACATTAAAAATGATTGTGAAAATGATAGGTCTTTAGTGACGTTTTATATTTATAACAGTAATTAATTCATTTCCTAGCACGAGGCAGCAATCAGGGCAGCAATTAGCCGAGTGAGTTCCTATACACTATACACTACACAGCATCGCAGATTGTTGTTGTGGTGCTCCCGCAGACACGTACTGTAGCTGAACGCGGCAAAACGAAATCTCACAAAGAGTGAAATCCTGAATGAAAATCCTGTAAGTGTTTTGATTATGTTTATATCTCCATAATTGCTTATAGTAAAATAAGAGTTCCCATATCAAAAGTTGCATTAACTAGATACCCAGTGTAATGATAAGAAGAGTACGTTTGTCAACGTTTCTTGCTAGCTGTAGTCATGTTAGAATATCTTACTTTTTTTAAACGTGTCCCTAAATATTTTAGTTCAGGTTATGGATTGACTACTTTGAAACAAAGTAAACCATCTAATGTAGGTACAGTCTTTTCAGACATCATTATTATTCAATCCAGCGGCCAGTTGTTTTACAAATTCCATTTAATGTAACATAACACATAAGGGATGAGAAATGCCATTTGTATTTGATCAAACCCCTTGAAGGTGCATGGTGCTGCCATAATGAGTACACCTGGTGGATTTAGAGTTAACTTCCTTGCTCAAGGACAGAATGACCTGTTATTCACTTTGTCATGTCAGGGATTAGATTTATATAAGGTGCTGTAACTTTGTTGCTCCAGAGTTTGAGGGTTACCTGTTAGATTATAGCCACTTCTCCAGACACCACTACAATACTGGGCCTAGCCCAAACCATGAAAAAAGTCTTCAGAATTTTTAATAATTTAAAAATTCTGAAGTTAATTTAAATTTAATTTAAATTTTAATTTAAATTTAATTTAAAGTTAATTTAATAATTTAACCCCCCCCTAAAGAGTCCTAAGTCATTTTGAACCCTGGTTATTGTTTCTGTGAACGTGGGTATACCCTCTGAGTCTGAGTTTGTCATTTAATTAAAAGACTTTGTATCTATTAGGCTACCATCTCCTTTGTTGTGCACCTTTCTACAGCCACTAGACTCATTACACTACTAGTAGGCTACTCACTACTGGAATAAGTAGGCTATTTGCTAGTATCAAATGAAAATCTAATGAACAGCCTACCAGTGATGTTAAAAAGAGTCACTATTGCTTACTAGAAATGTATTTAGTCAGTAGGCTACTATAACAAATCAGTCACATAAAAACAGACGGTATGAATAAGAATAGTGTTAAAGTGGCTTGCCACATTTCGGGCACTGCACTAACATGGTCAACACGAGCGTTTCCTCATTTCAGTACGAGCGCTTCTGCCGCGAGTGGAGCTCCAGAGGAAATACCGTCCGTGAAACACACACGACACTGCTTCATGACGATCTATGCCAGGTACGTCACATAAATCAACCATTTCGTCTGGTTACAAGGGATTTCATATGGAATAGGCTATCCTATATGGAAGTAAGGAGATAAGGGGGGGAAAAACATAAAATGTGTAGGCTACATGTGTCGCATTTCATGATATAAGTTGTACTATAAGAAAATGGACATTAATCGTTGCATCGTGGTCGTGACAGACTTTCGGGGGCTTCGTAGGTGCGGGTCTCAGAAACACTCGCAGTAGAATATCAAACAGACACGACGTAGGCTACAAGAATGAGACACGAACAAGTTTCCACACGCAGGTTTCGGTCGTGTTCAGCACAGAGTTGACAGGAGACGTCCGCATTTTTAAATTATTGTGTGATATCATTTCATACCGTGTGGAATTTTCTGTCATCGTCAGACTAAAGCAAACGGACATTTGGAACATTGACTCTCATTCACTTTCAAAATTGGTCAAGACCGCTTCTGTGTAAAAACCATAGTGAGTTTCAAAACTTTGTAGGTGACTGACTGACTTTATTATGTTAAATAGCCAAGTAACACAGAATGTTAAAACAATTAGTTTCTTAGTGGTTATCACCTGGATCTAACTACCAGTCTGGCTAGAAAACCTCCCTTTCCCAGGCCCTGAGGGTAACCAACCTGATCTTCCTCCTGGATTAATGATGTTTTTTAAAAAAAAATCCACACCGTAATTGCATGTTTCTTTTGACCATATTTGGTTTACAGCACATTTATTAAGCAAACGCTCAATTAAAGTAGGCGTTTCTCGTTAAATGTGTAAGTTTGTCCTCACACTGTAAAACATGTTGTAACCTAAAATCTAAATTAACAGGTTTTATTTGCTGTGGGGGATTTCCTGGAAGCTTCTGTGGAAGAATTGCAATGTTGCCTTTAATTTCGTTTGGTTATCTCCATTCTTAGAATATGACATTTCTCTTTTCCAATTATTTATTTATTTATTTGGTCTTTTTCTCTTGCTGTTTTCCTCATTTATAAGTTGTTGTAGGGAAGAAGATGAAGCCCTGAGACTTTGATCCTAATCAAGAATGAGATCATTATTTTGGGTGTTTTATGGCTGGAGATCTGATCCTAGATTCTGCTGGCAGGTTCCAGGTCTTGGAATTGCTCTTCAAGCACTTTCTTTTATCTTGTATAGAACAGAAAGAAAGCATGCTCATGCTCAAATTTCAGGATTCACACACTTGAACCCGCAGGCTGTCAGTCACACATCTGAGTTTGCAAAATAAAGTAGCTAACCTAAGATGAGGGAAGATAAGCTGAATCCGTACATGGTGTATGTACTTTTTAAACTAAAAAGTTGCAAAATGCACTAATGATTCAAACATTGCATTCAAGCGCAAGCTGGAACTAAGATGCTTTAGCCTAGTTTCACTTTTACTAGATAATATGAGTGTGTAATTCAACACAGCTGAGTGACTGTTGCTCCAATGAAGCAAAAGGGGAGTTTTTTGTTTTGCAATGAACACTATTGTCTGCTCTGTGGCTGCGTTCCTGGTATGTTACTGTAGGAAGCTGAAGTGAGATGGGTGGGGTGTTATTTTGGAAAAGAATTGTTGATCGATGCAGCCTTTCCATCTCTGTTCTAAACACAATTGACGTGCACTTTAAACAATGTAATTAACACTTGCTCTAAACACGTTTGGAATGCCCAGTGTGCTTTGTAAACTTCAGCTTGGCACACAGAAATAAGTGCTGTTGTCCATATTATCACTGAGCAATGCAAATGTATTCAGGAAGAAACATAAGATGTACGTTGTGATATGTAAGGATGTGTAGTGTTGTGTTCTCTAAATATTAATGTTTGATTGTATCTCTTGTTTTCCCAAAAGACAATCTCTTTCTTTTTTGGGGGGCTCTTTTCTACTTCTAAGCACTTAGGCTAACTCTGGCTGGATTATTACCATCGCATTGCTATATGGTTGTTAGGGTATTCAGGGTGGTTGCTAGGGTGTTGTTGGTTTGTCAAGGCACTGCTATATGATTTCTAAGGTGTTCTGGGTGGTTGCTAGGGCATTGCTGGCTGGTTTGTGGTGAACGTCCTTGTTCAAACATCCTTGTTGATCCTGGAACAACACTCCAATCAACCAATCAGATTTGAAGAATAGTTTTTGTCTAGTTTCACAAGTTCGTTTGCCCATATAATCTTAAATTCAGCTATTAAGGTTAAACGTATTTGGCTTGCTGTCCGCAGTGGAGGGGCTTGAGGAAGCAGATTCATCTCGAGCTTAGTTACAGTATACACCCCCAGTGGGACTAATAATGCTTGGAAGATGAGTCTGGTAGCAAGATGCCAAAATTATATTGTGGAGGTGGAGGGATGTAAAAACAGCTGATGCCAGAACAAGGTGATCGGCTGCTTAATTGAAAGATTAGATGGGTTCACTCCACCGAAATGACGTTTAGGAACTTCACTTAGGCTTATAACAAGGATTAGGGGCTTCTTATTTACCTATCATTTCCCTCTGATTATAGGGATATGTAATGGGTAGTAGGTTAGGGACATTGATTGGACTGGAATGTTGTTCCATGATCAACAAAAGATTGGTTGGAAAAATCATAGCTGGGGTACTTTAGATTTGGGATTTGTTAAATAAGGAATAATAATAGTGATGCTCCTCTCAGCAGTCTAAGAAAGAGAGTGTCATTGCATTTTAGTTGTAATCGCTCCATCAGTGTTTCAACCGGGGAAAGACAGTCAATAAAACAGCTTGTAGGCTATACAATGATACCTGATGTTTAATTTATCTAAAAAACTAAGTTATTCAGTGTCCATAAACTCATTAGTTGCCTAGAAAAAAAAGCTTATTAATTAGTTATAAAAAAAGAACTCATTTAGCATTTTGCTCAATATATGCACACTGTATTACATATTCATTATATTTTTACTTGACCTGTTAGTGATGTTTTTTATTTAAAGTATGTTTGAATAAATCTGTCACAAAAAACAGTTATTACAGCTTATTGTCGTTTAAATGTTTATATTTCACCAACAAACTCTGTTATTAAAAGGTTTATTAAAAAAAACCCTGCCTTATATGCAATTGTAATGTTTGTACTCAATTTGAGCTATTTAAGTGCTGATTATTAAATAAGTTTGATTAATGAATTGATTATTTATTTATTATTTATTTTCGGTTTTCGGTCAAGTTCTTCCTGAAGTCTGTGCATCCCTAAATTTAGTGTTTGAACAGCTTGTATTCAAATCAGGTAAACTGCCAATTGCAGTTTCTCAATGCCAATTTTTTCACATTCACATTACATTTACATTATTTAGCTTATGCAAATAAACAGAACCACATCAGCTGTGTTCATGAAATGGGAAATCATCAGTCTCCGGTAGAACTCCATTGTGATTTATAACTCACATTTTCTCATCTGAAATGGAGAAATTATACATTATATGGACAGACAGGCAGACAGATAGATATGCCAAAATAATAACTTGTGTATCTCGTCACTCCATAAATAATCTTTCTCCTCCTATCTCCTCCTCATTAGTTTTCTCATTTCTTCCTCCCCTAGTAACAAACAATGTTAGCCATTGGAAACGAATTACACAACAACTAAATATGGGAAAGGGTCTCATTATTTAAGAATGTGTTAACATAACCATGCGAGGGTGACTGAGGGCTGTTAGGCAGTCTCTCACAGTATGTTCATTCTCTGTATTGCACATTGTGACCTAACGGTTTGTCCACACTTGGCCGAAGTTTAAAGGACTGGTTTGTTTACTTGTGACCGACATTCTAGAGCGTTTAGTGCAACATTCTTTCTCATGTATGTAGTTCTAGCATATCAGAGGGGTTTGGATTCCAGATGTTTACCCTTTAGGGACTCGTAAATTATTTCCAGATATCTGTCCTTTTCTGTTCCCAGCTAGTTCTGTAGTGCCATCAGGCAGCCTTTAAAGTCATCAAATACTGTACTTTGCCAAATGATTGTGGAATTTTAGTTAAATGCTGAAGGAAGTATATTCAGCAGGTTTGGAGCTTTCTTATGGAACAGATATAGACCACTAACTACTATCCTCTGTGTTTCAGGTATGGATCAAATGCTAAACTCAGTATGAGCACTATATAGCCCATAGCTTTCCTTTGGACATTCACAGACAGAGGACACTGAAAAGAGAGAGAGAGAGAGAGAAAGCAGCATGGCTGTCTTCAAGCTGGATAATGTTGAAGACCTTTATGAGATTGGAAATGTTTTGGGAAGGTAAAGAGATGTAAAACAATTTTCTGCTATATTCTCTTTCCTTACAAAAAAAGATGACCGTACCATGGTATATACTACTGTTCAAAAGTTTAGGGTCATCAATTTATTATTAATATTCTACTTATCAAAGAATCCTAAAAAAAGCAGCACAACTCATGATTGATAATAAGAAATGTGTCTTGAGCACCAAATCAGCATATCAAAATGATTTCTGAAGGATCATGTGACACTGAAAACTGGAGTAATGATGCTAAAAATTTAGATTTGCCATTACAGGAATGAATAACATTTTAAAATTGTAATAATATTTCACAAAATTACAGTTTTACTGTATTTTTAATCAAGTAAATACAGCCTTGGTGGGCATACAAGACTTTCAAAAACATAAAAAATCTTTTGAACAGTAAATTTTATCAAAATATTATATTTTATAACAATATTATGATCATATCCATATACATTTGTATTTAAATGGCACTTCAAATAATAATTTGGTATTAACATGGCAAAATTTCCAACAATAAATATTAAAAAAAATAATTACAGTTAGTTTATTTAAATAAAGTGATTATAATTGGTTAATTATTACATTAAAATGTGCCATAATAATTGATTACTTTGGCAGAGAAAAAAAATATTGGTAAAATGAAGAATCTAAAATAAATAAACATAATAAATAAATATAATTAAAATAATTTATAGTGCCATATATATGAAGTATTTTACTATGTATATTACACAGCTGATGCACTATACATGCATTGTACTGTTATGATTATCTGTTTTGGCCCAGTTTTTTCTTAAGACTTGCATACCTGTCTAGTTCTTAACACTTATCTCGGTTCTGTCCATCGCCGTTGTCTTAGTGGTCACTTCGGACAGGTGCGCGAGGTGCGGGAGCGGGCCACTGGCGTTCTGTGGGCCGGGAAGTTCCTGAAGCTGAAGAAAGGTGCAGGAAGCAGGCTGGGCCTGGAGAGGAAGAGTGTGGAGAAGGAGGTGGAGATCCTACAGAGCCTTCAACATCAAAATATCATGGCTATCAGAGATGTTTTCGAGAGCAGGGCAGAGGTGGTCCTCATCGTTGAGCTGTGAGTATATGTGTATGTCTGAGGTACAATTTTTTTTTTTTTTTGAAAAGGTGGAGGAAGCTTCTTAATATAGAAAAAACAGAAAGTGATAATATAATAAATATTATAAGGAAATGTCCATCATATTTTATAATAAAATCAAAAGTAAGAAATGAAATATATATTTTATAGATATTCTCTGTTTAAATTGTGAAATTCTTTTCATGTTTTATTAAAATATATTCAAATATTATTAGCTTAAATTACAATTAAACCTTAATTTTTAAATAATACAATGAAATAAAATGTTTTTGCATTACACCAATGAATCATTTAGACCTGTGGTTCATTCCTGTCTTCTCTGACATACCTTTTTTATTTTATTTTGTATTTTTTATATAGCATAAAGGGTGGAGAACTCTTTGATTTCATCGCTGAGAAAGAAAACCTCACCGAGACGGAGGCCATTGAGTTTATGAAGCAGATTCTGGAAGGTGTCAGCTACATGCACAAAAAAACCGTTGGCCATTTTGACCTGAAGGTAGGAAGGATGACCAGCTGTATTGAAACTCCCAGCTTAATAAGTCAGAAAAGCGAACTGTTCAACCACACAAACAGTTTCAAATGGCCTTCAAAAGTTATATTTAACTCCATGTGTAGCAAGCGTGTCACTTCCTATAAAGATTTCAACATGGTAATGAGGAAGTAGACTGTGTACCTTTCTCACTTAAACTGTCACCTCTGACCAAATTTAGACACTTCCTGATGAAATATTCGTACGACAACAATGTTTATCCAGATATTTTGATTATGTGAACATTGTTGAAATGCATTATATGTGCTATATTCATTCAAAATATCTGTAATACTTATTTATATCTGTGTCATCAAACTTAACTGAGATTCTCAAAGAAACCATACCAGAATTTTACTGACCTAAAACCTCTGTAGAAAAAACAAGGTTAGGATAAACATACTGTATAATTTACAATAAAAATCAATAAACACTTTGTGAGTCAGGCTAAAGACATATTTTTATATTACTTTTTGTTCTTCAGCCGGAAAACATCATGTTGTCGGACAAGCTCGCTCCCAATCCAGACATCAAGATCATTGATTTCGGCATGGCTCATCGCTTCATTCAAGGAGAAGAGTATAAGAGTTTAGGTGGAACCCCTCAGTATATTGGTGAGTGGTTCAGTCTGTGTGGTTTTGACTTCAAGTGAATGTGTTCATTTAAAAGCCATAAACCTACGCAAATATGCAAATGCAGCCCTGAATGCTTGTCCAATGACAAAAGCATGAGATATGCACTACCATTCAAAAGTTTGGGGCCGGTACGATTTTTAATATTTTTGAAAGAAGTATCTTCTGCTCACCAAGACTATAATTATTTTATCCAAAATACAGTAAAAACGTAATATTATGTAATATTATTGCAATTTCAAATAAGTTTTCTATTTTATTATATTTTAAAATGTAATGTATTTCTGTGATGGCAAAGCTGAATTTTCAGCAGCCATTACTCCAGTCTTCAGTGTCACATGATCCTTCAAAAATCTTTCTGATATGCTGGTTTGGTGATCAAGAAACTTTTATTATTAATATCAATGTTGAAAACAGTTGTGCTACTTAATATTTTGCTAGAAACCGTGATACATTTTCTTCAAGATTCTTTGATTAAAGATCAATAGCAAGCTAGCTTTGAAAGCATAAGATACCGCCCTCCCTTCAGAGTGCTCTCCAAAGCCACGGCTCCTCCAAAACACACACGCTGTGCCAGAGCAGAGTCTAAAAAAGCGCCACGACGAGAGACGTGTTGGTGGAGGGTCAAACACAGCGCTCTCAGCATGCGCTCTCTAAACCCTTTGTGCCAGGTGTTGTTGGTCCCAAGAGGACGTTTGACTGACATGTAACACAACCAATCACAGTTCGTTTTGTTTTGCGTCATATTTAGTCGCGTGAAAATGTAAAGTCGATGTCTCCACAATAACAAACCGGCGTGCATCTAATAAATTATTCATTCAAGAACGTTGTGCAAGTTTACTGCAACAATGGAGGAACGAACTTCACATATTTTTGAAATCAAGCGTTTAGTTGATCCTGGTTGAAGCGCTCATTGTCACAGTTGTAAACACGGCGGCGTTCTTCTTCCCCAAAGGGGTTTGGGGTCACGGCATTTGTTTCCAGACGGACTGTTAAAGAACGCGACACACGCGTCTCCCAATCGGACCGAATGCAATGATTGGACGAACATTTTATAGTCCTGAGCTTTCCACAGAAGATCTATATGTGTATATCTTCTGTCAAATGCTCAGGGCCATTGTTTGTACTGTGTGTGTGTGTGTGTGTGTGTGTGTGTGTGTGTGTGTGTGTGTGTGTGTGTGTGTCACTATAATTATTAATTGCTATGACAGGATGTGAAGAGACTTTCAGTTTCAACCAACAAAAATGTTTCTGGAAAAAATACCCTACCTTTAAATAAAAAGTTCAAAAGAACAGCATTTATTTGAAATAGAAACCTTTTGTATCAATGTTAAAGTCTTTACTGTCACTTTGATCAATTTAATGAATCTTTGCTGTGAATGAATGTATTTCTTTCAAATATAAAATCTTACTGACCCCAATTATTTGAATGATATTGTATACTTTGCGTTCTTCTATGGCGGTAAAAAAAGAGTTACCTTCAGTTGTCTGTGCTGTTATACCGGTTTTGTTATTATTTAAGCAGCTAACTATAAATGTGTCAACAGCTGAGTGTGTGATTTTGTAACTAAACTGCTTCTGCATTTACATAACTGCGTACAGTATTTTTAATTTTTTTGGCTAAGTGTGTGTGCGCATGTTTAGTTTGCATCTGCTCGAGTGTGTTTGACTCAGCAGTCAGCACCTTCTTCTGTCTCTGCATGTGTTGTTCCTGCCTTTAGCAATATGCACAATTTTTAGTTCTAGCCGTCTCCATGGAGATGGGCAAACTTCAGATGAAATGGCAGAGCTGCGTCAGTTCAGCTAAAAAAAAAAATGAGTGGACATGAACAGAAATAACTATTGTGAGGTGTGATGTCACTGCTGATGTATTTCACAAATGCCCTTGAGTGGTTAACAGCTCATCAGTTCCCTTAAACTACAGCATGTGAATGTGTGTGTGTGTGTGTGTGTGTGTGTGTGTGTGTGTGTGTGTGTGTGTGTGTGTGTGTGTGTGTGTGTGTGTGTGTGTGTGTGTGTGTGTGTGTGTGTGTGTGTGTGCAGAAAACATACTGAAATGTCACAAACACACATCCTTTGGTTGGCCTGCCACACTTGCCAGTGCTCTTTTAAATATTGACCTTGACAGAAAAGCACATGCACATATATTTTGTAGCCTACTCTCAAACTGTACTTCAGGAGACTATGAACCAATATTATTTTTACAACCAATACAAATAGGGATTATTTTTAATACTAATATGCAGAACTGATTTTAATTAGTTTTAATTCTGATTTCTGGCACAATAATAAATAGCCAAATCTTTAGATTTGATATGCATAATTAATATGAATAAAAAAATCAAGAAATTTAATAAATATATTTTTAAATAATAATAATAGTTTTAGTAGCTGTTTTGAGATATAAATACTTCTTATTAATTGATTTTGTTATATATGCATAATATGAATATTAAATAATAAATCATAAATAATGTATTTGAGAAATATAAATTTTTAATTAATAATAATAGTTTTTAATAATAATATTTTACTAGTTTTTTCCTATTATTAAAGAAATACTTTTTTAATACATAATTTTTCCTGTAAACGTTGTTGTACCATGTTGAATGAATGTAAATGTAAGTAGAAAACTGTGAATATTGGTATTGGGCAAAGCAAGTATTCTGATTTTCTCCAGATGAGACTAGGCAGAAGTAGTATGCTACTTGATATTAAGTTGTCCCCTTTGTCCAAAGATACTAGCACTTTACTTATCATGAAGATATCCTTTGTGAACAATAGAGGTTAAGTGTTTTTCTAAGCACATATAGTGATAGGCCCGAATTGTGATCCCAGTAACTCACCAGTGCCTGAGTCTGCCCTACTTATGGCTGAGCCTATCCCAAATAATTAAGTTATCACCACCACTTTGTCATTTAAAATACACTTTCATTTGATAGACTAACAGGTTTAAAGGGATTGTTCACCTAAATAGTACAATTTCCTCATTTACTCACTTTTTTGTTACTATTACTTTGTCATTTTCAGTCACAAAACAATTAGAGATTAATGGAAGATGCCTTCATCTCTGAGAATGTTAACTAAGGCAGTCTGTTTGTTAGTCAGCTACTTTAGAACCAACAACAAAAAAATCCTGCAGATTTTCTGTCAAGGTAAAGTGAAGCTTTGTTCGTATGAAACTCAGTGGGGAACAGAGCACAATCTGCTGTGGTTCATGCGAGGACATGTGGATCTCAAAGAATGCACTTAATGGTTTGATTTTTGTGAGTTTGGCTTCTCAAAAAAGCTTGCTTCTGTCTGGCCAAAGCTGTCTGAAACTCTTGATTAATGCAATAAAATGAGATCAGTGCGCTGTTGCAACTGAAAAAAGTTTTTATGAGAGCCAACAGGGGAGTTGGTGAGTTTTATTTTAACTCTACATTATCTTTCCTTTTCTCAGCCCCTGAGATCATCAACTTTGAGCCTCTTGGTACGGCGGCTGATATGTGGTAAGTCTTGCCTGGTTAAATTAGTAACAAACACTCAAACGTACTACAGTGTCAGAATGCATAAGGGAGTTTTAGGCATGCTCAGACTTGATTCGTCCTTCCTCAGACATTACCAGGTGCTCATTTAAGTGTGTCTCAACGTGTATATGTATTTGTAGGTCATAATATGCAACTGAACATGGATGTCATGTACGAAACACAGTCAGAAGGCAAGCTATTTTGGCTTTTGACAAAAAGCAGTATCTATCGCCTGCTGTGCCAAAGACAACAACTCATGCCTGGTTAGCAATATTGTTAGCATAATATGTGTTTGGTTTACATCTCATTCGTTCCTGAAGCCCAACTGGTAGAGCATGGCATAAACAAAGCTGGGGTCATGGGTTCAGTTTCCAGAGAACACTGATAAAATCTGAAACAATTTCAAATGTCACTTCACATATAAAAGAATATATTAAATTAATAAGGTGAATTTCTATATCAAAATGTAGACTTTGTGATTATATTTGATAATTATATGTTTATTTTAATAAAAATGTTACATATTTATTTATTAAATATTATATATAAAATAGCTAATAAAAATATATTTTTTTAATTATTTTTGGAAAACATTTTATATATTTATTAAAATAATAATAACAATAGTAATTTCACTCGTTGTTATGAGATACAAATAGTCTTTATATAAACATTTTTATTTTAATGTTTTTTTTTTATAAAATATATGTAAAATAGTTTATTAAATCTTTTTTATTATGTCATTAATATTTATTTTTGGTTTGCATGTTGAAAAGCTCAGAATTCTATACATAGGCTTTAAGATTCAATTACTAATGATTAATAATGCTCTTGTGATGTTTTTCAGGAGTATTGGTGTCATTACCTACATTCTGTAAGTAATCTTTCATTGTTCATCATATGATAACACTCCAGACAGCCAAATCCTTTAAGAATTATTCTGCTAACCAAGGTTCTGCTCCAGATATTCAGATTTTAACTAGAACATAAATTGCCTCTGAAATAAAGCCTCCCTTTGACAAGCAATGTGCTTTCTCAAGTTTATAGGTCAGGTCTCATGGGATGAGATCAGTTATGTCAGAAATGAAGCACACCAGATATGGAGTAGATAACCATCAGAATGCTTAGTAAAAGCCTGCGGCTTTAAGCAGGATTAAAGCAGTTGATCTTAAAGGGGGTGTGTGTAATTTTTAAATGTTAACATATTTTCTCGCAGATTATTGTGGAGAGATATGTCAGACACAGAAACAAGCTTGAAAACAACCCTTTTTGTAGTCTGTACAAGGTCATCTGATGGCTTTCCTAAAGACAAAATTAGAAAAACAATAATTATTTAACTTAATCTGGTTATTGGTCTTTAAAGATACTACTGTTATTCTTTAATGCATCAGCGCATGTTTGAATTAACAATAGCCAAGCTTAATAAGTGATGAAAAAGTCTTTCGTACTAATGCAATTAGCTAATGTTACACAATAAATTATTATTGTAAAGTGTTACTCATTACATTTGTCAGGTGACTAGATATATAGACAATTAATGCGAACGGCTACCTTCCTAATTTTTCCCTACACGCGTATCAAAACACTAGCTAGCTACATATGTAAACAGTGACGAAGCCACAATGCAAGCTCAAATTATGATGCATAATACTTAAATTGTTCATGTAAAGAAATACAAATGATTAAATGAAAAAAAAAAAAATTTAATTACCAGAATCAAAATGTGTGCTGCATATCCTAGAGTTGACTTCTCGCTTCACTTCTGCAATCCAGATGACACATTGAGTTTCGTAGGTTAGTTCCAGGCCTGAGGGAGCATCCAACCACCAAGCAACATGGACCTCATTTTAATTTTGACATTTTTCGTAGCAGGATTTAATAAATTATAAGGGTGTCACGATTCTCCAAATCCTCGATTCGATTACATTTTCGATTCTAAAGTCACGGTTCGATTCGATTCTCGATTAAAAAAAAAAAAAAAATGAATTTATGTTTATTCACAACATAATGTAACAATAACTTATATCTTCAGTCAATTGGAAACTTAATCAATATAACCTATTACCTATTATAGTCCCGGGGCTCCCTGGACTCCTCAGAGCAGTCACAGGCGAATAGCACGGCGTTTTAAATTGGGTTCCCACAGCGTTTGCAACGCAGTATGAGAGAACGTGCGTAACCTAGGTTCCCTGATAAGGGAATGAGTACTGCGTTGCCTTGCCGTGCTATTTCGCTCATATGTGGTACTTCGCTTCAGTCGATTTAAACCTAAAGTCCTTTGGCGAGTTTTCTCTGAATTTATACACTTCAGCCGCGTCCAAATTGGCGCGCTCGAGGTTAGCAGGGCGCCAAGCGCTCTCATTGAACCGCACGCCACTGCTAACTCGCCATAGGTTCGTGCAGTTGCCGCAGCACAGACAATCAGCTCGCTCAGACGAGCTATGATGCTCTCGCTGTGCAGCTGCAATGCGTTTTAAAATAAAGGCTTCAATATTCTCGACAAAAGGATTTTACCTATTACAGGCAAGCCGAGGTGACGTGACTATGGGGCGTGGCAGCATCGACGATTCCATTTTTTGATTCGATAATCGAGATTGAGCATTAATTTCGATCGATTTCGATTTAAAATCGAAATCGTGACACCCTTTATAAATTAGCACAATCCCACTGTGCATCAAACGCCTCCCGCCGATGGAGTAACATTAAGTGGCCTGGCATCTTACGCACAGAAGCCATTGGCGGTTTTCATTGGCATGTGCCAGCGGATAGTGACATGCGACACTAAAACGTGATATGCCGATGGATTGCGTCATGTACCTCTGACAATTCTGTGGAACATGTCACCTTATGTTGTGGCACCTCCAGTAGTGACTGACAGAGTTGAACAGCTATACTGACGTAATTGTGATACAAAATCCTAAATAAATAGCAAAAAAAATTTTTTAAATAAATATCAATTAAACATGTTTACAAATCGGTATATTGTATTCAGCTGGTGGCACATCTGTATCTGAGTGGCATATGCCACTGAATGTTGTGCAATACCAGTGCTATTGTATGTTGTTGATCACGCAACCTGCCCATTCTAGGAAACTCACGGAATAATCATGGTCACTATAAATATTGCATTAATAACCACATTCATTACTGTAACCTTTATATGCATATTGCTGCATGCACGCCGGTAGGTGTCAGTATAAGTATAAGAATACATTCAACATTCATTTTTGCTGTGCTTCTAAACCAGTGCCCTGGCACGCTGACACTACACGTACCTTTAGACGGGTATGTAGACGGACTGAGCGCCAATGGAAAAAAGACAGATTGCACATTCCTAATGAAATCTTGAAACTCTTATAGCTTGT
This sequence comes from Vimba vimba, assembly GCA_022828995.1. Classification (NCBI taxonomy): domain Eukaryota; kingdom Metazoa; phylum Chordata; class Actinopteri; order Cypriniformes; family Leuciscidae; genus Vimba; species Vimba vimba. The sequence goes on from CM040824.1 coordinate 30,999,540, forward strand.
TTCAGAAAGCTGCAAAGGTCACAAAATGCTAATATTTTTCCGAACTTATCACAAACAATTCTCATTAACCTCAAGTTCTCTTTTCCACTATTAACTCTGTTTTAAATCCTCCTGTGCATTCCATTTTAGAGCCCTCTACTGCTCTCTGTGACAACTTTGGAAAGTTTTTTTGTTGATTAGATCCCAACTTGAATATCTCAGTAGTCTAATTCTGGATATACTGCATGATGTGCATGATGTTCCATTATGTTCTTCCATCTGGTCTGAGTTTGAGCCGATTGATCTGGATTCATGTAATGAAATCGTTGGTCACCTACAACTTACAAATCAGGGACACAGTTGGTCCTGGCCTGTTATTGGTTATTAACAAATGCCTGTCTACTGGTTCCTTCCCTAACAGTCTTAAATTTGCTGTGGTAACTCCATATCTTAAAGGTGCTCTAAGCGATGTTGGGTGACGTCACTTCTTGT